>JANPWX010000361.1:94333-133394 GCA_024734555.1 Trochalopteron elliotii
GGCTCTTCAAAATGAACGGGTTGAGCAGCCAGGAGAGAGCCCTGCCAGCTCCCAGCAGGGAAAAGGGGCAAAGGGAGGTTTGGGAGTTTCATCCCTGCAGGGAATCTTCAAGGGAATTGGCCCAGAGCACCCTGGGGTGGGGGTTCCTCACAGGCAGACCCCCCACAAGGAGCAGCAGTTTGATCAGCCACGCCAGTGAATCCCCATCAATCCTCACAGGGAATGGAAATGCCCCCACACACATCCCCCTCTGCAGGGTGTGCTACCTGCAGCCTTCGAAAGGAGCTTCAGAATCAGAGTCATGGAAAGATTTGGGTTGGAAAGGGCCTGAAAGCTCATCCAGTGCCACCCCCTGCCATGGCAGGGACACCTCCCACTGTCCCAGGGTGATCCAAGTGTCCACCCTGGCCTGGGACACCTCCAGAGGCAGCCCCAGCTGCTCTGAGAATTCTATCCCAGCCTCTCCCCACCCTCCCAGCCAGGAATTCCTTCCCAATCTCCCATCCAGCCCTGCCCTCTGGCAGAGGAAGCCATTCCCTGTGTCTTGTCCCTCCATCCCCTGTCCCCAGTCCCTCTCCAGCTCTCCTGGAGCCCCTTTAGCCCCTCCAAGGTCTCCCTGGAGCCTTTCCTTCTCCAGACTGGATGCTCTAAGGATTCCACAGGAGATCTGAACTGTTTTGGTGCCTGTGTGAGGAACTGCCTGTGCTCAGGAGGCTGCTCAGGACTTTTATTCCCAGGAATTCTGATTCCCATCTGAGGGACTCAGGAGAACTTTGCCTGCACATCCTGTCTGATTTTCAGGCACACACCCCTTCAACCTGCTGCCCAGTGGTGTTGTACAGGATGGGATATCAGGTAAAAACCCCAAAAGGCAGCCAAGATATTCCAGGATCTCCTTCCCTTGCTGTTCTCCTCCTTCTCCTTCTCCTTTTTTCCTTCTCCTTTTCCTTCTCCTTTTTTCCTTCCTTCTCCTTCTCCTTCTCCTTCTCCTTCTCCTTCTCCTTCTCCTTCTCCTTCTCCTTCTCCTTCTCCTTCTCCTTCTCCTTCTCCTTCTCCTTCTCCTTCTCCTTCTCCTCCTCCTCCTCCTTTTCCTTCCCCTTCCAATGTCAAATTTCCAGACATTATTTGGGGTAAGGGAGGCAAAAGTTTCACCTGAAAGGTCCCAGGGTCCCTCCCCCAAGATGCTCAGGCTCTCTTTGTGCCTGCTGGCTTTGGAGTAAACATGGAGTATCCCCTCAATGCTTTATTATCAGTCTCATCATTTTGTAAAATAAAATACTGTCTGGTTCAGTTCAGAGTGAAGGGTCTGAAAATCCCTGGGAGTGAGTTTTGCAGACAAGCTTCACTAATCCCCAAAATCTAAAGGATAAGCACAGACAGGAACTACATGGAAAAAGATGTCACCCAGGCACCCAAAGGGAGGTTGTACATTTTTATCCAAGGGGATAAGAGCTCAAGATCCCAAGAAGTTTTTGCATTTAATGAATATCTGAAGCCCTGATGGAGGACAGCTCACCCAGAGCAGAGCTGTCAGAACTGGTCAAAGTGAAATGCAGCAATTCCAGTGTATTGAAAACTAAAATCTGAGGGGACTGGACACTGGGCAGCTTGGCCAGAGAGGCTGAGGAGTGTCCAGCCCTGGGTAACTCCAAACCCAGCTGAGCAGAGCAGCAGCAGAGTCTGCTCTCCCTGCTTTGGGCAAAGGTGCTGGGCTTAGGCTGCCCGAGCTTCCTTCCAGCCTCCTGAGCCTTCACAGCCTCCTCACACCCAGACAAGACACTTCTGTCCTTGCAGAACAGAAAAGCTTAACTCCCAGGAGTTAAACTGAGCCCAAATCTGGCTGAGATTACACAAAATACTTTAATTTCATAGAATATCAGAATGGTTTGGGCTGGAAGGGACCTTAAAAATCATCTCATTCCAACCTTCCACCATCCCAGGGTGCTCCAAGCCCCATCCAACCATGCCTGGGACACTTCCAGGGATCCAGGAGCTGCTCTGGGAATTCTATCCCAGTTTCTCCCCTCTCTCCCAGGGAACAATTCCTTCCCAATATCCATCCCTGCCCTGCTCCCTCTGGCAGTGGGAACCATTCCCCCTTGCCCTGCCACTCTCAAGCCCTCACAATGAGAAGCAAATTAAATTCCACCACTGAGCTGGATGGCAAGAAAATGATCAGGAATCTATGAAAGGCCCTGAATAAACTGCAGGGCATTTCAGAGGGTGCTGACAGTTCCAGAAGGGTTTTTGCTGCTCTCCCTCTGAAATTCCAGGAGGTTACATAACCCTGAATGCTGAAAGGGCTCTGTGTGTATGACTGTCAGAACTGGTATCTCCAAACTTCAGACATGCAAAGTCAGGAACTCCAAAGTTCAACACAAGGTTCATGTTCTGCCTTGTAAAAAAAAAAAAAAAAATCTGCAAGGAGAAAAAAAAAATGCAGCTGCTACAGTTTCTTGTCCAGCTTTTTTTCCTTCCTTATTTCTTCTTCCCAGAGGGAATTTTCTGGCAGGGATTGCTTTGTCATCAGTGGGGAGGTAGAACCACAGAGCTCCCCTGCCCCACCTCTGCTCTAATTGCTCCAGGTCTGTTCTGCTGCTCCTGTTTCCCACCAGGAATGTCAGTCAGCTGCTCAGGAAGTGAGAATTTATGGCTCAGATTTATCCTCAGAGCCCTGGACCACGGGACAGCTCCCACACCTCTCCAGATTCCTCACCTGGAACCTTCCACCCTCCACAGACTCCTCTTTAATAACAAAGGCACCTGAAGCTCTGTTTTTAAACAGAAGACTCACTAAAGACTTATTTCCACTGCACTGGAAATACACCAGGGGTTGGGAGCTGGAGAGGGACTGGGGACAAGGCATGGAGGGACAGGACACAGGGAATGGCTTCCCACTGGTGAGATGGGATTTTGGGAAGGAATTTCCAGCTGGGAGGGTGGGGAGAGGCTGGGACAGAATTCCCAGAGCAGCTGTGGCTGCCCCTGGATCCCTGGCAGTGCCCAAGGCCAGGCTGGATGGGGTTTGGAGCAGCCTGGGGCAGTGGAAGCTGTCCCTGCTTGGGCTTTTTGGTTGCTTTTTTCTCAGCCAAGTGGTACAACTAAGACACCTCTCCTGTTCCACTTGATTCCTTCCTAAAGCCATGATCTTTGGCAGGGAATATTTCAATCCACAGCCAGGTAAAACCCCCCCCAAACCTGTTCAGCAGGCCCAGGTGATGCAGAGAAATCTCCTGTGGAAACCCCAGGGCAGCAATGCCAGGAGCTGAATCCACCCCCATTCCCTGGCCTTGCATCCTGCCCCAAAACTGAGGAGAGGAACCCACAGGGAAAGCTGTGACACCCTGCCCAGCTTTGCCTGAAATGAGTGAAGCTGAAACAGGCTCAGTTTTGAGGAATAAGAATCATAATAAGGAGTAGGCACAGGAGACCTGTCCAACCCCCACTGTGCTGGCACAGGGAGAGCCCCAGGGATCCCAAAATCTTGGAATCATCCAGGCTGGAAAAGATCTCCCAGGCCATAGAATCCCCCCTGTGCCAAATCCCCACCCTGTGCCCAGCCCAGAGCTCTGAGGGCTGGAGGAAACAGATTTGTGGGCTCACATAGGATGTGTCTATGTGCAAACCTGGAGACAAAAAATGCTGACTTAAAAATTCCATGGAATAGGACAGATATTGCTGAGAGAGAAATGGAACTAGAAATAAGTTTCAAATGATGGCCTTGCAAATAAAACTAGATACTTTAGAGAAATAGAACTATGAAAGGTACACTGTAGTAGGACCCAGGAGGGGTAATTTTAGATGATTTGCTTTAAAACATTAACAACATTTTGTGGCAAAAGCTGATAGGCCAAGAAACTCTTATAATGGATTGTAATGAAAAAATAGTTTTGACTTCTGATTGTGATGGTGTAAATTATAACATCTGTACTATCTCACCCTTCACAGGAGACTGAAAATGGAATAAAAATTTTAAAACACCTCTCAGTTACCCCATCTCTGAGTCAGAAAAAGGGATGATCCAACAAATGCCACCTCCAGGTGTTCCTTGGACACCACCAGGGATGGGCACTCCAAACCTCCCTGGGCAATTCCAATGCCTGACCACCTTTTCCATGGAGAAATCTCCCCAAAATCCAACCTAAACCTCCCTCTCCTCCTGTCCTTGTTCCCTGGGAGCAGAGCCCAAATTCCCTCCTGGCTGTCCCTTCCTGCCAGGGAGTTTTGGAGAACCAGAAGTTCCCCCTGAGCCTCCTTTTGTCCAGGCTGAGCTGTGAGCTCCAGCTGGAGTCTCCTCCTGCCTGTGCTGGCCTGGCCACAGCTCCTGAGCACAGAGATCTCACAGCCATGAGCACACAGGGCTGGCAGTGATGTGACAAAGGGACAAAACTCAAAACTTGGCTGTAAAATAAGGATCACCTGCACTGCCATGAAATCTCTCACTCAGTTGTATTACTTTAATGCCCTCCTGACTTCCAGAGCAGCCTGGCAGGAGCCCCAAGGAGTTCAGGGGGAAGTGCATCCCCTCCATGGCTGGTGCCACCCCAGACAGGGACAGTGTGTCCCTTGTGCTGTGCACAGAGCAGTGACAGTGCACTCTGCAGAGCTGTCAGCCCTCGTTGGGAGCAGGGAAAGGCTTTATTTCCCCTGAAAGGGCTGTGACCAAATTTAAACAGCTTTCTCCTGATTCAGGGGATGCTGCAGTTGGAACTCTCCATGCTGAGCTCCTCAGTGGGGCAGATCTCAGTGGCCTGGCACAGGCTGAGCACTGTGACCATGCTCCACTTCAGGGCAGGGTCAGGAGGAGTGCAGGACACTGCAGAGCAGCAGGAACCAGCACAAAGACTTGGCCAGCAAAGGTCACTGCTGAGCTTGGTGCTCAGAGCCTTCAAACAGGGACACAGGGACACAGGAATTGCCACCCTGGAGGGGGATTTCAGGGCAGGCAGGTCTGGAAGTTGCTTTCCTGCAGGAAAATTGAAGCAGTCTCTAGGACAGGGACACACAGATCTCCCCTGAGCCTCTGCACAAGGGAGGAGGGATGAGAAAACACACACCAGAGCCAGACAAGAAACCCAGGAATTTGGAAGGTGAGCAGGAGCAGCTGTAATGGAGCTGTGAGCTGAGAATGTGGCACCTCCCAGGCGTGTGGGGACTCTTTGGGGCTCAGGAGCAGAGGACTGGCCCAGGTTGTGCATTCCAACCCCTGCAAGTGTCCAAGGCCAGGCTGGACAGGGCTTGGAGCAGCCTGGGATGGTGGGAAGAGTCCCTGCCATGGCAGGAACCCTGCAAGGTCCCTTCCCACCCACACCATTCCATGATTCTGTGACTCCCCTCCTGCTTAGCAAGGGGCCCAGGAAATACCCTCCAGTCCAGCCAAGATTTTGGGCTGGTACCAGACACAGTTCAGGGAATCCTGAGCTGCAGCCTGGGCTGGTGCCAACACCTCCAGAGGGTTCAGGACACCTCACACACAGAGGAGCAGCCAAACACCATCTGCTGCCAGGCTGCACACAGGGCTGGGACTTGCAAAGTGCCTCCTGCTCCCAGGAAATCCCAGAGCCACAGAGTGGATGAAAAAAAAAACCAAACCTGAGGAATAAAAAGTCAGCAAAATTCCAAAAAGAAAATATCCCCTACTTCCCACTGATGATGATGTGGTACCTCAAACCTTCCTTAAGCTTTATCCTGAGACCCAACCACTTTTACCCAAACTAACAGAAAGAATAAATCTGCAGATTTCCCTCCAGCTGAACCCAAAGTTCTCCTTTATCTTTAGATCCTAAGGCAGCCCAGGATTTCTCCTCGTGCTGTGCTCACACCACACAGACCCAGCTCAGTTCTCTCTGTGGGGAATTTGATACCTGGGCTGTTTTTCCAAGGCTCAGGCAGACACCCCACATTCCCCATGTCCCCAGGATGTTTTCCCTTTGCCTGAGCTGCCCAGCCAGGCCCTGCCAGCAGGATCAGTGCCCAGATCCCACACCCAGCACTGGCAGTGTGGTAATTTTAGGCACATGAAGGGTGAGGTAGACACAGAAGGTCAGGCAGGAAAAGTTTCCATTTTAATTTGTGACTCTATCTTTTATACATTTTTGCCAGAAGGCAAAAGATTGGCTAAACAAGTTGCTATTTTTTTTTTTACTTTATTGGTGAACATTACTGTTAATTACATTTCTTCTCTGTGAGGAGAAATATGCAAACAAAATAGGTAAGTTTTAAATATCTCCATAGTTTATATGAAGTTGTGTGAGAACCTTCACTACAAACTGCAAACACTGGAAAGCAGGAAAATTCAGGGTGACACTGGCAGGACACAGTGATGCTCCCCGTGCTCAGCCACGGCTGCTCTGAGCTGCTGCAAACCCCAAATCCTCCCCTGACAACATCCAAGAGATGAATTCTCTTTCCTTAAATGCAATCAGGGCCAGAGAAGAGAACAGGAGTAAGTAAAAGCAGAGAGAAGAAAACAAAAGTGAGTAAAAGCACACTTACAGTCTCTGCTGGGGATCACGAGCTCCAAGTGTGTTCCTTTGAGAGTCAATATTTACAGAACCACCAAGAAGAAGAACAAGGTCCACACAGCAGCTCACTTGACCCACTAAAAGCACTTTTCAAGGGTTATTCCTCTGGCTGAGGAGGGCACAAAACTCTGCCTCTTCTCAAAACTTACAGCAAATAAAGTACATGAAGAAAACACCCTCACTGCACCTCGTCTGCTGCCTCCTCACACTTTTATCACTCCAGCTGCTTCTTTCTGCTTGTGTCATCACTTGTCCTGGCATCTTATAATGAAACAGGTTACAAATTAATAATGCTGCTCATCCCAGGGTGGTGCCTGCCCTCTCCATCATCTGGGAACTCCCATCCCCATCCTCCCCTGGGTCCTGGTCCCTGACCTGGATGGAGCCTGAGCTCTAATCCTTCCCAAATGATAAAAACCACAACTAAAGGAGGCAAAAGGCTGAACCCTGCAGCCTCCTGTGCATCACTTTCCCCTCCATCTCCCTTTAAGAGTTTTCTTCCAACCTTCTCTTATCTCCAATAAACTGGAAATCCTCTTCTTTTGACTCCTGCACTTCAGTGCTTGTAAATCACTGTGCACCATAATCTGAGGAGTTCTTAAATCTCTCCAGCTCTAAGTCCTCGCTTCCATTTTTATTCATTTGCTCCTTTTTTTCCCCAGACTCTTAAAAGCATTTGACACAGCCTCCTTGGAAATGGTCTGTGAATGTCTTTCCCATCCACACAAATCACTTCCCTCCATTAGTTTTTTTAGCACTTCACCTTCCCAACAGGTTTTAACTCCTGCCATCCCTGACTGCCAAGATCAGTTTGAATTTATTGCCCTTTTCTCCCTCCTGCTCATGTTTTTATTGCCTGAAAACAGCCAGTTCTCTCATGTTCCTTGTTTTCCACCTTTTCTCATCCAGCTGTCCTAAGGGAAACCATGCAGCAGCTCCAGGATTAACCCTTCTCCAGGTTCAAAACTCTTCAGTTCAGGCTGGGAGCCAACACTTGTCCCCAAGAGCTGTCAGTGAGGAAGCCCCTCTGAGGACCAGGAATGAATTATAAACATGTCAGGAGTGTGGGAACCCTGGAAAACATCCCTGTAATTCTGCCCCACAGGTTGCACCACCTGGAATCAGGAATTCCAGCCTGGAATTGCAGCATTTGATTCGCCTGGATGCAAAATGCTTCATTTCTTTTGACCTACATATTTTAGCACTTTCACTCTGCCTCACACGAGATGGAGAGGAGCCATTCAGAAGTGACAATATTTACTGTCACCCCTGAAACATATAAATACACACATACATCTATCTGGATACACTTATATGTATTTTTTCTCCTCCTTCCTGGACCCCATCTGTGAGTGCAGGGCCACAAAGCTCTCCCCCCACATGCTTGTTGTGCAGAATGAGATGGTGATAATGGAAATAAGGGCTTAAAATAGCAAATTTCCCTTCAGCACTGGAGTGCTGTTTGTTTGTGGCTGTGATTCCAGCAGCCCCTGTTCACACACACACATTGTCCTGACCTACTTTCAGCTTCCTTTGGCAGAGCTCACAGGAGGAATCAGAAGCAGTCAGGAGAATTCTCCCTGCCACGTCTGTAATAGAGTTTTATGGCCATTAATTCCAGCTAGTGTCAAACTAATGACACGAGGGACATCAAAGCATGAAGCCATTTGCATAATACCAGAAGAATCTACAATTCTATTACTGTTTATTCAGGCAGCTCCTGCTTGAGAATGAGGAAGATGACACGCTGTCTTGTGCTCTTTTGAAATCATTCTAATTTACAGCCCTGCAGAGAGGCAGCCAGTTTTCTAGGAATTCTTTAATTCCTCACTAAGGACTTTCTGATGTTTCCAAACAAACCCTGCCAATTTTATTTTCCACTGCAAATCTAGGAAATGAAAGTGCTTCCCTTCCTTATGGACGAGCCCTGAGAGCCTCAATGTGGCATCTGAGGGAGCAGCTCACCTCAGAGCAGGGCTGTTCTGTGGGAGCTGCCACCCAAGCAGCCCAGACAGGGGATGGAAGGATAAAAACCATGAATTCTAGCTTGGTTTGGTGCTGAGCTGTCTCACCTAGATGGAGCTGACAGCAGGGGCTGTGCTGTGCTTTGACGGTGACACGAGCTGACGTTCGTGGGGCTCTGGAGCTGCTCCCAGCCTGAGCAGCCCCAGCACTGCTCACCCTGCAGGGCCCAGACAGTCCCCAGGCTGGGGCTGGGCTGGGGGACAGCACAGGGGACAGCACAGGGGACAGCACAGGGGACAGCACAGCACAGCACAGCTCACACAGTGTCACCTTCAAAGCCCAACAGGGAGCACAAGGTGCCACCGACATCGGCGGGACAGGGAGGGGCTGGGGGTGACTCCAGAGGAACCAACAAGGGCCAAAATCCTCAACACTCCCACCCCTCCAGGTATGGCTGGACACTGGAACTCACCAGCAAAAAGATGAGAAGAGAATCCCTGAATGGGTTGGGTGTGGAGGGACCTTCAGGATCACCCAGTGTCACCTGGGCAGGGACACCTTCCAGTGTCCCAGTGTGCCCCAAACCTTCATCCAGCCTGGCCCTGGGCACTGCCAGGGATCCAGGGACAGCCAGAAATCTCTGGGAATTCCAGCCCAGCCAGGATTTCCTTCCCAAGATCCCATCTCACCAGTGGGAAGCCATTCCCTGTGTCCTGTCCCTCCATCCCTTGTCCCCAGTCCCTGTCCAGCTCTCCTGGAGCCCCTTCAGGCACTGCTGAACCTTCTCTTGCTCTGGTTGTGTTCAGTTCATGGAGGTTTAATGCTGGAACCTCCTGATTTTAGCAGGACTGGAGACAGAAAAGTAGCACAGGACTCAGAAGGTAAAAATCTGATGTGACCCCTGTGAGCAGCAATTCTAAAATCACCACAAGAAACACAAGTGCCAGCTGAAACCACTCATCAGGTCATTTATATTTCTGTGTTTTTAGCTGAAAGTCTGGCCAGGTAAATCTCACCTTCCTCAACTCTCAGCTACAAAATGGGGCAGATTACAAAATTCTAATTTGGATCTTTCCATGATTCTCAGATTTCCCCATTCCTATTGAATCTGAGATTGTCTTTGGTAGAATACCAAAGAGCTGCACAAAATTATCTGAAACTTTCAATGATACACATAAAATTACAGATTTTTCTTTCTTTTTAAGCAGAATCAGTAATTTTGGTTGTAAGATTGAGACATGGAGCCCCTAAAATCTTGCAAAACTGCCCATGAGTGACATTTTGAAAGAGCTGTTTGCATCAGTGGGAAACAGGGGAGTGTGAATGTAGGAGATGGAACATCACAGATTTTCCAGGCAAAGCATGGAAGGCTTGACAAAGCTGAAAGCAAAGTATTTTTATCTGTAGCCAGGGGAAATGTTAGGGAAAGTGGAGACACAAGGAAATGACACCAAGGTAAATAAAGAGTTGGCTAAGTGACAAGTGGCAAGGCAATGTCAAAAGGGGAATTCTCTTCCTGGAGGAACATAACCAGTTATTAGAGTGTGAAGATGAAGGATTCAAAACAACCCCTGCTTCATGTTTGCATTTTTAATCCTAGAAATCAAGAAGTTCTGATGAAATGGAGTTAAAAGTCTCCTTTCTCAGAGAAAATATTCTGCCTGCACATCTCAGGACTAACTGAGCAGCCCAATTTCTGTTACCTGTGTGTGCTGCAGGAACAGATCAGATGCTGCTTCCCAGTGACCAGAACCTCCCTGGAGTCTGATGACCCCTAGCTTTCCCCTCCAACCCAGGATATTCCCATTTCATGATTCCTCTTGGCAGATTCCACTCCCCAGCCCAGCACTGGGATGGGAGATTTGGAAGCACAAAATTAAGGCAGAATTGGTGGAATCCTATCAAGAGGCAGAGCCCTCCATCCCTTCTCCTGCTAAATGCCATAAGAGGAGTGTGACAGAGCCTGACCCTGAGTGTTCTGCTGGCAAACACTGTCACATCCCTGCTCCTGCTGCTCCCACTGCCACCTTGGGATGCAACAATTTGAATGGCTCAGAAAAGCTGAGTTCTCATCCCACCCTTCCCACTAACTCACCATGAAATCCCAGTTTCCCTCCTGCAGCTGGGAAATATCCATCTGACATGGTAAGCTTTAATTTGCACAGGTAAAAAAGGACCCCAGAAGAATGAAATGTTGTTTTTCAGTCCTTCAGTCATCTCTGAGGGAACTCCCAACCCCCTGAAATCCAAATCACTGCTGAATCCCCAGGAGTTCAGGAAGAACAGGGAAAGACAGTGAGTCTGGCTTTTCAGGAAGCCAAACTGAGGGCATGGAAAGCACAAATTCACAGAATCACTGAATATGCTGAGCTGGAAGGGGCCCATGAGGGCCAACTCCTGGCCCTGTGCAGGTTGAACTTGTCACAGAGAACCACAGGAGAAGAGACAAATCTTCTCTTTGAGAAGAGACAGATGAAACCTCCACAGCTCCCTGGCAGGAGGGGACAGCCAGGGGGGATCTGGGCTCTGCTCCCAGGGAACAGGGACAGGAGAGAGGGAACAGCCCCAGGCTGGGCCAGGGGAGGCTCAGGGTGGACAGCAGCAGGAATTTCCCCATGGAAAAGGTGCTCAGGCCTTGGAAGTGCCCAGGGAGGTTTGGATCCCCATCCCTGGAACACCTGGATGTGGCACTCAGAGCTTTGGGCTGGGGACAATTTGGGGATTGGGCACAGCTTGGACTCAGTGACTTTGGAGCTCTGTTCCAACCTCCACAACTCCATGATTCAGTCAGATGCTCTCACTGAGAGGAAGAAGGTTAAAGAGCATCCTAAGTTATGTGACAGAACTAAATCAAACATCCCTCCCAGATATTTTTTTGGGGGGTGGTGAACTGTGTTTTGCTCATGTCCTGCAGTCTCCTGTCACTTCTGTGCCTTGCCAAATCACTTCTAACTCCAGAGGTGCCTCCAGCAGCAATTGTCCACAGAAACAGTCACTGCCCTAAAGTCCCAGAACTGTTCCCAAGGGAGCTGTTAATCCTGCACTATTTAGCAGGCATTGATTAATGCCAAGAGAAACAGGGATCCTGCCTGGTCACCTCCAGGAAGGAGCTTCTTTTGCCTCCCACTGCTGCCAAAATGAAGGGACAGGTTTGTGGGAAAAGCTGATCCTCCAGCACACAGAAATCCCAATCCCACCTCACCTCCTGCAGCTCCTGTGAGGAGGGCCCAGCTCTGCCACACTGAGGTGAGATTTTACCCACCAGTGGAAAACCAGCAGCACTTACTCAGAAAAACCACCCAACACAGCATTTCCCACCATTTTTGCAAGGGCAGGGGGAGCCTGGATTGCAGCCAGGAGAGGAGTCTGTTCCCAAGGGACAGGCACAGCTCCCTGGGCTGGGAGAGGATGAGGATCCTGAGCATCTCTCACATGCTATTTCAGGTTTATAACTCCAGAAAAGCAGCAAAGCTTTCCTGTCCTGATACTCAGCAGGAATTCAGGAAGGTTTTATGCCACACTTGCCAAAAGTCAGAGTGTTTCAGACACACCAACTCCTCACGAGGTGTAACTCTGTATTTCATGGGTCAGAGTTGGAAACCAGCTGCAGAAATTGCACCACAACAGCAGCCAAAAGGGGAGGTTACTGCTGAGGAGATATGTAACTTATATTTCAGGGACTTGCTCATGCAGGACTAAGCTGAATTTGCTCAAACCTCTCTCCAGGGAGAGCAGTTCTGTGGGGTTTAACAAGGAGGCAGCACAGCCTTGCTCAGCATTTCAGATTTTCCCTTTGCTCAGCCACTCCAAAGCTGCCCTTGCTCCCAGGTGTAGATTTACTCTCAGCCCCAAGCACCAAAGAGCAGCTTCACAGTATCCAATAGGTTCCTTAACTATAAAATTTTCTTTTTTCCAAAAAAAAAAAAGGTCCCATTAATCCAAGATTACCCACCCCGAAAGGAAAATGCTCCATAACAACAGCTGGGGTGCAGCTAGAAAAGATAAAATGCACAATATAATCAGCCTTACCCTATTTGCAGTGATGGGACTGAACTGCAAGAAGATTATAAAGAGCTCAGGCCACGGAGGGAGCCACAAAGCAGAGCCAGGATTAGGGAAGTTTCCTACCCCCAGGTTCAGATTTAGCCTGTGTCACACGACCTCTCTCAAAGCCACTCTGCCATCCCAGCACACGACTCTTCCCCAGGCTTTTGTAAGCAGGATAAACCCCCACCCAATCCCTCCTTGCAGGAAAAACCCCAGGTTCAGAGGAGGAATAAAAGGTGGGCAAGGAAAAGTTGAAAAGGGAGAGTCTGGTGGGGAGGGGAGCCCAGGCTGGAGCAGCACCCCAGGCACAACCCCACCCTGCCGAGGGTGCTGCTGCAGGAATGGGATCCAGCAGCTCCCAAACCTCCTCCCCAGCCCTGAGCTGAGAAATGATCGAAGCACTGCAGAGCTCAGTCCCTGCTGCTTTGTGCTGTCAGCCCAGGAGCTGATCCCGGGGCTCACCACGGCAAATATTTCCCCGAGTGATGGAATGGCAGAGATTAACTCCCATTGTGAAGGCAAACAATCAGCCCCACCCAGCAAAAAGGTGATGATAAAGTGTTTAGACTAAGCTTAATTTTTTTGTGTCTTTTACAAGCGCTGCTGTTTATTTTCCTTTGACAAGCCTCTCATGGAAATTCCCTGCATTTAATCTGAAGGATCACTGCAAAGACTCCCCACGAGCTACTGGAATAAGCAAGGGAATAAACGTGATGTTGTTTCAAGCACTGAAGGAGAGGGGGTAAAAAGTATCTTTTTAAGCTCCAGAGAGACAAATTACAGGCAAATTGGGTACTGTAAGTGCAGGATAACAGCAGGGCTCTGGGTGAGGAGCAGTGAGGGTCAGCACTCCTTGTTTGCAGCACTGTCTTTCTCCTACCTGCCTCAAAACCTCCTGGAAACACCAAGAGTGTCAAAAAGCTGCCTCATCATGTGCCCAGAAACATTCCAGATCCACAGAAACACGGGGCTGAGAAACGACAAGTCACATTTGTGCAAAGGCTGACCAGCTCAAAGGATGGGCAGAGAAAAGGGTTCCCATTTTCCAGGAGGTCCCAGCCTGCACCTCCCCAGACCAGGTGGTTTAAGTGCACTAATAACATATTAAATGCAAGGTACAAGCTCCAAAGTTCATGGCTTGAATATTTTAAGTCCCAGCTACTTGCTCAGGAAATTCAAGCCTTGGAGGACCCCATTAATTCACCCAGCTGTCAGATCCTTGCTGGAACAACTCCTGAGCACGCTGCAAAACAGAGAGAGGGTTTGTATTCCCAGTTTTTAAACCTCACTAAGCCTCCCTGTTAAGCTTTTAATAGACTTCTCGACATATGTATGACTTCATTATAATCCTTTTAATTTCCTCTTCAATGAGCCAAGGCAGGGACATCCCACCTTTGAAACAAAGTCTGAAACAAAAGAAGGAAAAGCCAAAAAAGAAAAAAGCCAAGCAGAAAAAGAGAAGCCAAGCAGCAGGTTGGAGGGGAAGCAGCATCTGAGGGAGACCCAGCATGAAAACAGCATTTTGTACACAGAAAAGGGCCCTCAGTGCATTCCCAGGGCTGCTGCAGCTCCAACACTCACTGTCTGTGCTGTGGGGCAGCCCTGGGGACACACGGTGACACTGGGACAGCACAGTGTCAAAACTCTGCAAAACCTGCAGCCTGGAAAACCTGCAGCTTCCAAAACCCTGCATCCTGAAAAACCTGCATCCTGAAAAACCTGCATCCTGAAAAACCTGCATCCTGAAAAACCTGCATCCTGAAAAACCTGCATCCTGCAAAAACCTGCATCCTGGAAAACCTGCAGCCTGAAAAAACCTGCATCCTGGAAAACCTGCAGCCTGAAAAACCTGCATCCTGAAAAAACCTGCATCCTGGGAAACCCACTTCAACACCTGGGAAATTTGTCTTTGAAGGGCTCAGGAGAAGCTCAGGAGCTGAGATTGTGCAGCTGCTCAACTCCTGAGCTGTAGGAAGCCACAAATTCCTCATCTGAAAAAACCACCAGAACCTGCAGAAAAAACCCCCTCATCTCCCCCTCCAGGAGCTGGGGAAGCTCCACATTCCCTGGAAAGGCTCTGTCCCCACCAGGGTCCTCACCAGGGCCAGGGACAGAGACCCCCTGAGCTGTCACATCACCTTCCCCCCAAAACAACCACCCCAAAGCTCAGGGAGACTCACACCAACCCTCTGAGTCATGGAGGAACTCAGCAAAGCTGCTGAATTATTCACTGGGCTGCTGTTTTTAGACTGGAGCCACAGGAAAGGTGAACTCCATGCAGTGAGCATGGCTGGAGCCCCCTCTGAGGAGCCTAAAAAGCTGTGCCTGAAGCCCAGGAAGGATAAAAGCCTCTGTAAATAAAAACTTGCACCAAGAGGGACATGCACAGGCAGTTAAAAGAGGAAAGCTTGCAGAAAAGCTCTAAGTAGAAGAGCACACCTGTAGGTGTCCTATTTACAAAATGCTACAGAGAATAAACAGATTTTGGGATGGTTTTGTTGGATTTTTTTGTTTGGGTTGGGGTTTTTTTTATGTTTTTCTCCCACAAATCCTTCTCCTCAGGGCTTCTCTCCATCCCTTCATTCCCAGCCTGGATCTGTGCTTGGGATTGTCCCAGCCCAGGTGCAGAACTTTGCCCTTTGAACCTGCTGAGGTTGGCACAGTCCCACCTCTCCAGCCTGGCCTGATGGTTTAGTTTTCATATTCTCCAGATTCTGTACTGCACTGGTATATAACTCTGAACTTCATACAAAGTGTTAGCAAGATCACCTCACAGTTTAGTTAGATAAAACAATCCTTTTCCAGCCCCAGAACCAAGGACACTGTTACAGCTTCAGGCCCAAAAAGTACAAACGACAGCAAACTGAGGAAAGCAATCTGGGAGGATGGGACTTCACAACCTGAAACTGTAGCTGGACAATTAGCCCCAATATGTAAATGGACTAAAACTTCTAAAAGTGTGAAAACTCCTGACTCAGAGTCCATCTTGGGTGGAGTCACAGCTGGGCTCTTGTACTGCCCAAGGTGTATCTTTTGAAGGTCTTTTAATAAATCCTCACTTTATTCCTTTAACTCTGTTCCAGGTCAGCCTCTTTAGGCATCAGCCAGGGCCCTGTGGGTGCCCCATCCCTTCCCTGCAGCTGTGACAGCACCCAGAGCTTGGTGCCACCAGCAAAGTCCCCAGTGCCACTGGCACCGACAGAGAGGCTGGACAGTGCTGTGCCACCCCTGGGCACCCCCTGGTCACACCAAACCAGGGGCCACAGCTGAGTGTGACCCTCCAGCCCCTTCCTCATCCACCCCGTGCTCCATCAGGAAACCCCTGTCCCTCCAGTTTGGGGACAAGGATGTTGTGTGGGACAGAGTCACGCTGCACAACATCCTTGTCTTTGAGGGACACTTTTCCAACCTCTGCCCAGGCAGCAAAGGATTCCAGTTCCAGCCATTCCCCCCTTCCAGCAATGCCACCAGAGCAGCTGATCCAGAACATTCCCTGCACTGGCAGCAGAGCAAAGAGATTCTCACCACAGAATAACTCAGGAGGGGTTAGTTTGACACGTTTATTAAGGGAGATTTATTCCACAGCAGTTACAGCTTCACATCATACAGAGCATTGGAATTAATAATTCAGCAATCAGGGGTGACAGCACAGGGATGCCAGAGCACAGGAAAAGGTACAGCATCACCTCCAAGGGCTGCAGGAAAGCAGGGACAGCAGGAAATGTGAGCAGAGGAACATTCCTGGTGCCTCCCCACTCATGGGGCAGCACAAGGACACACACACACCCCCCACACTGAGCTCTCAGAGGGACATGTGCATGTTTTCCAGGAGGGACAAAAGATCCAACACTCTGCACAGATCCCCCCTGGATCCAGCCCCAGGACAGGCACATCCAGAGCTCAGAATCAGCCCAGCAGGAACATCCACCTCAGCCCCACAGCCCAGCTCCCTCCTGCCCTACAGCCCCCTCCTTCCCAGCAGGGAACCTGCAGGGACCTCAAACAAACAGGGACACAAACAGGGGTGACAGCATGGGGTGCCATGGGATGGATGATCCATGTTTGCAGCAGGGACACAGGAACCCTGGGGCTGCAGGAGCTGCCCCTGCTCTGCTGAGCCCACCCAGCCCCATCCCACTGACTGGGGGTCCCAGGATGGGCAGCTGGCCCCAAACCCCTCTGCCCACCTCACTTTGGCCACAAGTCCCTCCAGCCAAGACTTTAAAGCATTGTTGCCTTTCAATCAAGTATCTGTGGGAATGGGCAAAGTCTCCTAACCTGAAACCTTCCACAGTTCAGTCTGAAAATACCTCTCAGTCTTTATTTATTCTCTGTTTCTAGGGCACAAGAGTTAAGGCCACTTTAAGGCAAAAGGTGAGAAAGAACAATTGAGGAGCCAAGTTAAAGTGATGCTGCCTTGCTTCAAAATCACATTAAAAAAAAAAAAGCTACGAAAAGGTCTTCAAAAAGAAAGCCAAGAATGCAAGAATCTCCTTTTATGGCCACAGACACCAAAAACTCAAAAGAAAGCACAACATGAAGGACCCACAGGCTGGACTTGACCTCAGAGGACTTTCCCAAGCTGAATGATGCTGGGAACTCCATGGGGTTGGGAGGGAAGAGCCCAGATTAGCCCAGTTTGGGGAGCTGGGAGCCTCCAGGACATGGAGTTTTCCCAGGAACAACAAGTGTGCCCCTGGGAGGAGAAACCACCAGGGTCACCTGCAGGGAACTGGCACCACAGGGACATCAGCTCCTAATGAGTGAGGCACAAAGGGGTGAGTTGGCACCAAAGTGGGGAGGAAAGTGCCAGGTCCAGCAGTGCCCAGGGCCCTGGGCACTGCTGGACCTGGCACTTTCCTCCCCACATCCAGCAGTGCCCAGGCTGTGACTCAGCACTGGCACTGCCACTGGGAGCATGTGAGGGCTCCCTGGGGAACAAACAACAAAGCAAGGCTGGGGAAATGCCCAAAGAACCCCTCTGGTGGCACTGACAGTGCTCATTCCAGGTGGAATATCCCTTATTTATATCCCAGAAATCCTGAGAGCTGCAGGGGAGCAGGGTTGCTGTGGGTACCAGCTGCCACTCACTGCCCTCACAACAAAGAAATGCCATTTTTAGGCAAGTGAAGCCCTTGGTGGGCTTGTTTTGGGCAGTTCAGCCTGCATTTGGGGTGAACTAAATCCTTTCCATCAATACCCTGAGCTGATTCTCCTCACCCAAAACAGTCCCAAAGGCCAGGCTGAGCCTGCCTCAGGTAAAATACTGCACTGTCTCTCTAATTATCTCCTCCCTTTCGTGTTTTGTTTCATCTGTTGATGGAAAAATGAGCACTTTAGTCTTTGGAAAGCTTTGCACCTCTGTGGAGCCAGTGGGAATCCCACTGGACATGCCCCTGGAGCTCTGGTTTGGGTTAAAACCTAAACCTGCTCCTTCTGGTGCTGCTGGAAATTGTCAGGATTATTTCAGTACAATTTCACAACTCAGTCCTTTTGCTCCCCTCACTTTTGGCAGGGACAGATTATTTCTCATGGCAGGTAAAATTCCATCCAAGGCTGTAGAAGCCAGAGGTGTGGAGTTAAAAAAAGGCAATTTCCTTTCTTACTTCTGAGGTTTTTGGGGAGGAGTATGACAGCAAAGCCACTCCCTAAGGCAGGAATTTGGGGCTGGCTGTTTTCCTTCATCCTCCCAATTATGGCAAGTGCTTGGACCCTCAAATCCACCCCTCAGACACCAGAGATGATCCACCTGCACCTCAGGAAACTTGGTTTTCCCTAATCTGTTTCTCAAGTCTACAAAGTGCTGAAATGATCTGAACCCACCCAACACTGGGACAGATCAGAACCTCACGTGAGAGGGCTCCAAAGCAGCAAGGATCAAAGGCTGAGTGTGGGGAGAAGGGAAAGGGAGCTGCAGTCATGGTGGACCCATCCAACTATGGAAGCACAACTGGAAAATTCCAAACCTTCTCTTATGGAGCCCCATGAAAACGGAGAGAAATTAAATTTAAAGGTGATCAAACGAAAAAAAAAAAAAAATGGAGCTTGTGGTGGTGATTTCAAACCAGTGCAGTTCCAAAACCAGGGTGCACTTTTGTGCTTACACAGAGAGAGGAAGGTTTCAACAAGCACTGCAGAGCACAGGGAGGAGGAGCAGGATGGAGCCACCCTTTGCTTCTTCTACAGCCAAGTCCAAGGAGGTAAAGCAAGAGCTCTGTAAAATGCTGCAGGTTTTAGAAGTGTAATGGCAGGTAGAAAAGGACACTGGCCTCGTGTCAGTGGCAGCCCCAGTGTTAGGAGACAGTCTAGGCTTCTAGGAGGAGAAAATAGAAGAGAGGGAAAGAAGGAGGAGAGGGAAAAGGGGATGGGGAAGGGGGCAAGAAAGCCAAGTCATTAGTAAAACATCACCATGGAGGCAGCACAACACCAAACACTTCATTAGGGCAGCCAGGAGATTTGCCAAAAGCCAGGTTAGACACACACACACACACACACACACCAGTTCTGCTCTCAGAGCTGCCTCAAGAGTGGCACCAGTCCCTACATGGAGCCAGGTCACCACCAGGGACAGCAGCACCTCAGGATGCTGCTGACAAGCACAGCTTGCACTGAAATCCAAATATTTCTGGTGGGTGACAGAATTCCCAGCAGGCTGGCTGGAGGGAAGGCCCAGCTAGGGAAATAGGAGCACCCAGCAGGGATAATTCCCTAGGGGACTTCTCACCTGCCAGCAAGAGCATGAACAGCATCTTGGGCAAGAGGCATCCACATCAACCCTGTGATCATCCTGGATGGATTGCTTTCCAGAAATTTGGTTGGCTTTTATTTTTAAATACAGATTTCCTTTGAACTCTAGGCAAACATCCTGCAATGAAGAGCTGCAAATTGAAAATGACACACAAATTTTTGCTTCTGAACCATATTTTCTTGGTTTGACCAAGCCTTCCCTAACCTTTTCCTGGTGGAGGTGAGCAGTGAGAGCTGCCTCTCCCCCAGCAGGGATTCCCAAAGCACCACGGAATTCCCTGTTCCCCAGCTGCCTCACAGGGCTGCTCCAGCCTCTCCATTTCTCCTTTTAAGGAAGAACAGGATTAGCAGAGAGCTTTCCTTGCAGGGGATGTGCCCAGAGCTCTCAGATTCCCAAAACCAAACCCCACACGGGGCCAGAGACAGCAACGCTCACGTCGGGCTCAGCCCTGCCAAGGACTGAGCCCTTCCCAGGAGCTGCCAGGCTCTCCCTGCCCCAAATCCTGCCCTGAACACAGCCCTGCCAAGTGAAAATAATTCTGCACTTGCTGGAGAGGTTTGGGTGCCTGCCATGAGCTGCACTGAGGGTGTCTGGGACAGGGCAGTGCTGCCAAGGAGTGCCAGGAGCTGGTCCTGACTGATCCCAGCCCCTGCAGGCACAGCCCACGTGGTTGCAGATGTCATAAAACAAGGTCAATCAGCACCTTGTTTTATCTGATGAGTGAAGGAAAACCATCCAGCAGTGTTTCCTGAGCTCCAGCCCAGAGAGAGCCCCATTTGGATTTGCAAATAGCTGAACTACCCCTTTTCCTTGGAGTCTGTTTCAGAATCAACTCAAACCCAGCTCTGCTTTTTAAAGCTCTCCCTGTAGCTTTTAACACTGTTTTTTTTGTAGCAAAAAGCTGGTTTGCCTGAGCATCACCTTCCCCAGTCCTGTCCTGGCTGCTCCATTTCCCTGCACTGGGCTCACATTGCACATCCCTGAGCATCATTTCAGCTTTCAGACACAGGGAATGGATCCTGCTGGAAACAAAACCCCACAACTGGAGGTGGTTTAGAGCCAGGGATTCAGGTTTTGGGCAGCAGCACCTCTTCAATGTGGAAGCAGGCACTGCTCAAAGCCTTCCCCTGCTCTGAAACCATCCAGTGCCACGTGGAAATTCAGCATTTTTCCCTTCTCTCCCATGGAGAGCCACGGATATTGCAAATATTCCACAAGGAAGGGGGTAGGGGAAGAGGCCATGAAGGAATTGTGTCGTGTAAATCTTTCTGTTACCCTGGCAAACCTAATTAACTTGATGGCCACAGCTCCTCATCCTGACAGGCTGCTCTGCCACTTTGATGTCACTTTTAGACAGATTTGAACAAGAGGAAAATAAAAATCAACTCTCTCCCACAAAGAGGGAAGGTGTTAATAAATTAAAAAGCTCCAGACACATAAAAGTATCTTTGATCAAAGTTGTTAACATTTAGTGTGAAGAGTTAAACCTTCACAAAGCAAGAGTGAGGCAAATAACAAAGAATTTTTTAAACACAAGCCAGAAGTTCAATACAAAAATCCTGATGCCTTTAATTATTCAGACCATAAATCTGATTGCATTTCTATCTCCTCTGGTTATAAGTATTAAAGAAGAGGGAGGAAATATCCTTAGGAAGGGTCATAAGTATTCTTAATTTCAGTTTATACTGAATTATAAAAGATGCACGACTTCCTTTTGAGTGGATTTCCAATGGCAAATGAAGGACAAAGATCAATTTTTCTACTCCCATCCTCAGTAAGGACATGAAACTCACTCACACTAAACCAAACTCTACAATCCTGAAGAGAATTACAGCAAAGAGGTGTTTTAATTCATCCCCATCTCCCAAATGTTCAGCATTATTTCCTGAACTGGTTTTTAACTTGGGGCTGCACCTCTGGATTAGGAGGGGCAACACTGGGAGCACCCAGACAACCTCAGCAATGATCTGGAGCTGGAGATCATCACAAGGGAGACCAAACCAAGTCCTTACCCACACCAGGATCACAGCTGACTCTGGGATATTCCATCCCCAAGACAAGAGAGGTCCCACAGCCAAAATCCTCATGCCAGAAGGGAACAGATGGGCTGGGATTTGGTAGGAACCTCAATTCCCACTCAGAAAGGCTCAAGGGGAAGGGAAACAGTGTTCACTGCTAACTGTGACTAAGAGAAGACCAAGCTCAGCACTTCAGCCTGATTGGAAAGGTCAATTCTTTTCCAGGTTCTGCACAAGTCTCAAATATTGATCCATCACGAGCTTCTGGCAGTCAAAACTACCCTGATGCAATGGAAAAAGGTTCCAAAGGCTCAGTGTCACCTGTGCCACTGCTGGAGCAGGTGTGGGGACATGTCCATGGAAGGGGAGGTTGGGGTGGGAGGACACAGTGAATAAAAACTGCTCCAAAGGATGGGGGACGTGGGGAAAACACCACTGTGGGTCTCAGGGAACAGGGGAAGTCACAGGACAGGGGACAGTTCATATTCTGGACTCTCTACAAAGTCATTTTGACCAGCACTGAGCATGGAGAAAGCACAGCACATCTCCAGAACCAGCTTTTACCCAAAGAAACCCTCCTTTAAACCCCAAAGAAAACAAAGCTCTGTTTTGTTGTAAATTCTCTGAAAGCTCATAAACCCCCAGCCCAGCCCCCTGGGAGGAGTGAGGAGCCCAGAGCAGCTGGATTTGGCCCTCAGGAACAGAGAGGGCAGTGCTGTGTGCCCTGGGCACAGGGACATACCTGTGCCATGCCCGTGGTCACCATTCTCCACCACCATGGGCCCAGAGGCTGAAGAATCTGCAAGAAATCAATGCAAGGGTTAAAAATGGATGGAATTCACCTTCATCCAGGCCTTAAAAACAACACTGTGAAACTGCAGAATCACTGAGGTTGGGAAAGAGCTCCAGGATGAAGTTCAAGCTTTGGTTGATCTCCACCTTGTCACCCAGGTGGTAAAACCACCTAAAACTACCAAAAGAAATGATCAATTCCAGCCTTGAGATCACACTCACAGAATTCCAGGATCCCTGAGGCTGGAAAAGCCCTCTGGGATCATCAAACCCACCCTGTGCCCAATCCCCACCTTGTCCCCAGCCCAGAGCTCTGAGTGCCACCTCCAGGAACCCCTGGGACACCCCCAGGGATGGGCACTCCAAACCTCCCTGGGCACTCCCAAGGCCTGAGCACCTTTTCATGGAGAAATTCCTCCTGAAACACCACACATGGCTAAAGCAGGGGTCAGGGGAGATTTACAGGAGGGTGGTCAGGGTGGAAGATCACCAATTGCAAAAACCAGCACAGAAAATCCTCATCACTGTGAGATTTAGTCCATCTTGTTCTGACACTGACAGCTAAAATTTTAACCAGCACCAGGATTCACACACTGAACTTGGGACACTTGGCAGCAGTGGACAAGGGGGAAGAGTGTGAAGCTATAGGAGGGTCCATTTAAGTAAGATAAAATGAGAAGTTTTATACAATGAGGGTGGGGAGGGGCTGGGCTGGAATTCCCAGGGAAGCTGTGGCTGCCCCTGGATCCCTGGCAGTGCCCAAGGCCAGGCTGGACAGGGCTTGGAGCAGCCTGGGACAGTGGGAGGTGTCCCTGCCATGGCAGGGAGTGGAACTGGATGAGCTTTAAAGTTCCCTCCAGCCCAAACCAGTCTGGATTCTGTGACTTTCTGACCCCCAGCAGTTTTAGTGAAGCAGAACAAGCAGCACCAGCTCTGACAGCAGCTCCTCCCTGGGCCCCGAGACACTGAGGAAATGCTGATTTTATAAATAATAAAGGTTTCTCCCAAAGAGACACACACTCAGTCACCTGCAGCTGCTGCTGGCCCTCCCTGAGCCCATTTTATTCCAGAGCCACTTTACCAGGGTCATTCAGACACAACATTTCAGGGCTGAGTCCAGCCCTCAGCAAGGCAAAAGGAAAATCTTTCCAGTGGCTCATCCTGGTGTTTTATAAAATTCCAATTTATAGAAAAACACCCCCCTACATCCTCCTGGAATACCCCAGGGATCCCTGGAGCTGCTCCTCAGCAGTTACAGAGCCCAGCTCCCTGTGCCAGGCTGTAACAAGGGCTGGGGGCTCCTGGCACTGGGAATGGGCTGAAGAAATAACAGGGAAGGTCCTGGCAGCCCCTGGATTCCCTGAGCAGCTCAGGCAGGGAGAAATCAGGGTCAGGGTGGTTTGTACAACAGTCCTGCAGTGAGATCCCTGAGGAATTTCATGCAGGAGCTCCAGGCAGCTCAGCCCAGGCACAGGAGTTACACATTTTCTTAACTCCTGCAGAATCATGGAATCTCCTGAGTGGGAAAAAACTCACAAGGATCATCCAGCTCCTGGCCCTGCAGAGGACAGCCCCAAGATCCCCTCCATCATCACATGCTGCTTTCATTTCTCTCAGAGCTGCCCCTTACACCCTGCACAGGCAGTTGAGCTGCTGGGATGTTTGATATCCTGCTCCTGATGTTCTGGACAACCAGGAAGAATTTCTCCATGGAAAGGGTTGTTAAACATCAGCAGGGGCTGCCCAGGGAGGTTTGGAGTGCCCCAGGAAGGCCTGGAGGTGGCACTCAGTGCTCTGGGCTGGGGACAAGGTGGGCATTGGGCACAGGGTGGCCCTGGAGGGCTTTTCCAGCCTCAGTGACTTTGATGCCACCACCACTATTGACACATTAAACCAGGACTCAATTTTACCACAAGTGTGGCTGAACCCCTCCAAAGTGAGTTCCCACAGGGGCAGAAGGATCAGAAATGCACTTGGGAAGGATGGAGAGCAGGTAAAATGGTTCCCTTCACAATTTCAGCTTTTTGGGAAGACAAGCTTCCAGAAAAACCAGGTCAAATCACACCAGCACGAGTGGCTGTTATTTTTAAGCCTCTGAAGGTCAGTGCCTTTGGAGCAAATCAATCTGAGCTGGGTTTCCTGAAGCCCCAGAGTGAAAACACCCAGCAACCTGCCCAGGGCCAGGGCTCCTCCTCTCATCTCCCAAATTGCATAAACCCCAAACCATGTCAAGATGTTGTAACGACCTAATCCCCATCAGAATCACAAGATAGTATTTTTGCATCTGGCTCGTGGATCAAAGGATTGTTTTTATATAAACAAATTGAAGGCAGCACTGGCTAAACCCATAATCTGGAGCAAAGGGGCAGTGCCAACCCTAATCCCAGAGGGACAGGGGACACCACCACGGCCAGCACGTCCCCAGCAGGGCACCTGCAGCCTGTCCCAGAGCAGGGAGGGCACACCTGGGGGGGCTCAGAGGGCTCTGGGGGGGCTGCTGGGGGTCAGGAGAGCCTGTGCAGCTTTTATCACACGTTGTCAAATGCTGATATTTGAGAGGAAAACGTGAGCAAAACGCTGATGGGGAGAGTCTGAGCCAGCTGGTGACTCTCAAACCAGGAGCTTAATCTCCTTCCATTCATTCATTTCAATATTCTGCCTCAAAATCACCTGCAGAGCTGCCCCAGCCCTGGATCCCAAAATCCACAGGACCTGGAGCTGCTGGAGAGATCCAGAGGAGGCCCCAGAGCTGCTGCAGGGCTGGAGCCAGGCTGGGAGAGCTGGGAATGTTCCCCTGGAGAGGAGAAGCCCCAGGGAGAGCTCAGAGCCCCTGGCAGGGCCTGAAGGGGCTCCAGGAGAGCTGGAGAGGGACTGGGGACAAGGGATGGAGGGACAGGACACAGGGAATGGCTCCCACTGCCAGAGGGCAGGGCTGGATGGGAGATTGGGAATTCCTGGCTGGGATGGAATTCCCAGGTTTGCTGTGGCTGCCCCTGGATCCCTGGAATGTCCCAGGCCAGGCTGGATCCTCCTGGGACAGTGGGAGGTGTCCCTGCCCAAGGATTGGGATTTAAGGTCTGTCCTAATCCAAACCATCCCAGGATTCTGGGATTCCCTGATTCTGTGATCGTCCTCTCCAAATTCCCCCTGAAAAGAGATCCTGCAAAACTGCTCTTCTTTTTCCAAAGGCAAAATGCCCTTTCCCAAAGGACAATTCCCAAAGGCTCCAGGGAGAGCTCAGAGCCCCTGGCAGGGCCTGGAGGGGCTCCAGGAGAGCTGGAGAGGGGCTGGGGACAAGGGATGGAGGGACTGGACACAGGGAATGGCTTTGAGCTGAAAGAAGGAGATTTTGGGAAGGAATTCCTGGCTGGGATGGAATTCCCAGAGCAGCTGTGGCTGTCCCTGGATCCCTGGCAGTGTCCCAGGCCAGGCTGGACAGGGTTTGGAGCAGCCTGGGACAGTGGGAGGTGTCCCTGCCCAGGACAGGGGGAGGAATGAGATGAGATTTCAGGTCCCTTCCAGCCCAAACCACTCTGGGATTCTGTGATGTGACAAGTGTGGGGCAGGAATGGGGCTGCACAGACTTGGAGAGGGAAAAGGTTTAATGTCCCATCTGAGACAAAAATGCAAAGATCATCATCTGCTGATTTATCTCTGATCCCTCTGGAACTCTGGGGTGTGTGGAACGTTCTCCATCTCCTCTTTCATACCTGACCAGGTGTTTAAATTGGCTAAAGCAAATCCTGCTGCAAGAAAGGCACTTATTCCTCGTGTGGGAAGGGAGGGAAAAGCAAAAGGAAACGTGGTTTGGCCTCGGGTTTCAGCTCCGGAGCCGGGGGGAGGGAGGGAGGGAGGGAGGGAGGGAGGGCGGCAGAGCCACCTCGTGGTGACACCTCCGGTCCCCGCGGGATTCAATTAAACCAAACCAAACCAAACCAAACCAAACCAAACCAAACCAAACCAAACCAAACCAAACCAAACCAAACCCTCCCGGTTTGCAGTCCTGCAGGGTTTAATCCCACGGGAATGGAGCCACCCACTCACTGCCCAGCCCTGTGGGGAGGGGAATAAACCCCGTGGGCTCAAGGACAGCTTAATAAATGAAATAAAATAATAGAATTATAATATAATAATGAATGAAAAGAGAGAGGGGAATTGCTCAGCCTGGAGAAAAGGAGGCTCAGGGGGAACCTTTGGCTCTGCACAACTCCCTGACAGGAGGGTGCAGCCAGGAGGGAATCAGGATCTGCTCCCAGGAACAGGACAAGAGGAAACAGCTTCAGGGGGATGTTCAGGTTGGATTTTAGGGAAAATTCTCATGCAAAGGGGTGTCCCAGGCAGAGAATTTTGGAGGTGACAACCCAGGGAGATGACAACACCAACAATGTACCTGTTCTCCACGAGGAAAAGACACCAAGCACTTACTTGTGGCTCTGCACAAGTCCCTGACAGGAGGGGACAGGGACAGGAGGAGAGGGAACAGCCTCAGGCTGGGCCAGGGGAGGATCTGGGTGGATTTTAGGGAAAATTCCTTCCCCAGAAGGGCTGTCCAGCCCTGGCACAGCTGCCCAGGGCAGGGGTGGAGTCCCCATTGCTGGAGGGATTTAACATCCCTGTGGATGTGGCACCTGGGGACATGGTCAGGGGTGGCCTTGGCAGGGCTGGGGGATGGTGGGACTCAGTGCTCTCTGAGGGCTTTTCCAACCTCAGCAATTCCATGATTCAGTGAATAAAACCCAAGAGGAACCAGTGATGCCCAATCCCCTGAGTCAAGAGGCCCTGAGCCATGTCCAGCACATCCCCCAGCATGGACTGGCAGCTCCTGGCCAACTCTGCCCACTTCAGACTGGGCAGGATGTTCTGTACTCTGGGATGTCCCTCTGGCCAGCTGGGATCAGCTCTCCTGGCCATTCCCCCAAACCTTCCTGGGGGGAAAAAACCTTCCTTGGGAAATCAGAAAGTCCTTGATCCAAACCACCCCAGTGCTATCAATCCCCCTCTCACACCCCATCCCAAACTCAGCACTGCCCCAGGGAGCCACCAGGGAGAAAATTAACTCCATCCCCCTAAAAAAACCCTATATTCAAGATTAAAACTCACCAAGGAGTTTGTGAGCAGTGCAAGAATGCAAAACTCAGGGACTGAGCACAAGGCCAGGTCCTGTCAGCACCTTTTTACTCAGGACAGAACTACACAACTAATAAAGGGAAGCAAGTTTTGAGCTGAGTCCCTGCTCTCCTTTGCTCACAGCTGGCTCTAAATTATACACCAAATATCATCTGCTCTGTGAAGCCTGTTTCATAGAATTAAAGAAGTGACTTAAGATCCACTGAATCATTTCCATTCCCAATTCCTCACCAGTAACACAATTCCTCACCAGTAACCATCGCTGCAGAGACAATTTTGGTCCTCACTTCAACTAAAACATTCCCCAGGAGCTCTGCTGCAACTTGTTAAACCCTCAGTTTTTTCCTTTCCACCTAAAATCCCTTCCTTCACCCCCATCACATGAGCACCTGGATGGAAGTGCTGCTGCAGCCTCCAGCACCTTGCCTGGAAGCTCCAGAGGATCCTGAGAGCCTTGGAATTGCTAAGGAAATCCATCTGCAAGCAGGCAGCCCACTGCTGTTATGTAAGACCCACCAGGTCAGCAGAGGATTACCCCAGAATTTGCCAAACTACCACGTGCAGCCAGGTGTGAGGAGAACAAACCCATTTCTCCCATGTATTTTTAAAGTTAACTATTATTAAAGCTTTCTTCTTTAAGGGCAGATTTGTGGGTGACCAAACCACTGCTCATCACATGTCCCTGCTCTTCTCCACCCCTCTGTGGATTGGTATTTCAAACCAATGTTGTGGAATGGTTTTAGCACTGAGAAACCCTGGTGCTGACATGGTTTAGGACCTGCAGCTTCTACAACCAAGGATTGCTTTAAAATATCCTCAATATCCTCAAACCATACACAAGGTGTTAACAAGTCCTCGTGTTTCTCTGCCTCTGCAATGGTGAAATAGAAATGAAATAAATAATGCACATCTGAAATGCCCAAAGTTGCAAGTTTTACAAGAATCTCTTTGCCCATTCCCATCCTTCCTGCTCGTTTGGTGCCACTGAATCACTGTGTCAGCATGGAAAATTCCAAACCAAAATTCCTCACCCAGCCCCATGCTGGGGCCCAGCTCAATGCTCAACTCACCTAATCTGGCTCCTGGTTTTAGGATAAAAAAAGTGAAAGAAAACCCTGGAGCAGAGCTGGAGCAGCTAAAGCCTGACAGGATGGAGGATTAAACCTCTTCTGACTGGGGAAAGACAATCTCAGGAGCACAGACCGTGATGTCAGAACAAATTTGTGCCTTTTAACATAAATAAATGAACAAGTGGAGGCTGAAAAGCCTGAGCTCTGCAGGCTGCTCCTCTCCCTCAGGAAAGCCAGGCTGTTTGGAGCCAGGGATGTGCAACACTTGCTGCTGCTCCCCAAAAATTGTGGTATTACACTCAAACATGGAACTACAACACCAAGACCCCCTCAGGACCCTGTAAATCTCATTTATTCTGGAGCCTCAAGAAATGAAGCTCGTTCAGCTTTACTGTCTTTTTAAATAATTACAAATATTAAATCAATTTCCTGGCAGAAACAGGTATCCTCAGCACTTCAGGGAAAAACAGGTAAGAGAAATTAAGACATTCCAGGACCAAATCTAAGCCTGGTCTGAGGTAACTAACCCTGTTTTAGGCTTCAGTCCTTCCCTGCACTACAAGGGGGGAGAGCTGAACAGCTCCACTCAGGGCAACTTCTCCATCTCTTCACAAAGGGGCTCGTTTGCATCTTGCCAAAGGTTTAGATAATGCTCCTGACTGCTCTCCAGCTCTCCCAAAAAAGGGAAAAGCCAATCTCCTAAGGAAGAATAAGGAACTGCATCCCCTCCTTGTGCCACGTCGGAGGGAAAGGAGCTCTGCTCCAGCAGCCCCGTGCTGGGTGTGCAGGGAGGGGAGAGGAGAGGGCTGGAAAAGCCAGGAGATCCCAGAATCCCTGAATTCCTGAGGCTGGAAAAGCATTCCCAGCCCATGGGGAGGCCACGCTGTGCCCAATGCCCACCTTGTCCCCAGCCCAGAGCTCTGAGTGCCACCTCCAGGAATTCCTGGGACACCTGCAGGGATGGGAACTCCCAATCAGTCCTGCTGATGTTGAACAACCCTTTCCATGAAGGAATTCCTCCTGAAATTCTGCCTCTGCCTGAGCTCTGCCCAGAGGACCCAGCCTTTCTCTCCCAGAGAGTTTTAATTACTGAGCAAACCCAAAAGGCCTCGTTACCCCCAGCCCAAGATCCTGGAGTTATGTGAAATAATGAGTTGGGATGGCAATGTCCAAGGATATACAGCTGGGAGAACATACTGAAGAGATTTGTATTTCAAACCAATGTTGGGGAATGGTTTTAGCACTGAGAAACCCTGGTGCTGACATGGTTTAGGACCTGCAGCTTCTACAACCAAGGATTGCTTTAAAATATCCTCAAACCATACACAAGGTGTTAACAAGTCCTCGTGTTTCTCTGCCTCTGCAATGGTGAAATATAAATGAAATAAATAATGCACATCTCAACTGCCCAAAGTTGCAAGTTTTACAAGAATCTCTTTGCCCATTCCCATCCTTCCTGCTCGTTTGGTGCCACTGAATCACTGTGTCAGCATGGAAAATTCCCAGTCACATTTTCTGTATTCCAAGTCACCCAATGCACTTCTGAACAAAGCAAATAAATGCTTCCAACAGACCAGAATTCCCCAGGCTGTGCTCCTGGAGGTTCTGTTTATCCTGAGGAATCACAGCCCACCTCTCTCAACACTGATGAGCAGCAGGATTAAGGCAAAAAAAAAGAAAACTTCTTCTGAAGGAAGTCATCAGGTTACTAAAGGTTCTCCTCTTTTACACAGCACAGATCAAAGCCACAAAACAAATAAAATCATCAAGGCTCTGCTGGTCCCAGTGACAATTCCCACTTGGCAGGGAGGGAACAGAACATGAGGAAAGGGAGCAATAACTTAAATTCCTCACTGGGAAAGAAACCCATTGGATGAGCCCCAAATTTTACTCTTTTCCCTTTCATATAGGGAAGCATCAGTTCCAAACTCTTCTTTTCCTAAAGAACTTTTGATAAAGCTCTTAACACAAATAAATTGGTGATGTTCCACCTCAAACCCCTGGGGGAGTTCTGGGGTCCCCAGGCCCAGGACAGACCCTGAGGGGCTGGAGCAGGTCCAGGGATGGGAACAAACCTGGGAAAGGGGCTGAGGAAAGGGTGAGGGAGCTGGAAAGGGGCTGAGCCTGGAGAAAAGGAGGCTCAGGGGGGACCTTGTGGCTCTGCACAAGTCCCTGACAGGAGGGGACAGGGACAGGAGGAGAGGGAACAGCCTCAGGCTGGGCCAGGGGAGGATCTGGGTGGATTTTAGGGAAAATTCCTTCCCCAAAAGGGCTGTCCAGCCCTGGCACAGTGGCCCAGGGCCATGGAGTGCCCATCCCTGGAGGGTTCCCAGGCTGAGCCCTCTGTGGGTGCCATCAGTGGCACAAGGGACCCACCTCTAAACCCACAAGATGTTGCAGGAAAAAAATAAAAGGAGCCCCTGAAAGTTCATTTTCCCTCCAGGGAACAGGACAGGAGGAGAGGGAACAGCCCCAGGGGAGGCTCAGGGTGGATATTGGGAATATTCCTCCTGGAAAAGGCTCTCCAGCCCTGGCACAGCTGCCCAGAGCAGGAGTCCCCACTGCTGGAGGGATTTAAATCTGTGTGGATGTGACACTTGGGGACATGGGCCAGTGGTGATTTTGGCAGTGCTGGGAGAGTTACTGAGTTTGATGATCTCAGAAGATCTTTTCCAACCTTAATGATTCTAAATATCAGCTGGGCTGGAAAGTGTTCAGCAGAGGCAGAGACAGCAGCATGTTTTGGTACCAGGCACACAACCAGCACATCCAAAAGAAATCCAAGTAAATAAAGCCCTGGATCAGAACCATGGGATTTAGCTGTTAAACTGAACAGCTATTTGTTATTTGGGAGTGAAGCTCCCAGACAGATGATGAAGATTCCCCTCTGCTGACCTCAGCTCACCAGCCACCTTCCTTCCTTGGATCTGCCATCCCCCACGGTGGGTTTTTTATAGTCTGGGATGTTTTATAGTCTGGTCCTGATGCTCTGGACACCAGGAGGAATTTCTCCATGGAAAGGGTGCTCAGGCCTTGGCAGGAGTTTCCCAGGGAGGTTTGGAGTGCCCATCCCTGGAGGTGTCCCAGGAATTCCTGGATTTGGCACTCAGTGTCCTGGGCTGGGGACAAGGTGGGGATTGGGCTGGCACCTTGCACAGCTCTGCTGTTTTGGGACATTGTTTGTGGAGCATGGCAGCCACAAAATGTGGTCAGGGCTTGGTCTGAGAGCCTCAAAAGCAGCCAAGTATTAATGTTAACCCAAATATTAATGTAAAGCACATCCTCTGCTGTGGCCAGCAGGGAGAGGTTGTTCCACAGGCTGAAGGACCAAAGGGCAAAAAGCAACAAACAGGGCTTGATCTCAGTGTTGGCTTTTGAAATAAATGGCTCAGACTGAAGCCAGCACAAGAGGAAGTCACCTCACAGTGAGCACAGCAGTTCCCTGATGTTTCAGTGACAGTTTTGGGGACACTTTGGGGACACTTTGGGGACACTTACGTTCCACGGCGATCCCGTCCACGTGCCCTTTGCTTTTGGGCTCCTGGCTGCCAGGCTTGGCCTCGTCCTCATCATCCAGCAGTGGCACATAATCTGTCTTATCTACTGTCTCTCCAACCACATCATCAAACTTCTCAGCCTCCAGGGTGGCAATGAAGTCCCTCTTCACCTCCTCCTCCACGTCGTGGGGCGGCTCGGTCAGAGCGTCGGCCAGGCTCAGGTTGTGCTCCAGCTCAGCCATGCCTGAGCTCCTCTGCACCTGCAACCACGGCCAGGGAGACACATTTCAGCTCTCAACTTACTCTGCTGCTGACCCCCCGTGCCTTCACACCACCCAGAAATGTTTGGTTAGTGATTACATTCCCAGATGGTTCTAACCCTCCCCAACCAGAGCAGGAGTAAAGCGGGATCAGCATAAAACTTGGGGTTTCAATCAAAATGCTCAGTTGTGAAGAGCATTTTTAGCTTGCTCTTATCCAAGAATCCATGGGTTCTGTGGACTGTCAGATGGTTTGAATGGAGTTGTTCCCTCCTGGGGAAATCCATGAAATCAACAGCTCATCTCAATCAAAATTTCATGGAGAGATCAAACTTCTTGACTCAGTGGTGTCATGACAATGGAACTGTTGGGGTTCCTGCTGCATTTCACTTCCTTGTGGATTTAACCATTGGATATGGAAACCAACTTCCAGTCACAATCTGCTTGGTCAGATCTCACTCAGGAACAAATGAGTTTAGAACTCTCCCGAAAATTTTGGCTGATTTGCTGCTTTAGTACAGAAAGAGGGAAAATTACCCTCCGTGTTTTGGTGGATGTTACATTTCATGGGGTCTTTCAGCAGAACTTTAAACCAAAAATGTAAAAAATAACAGCCAGGGTGGCCATGGTGTGACACTGACTCCTGGCCTGCCCCAGATCTGGAGTTAATTACACCCCTCAGCAGCACAGAGACAAATGACACCCCCCAACCAGAGCAGGAATAAAGCGGGATCAGCTAAAGCAGGTTTAGCTGGTGGATGTGACATTTCATGGGGTCTTTTAGCAGAACTTTAAACCAAAAGTGTAAAAAATAAGGGCCAGTACCTGGCCAGGGCAGCCATGGTGTGACATTGACTCCTGGCCTGCCCCAGATCTGGAGTTAATTACACCCCTCAGCAGCACAAATGACGCAAGAGAATTTAGTGCTGGGCTTTGACTCCACCCAGCCTCCCCTATGGAGATTAGGATTTTACATAATCTCTGATGTATATTTCAGTGCTGCTCCTGATCCCTCTCCCAGAGGGTCCTGCAGCTCGTTCATGTCCTCAGCAAACCCTGCTAATCCCAGCAAACCCCCTCCAGCCCCCGGGATTTGGGAGGGAAAGTGACGTTTTAATAATGTTTACATGGAAAAAACACAGCAAAGTGCACAGGCAGGCATTATTATATCCACAGCTATGAACTGGAAACAGAGGAGAAGTAATCACCAGTTATCCCCTCCCTGATCTGCATCTCTGTGTTCAATTTAATTCCTGGAGAAATGCTGCAAAAATGCACCTGAACTGAGTCATCTCCAACCTCCCGGCTGGCACAACACACACCCATCAGCAAAGGAAAAACTCTTCACTTTTTCACATTTCAGCCTTTTGAAGTTATTCCTGGGAACAAGAGCCCACAAAAACTGCTGGGATGTACAGGAAGGCTCTGTCCCCAGTCCCTCTCCAGCTCTCCTGGCAGGGGCTCTGAGGTCTCCCTGGATTTTCCCTTGTCCAGGTGAACATTCCCAGCTCTCCAAAACTGCTGGGATGCACAGAGAGGTTTTTTGCTCTCCTGGAAGGGGCTCTGAGGTCTCCCTGGATTTTTCCCTTGTCCAGGTGAACATTCCCAGCTCTCCCATCCCAACTCTGGCCTCTCCTCAGGAAAATGAGGAGCTGCTGACACAGAGCTGCAGCCCCAGGGACACAAGGGACACTTGTGTGTGCTGGGTCAGGAGGGGTGACCCAAGTGGCCACTGTGCAGCAGCCCAGGCCCTCTGCCTTCCTTCCATGGGCTGCCAGAACACAGATCCTCTTGTTCCCAAAAAACAAAGGCTCCTACTCCTTGAACTCCAGGAAATTCTGTGTCAGCACTGCAGGGCCACCACGTACCTACAGGCTGCAGCCTGACATTCCTCAGGAACAATGGTGTCCCACTGATTAGTGGGGCTTCTGTCCTTCCAGGCAAATCTATTATGGAAACAAATTCAGGTCAAGCTCTTCTTTTTTATTCTTTGAACAATAAAAGGTCAGACTTGCAGGCAGGCCACACTTCAGGCAGTTCTTAGTGGTTTAGATAAAGGCCCTGAATCACAGCTTGGAAATCCAGAGGTGAAAAGTTTGCAGCCCTTCACCCCCCTCCTGTGCAGGGTCACAGTTCAATGAATTATGATCAGTAAAAAAAAAGATCCATTTTATATTTAAATGAAAAGAGTCTCAGCAAAAAGGTTTCTTTCAGAGTTCCTGACTATTTTGAGACAAAGCATCATCCAGATGTATGTATATGCTATCATGAGGTCTGTGCTAGAAAATCAGGTAACATTGATCTGTGCAAATACATAAATGCACGTTTATGATCACATGGGTGTTAGAATTCTTTCTCTTACACACTTAGAAAATAAAAGAGTTTTGTAAATCCTAGAAAATAAAGAATTTTGTAACGACTTTCACATGTTCTAGCAGTGAGAGTTTTTAGGGGAGAACAACATTGGGTCATAATAACCACCAGCTTATAATCCACAGTGGATATGGTCTTAAAAATAAGCTATAAAGTGTTCTGTGCACACAAGTGGCTGCATTACCCTGCAGGGAGCACCAGCCAGAAAAGACACTTCCAGAAGTTGAATCCCTGCACTGGATCCCCTTCAAGGAACAAATGGGGCTCAGAAAGAGCCAATTTTTCAGATTTCCAATCTCTCAATTCAATTTTTCATATCCCCCTTTGCTTTCAGCTCACAAATGAACCTTTGGTGTCAGGTCACTGAGTCTCAATGTGCAGCCATGAACATTTAATCATCTCCTTCTGAAAATGTCATTTAGCATCAGAGAGAAAAAACAATGTTTAGATTTCCCAACAAGCTGCATCATGAGCACAGAGTGAGTGAGGCTGGAAAAGTCCTCTGAGTCCATCCAGGCCAGCCATGGGGCCAAGGCCACCCCTGACCACGTCCCCAAGTGTCACATCCACAGGGTTTTTAAATCCCTTCACCAATGGGGACTCCACCACTGCCCTGGGCAGCCCTTTTGGGGAAGGAATTTTCCCAATATCCAATATCCTGGCACAGCTTGGGGCTGTTTCCTCTCCTCCTGTCCCTGCTCCCAGGGAGGAGGCTGCACTCCATGGAACAGGTGCCATCAAATAAATGGCATTTTTGGGGTTTGTGGCACTGGCAGTGCTGCTATTTCAGGCCTAGCCAGGATCTGGGACACTGGAGTGATCTACTTTCTGGGGGAAAATAATAATAATGAGGCTGTGCAGCTTTATCAGCAGGACATTTCCTTGTCCATATTTAGCTAAATAGGGAACGTAGAAAGGATGGATAAAAATAAACCAGTGTAACTAAGAAAAGCCATTTTAAATACAGCACTGGAGTCTCAGACAGGCAGGAGCACCTGGCACAAACTGCAGGGATCCCTCCTCAGCCCAGGTGGACTCCAAGGACAGCCACAACCCCCCTGGGAATTCCTCCTTTTCCCTCTCTGGTGTTACAGCAGCCAAACAACACCAATTCCCACATTCCCAGGGCTTGGCTGCTAACTAAGGCAAGAGGGAAATGAGGATATTGCAGGGATTGTGCCCAAGGGTAGAGAGCAAATCCTGGAGCATATTCAGGTGTTGAGCAGCTTAGAGAGACAGAGGCTTCCTACCCCATTTCCATTCATATAGAACAGAGCAGCAAGAGGCACCTTAATCCCCTCCCTGCCTGCACAGCTCTGGAAATCAGACATTTCCAGAGCACAGGGAAAGAGGAATTCTGACATCAACCTTGGGATGAAAGAGAAAAAACTGAGCAGTGACAGAGATTTCTGAAGGCAGAGGTTTAAAAAATGCACTGAAATTCCTTCCTGAAAGGAAAGGGTGCTCAGGCACTGGAAGTGCCCAGGGAGGTTTGGATCCCCATCCCTGGAAGTGTCCCAGGAATTCCTGGAGGTGGCACTGAGTGCTCTGGGCTGGGGACAAGGTGAGGATTGGGCACAGCTTGGACTCAGTGGGTTGGGAGGGCTTTTCCAACCCCAGGCATTCAGGAATTCTGAACAATTCTTCGGTGGGTGGGTGTTAAATCAGCAGAGGGAGCGTGGCTGACACCAAGCTGACTCCAGGTTTGGATCCAGGAACAGTCCAGCCCTCCCTGGCAACACCTGAGGGAGGGGTTTGCTCCAAGGAAAGGTGAGGAAGGAGCAGTGACAGCTGCACCACAGGTAGGAAGAAGGGCTTTCCTGTAGCAACACATGCCAGGAAATCTTCTAACTACCCCAAAGCAAAGCAGTGGTGCTCCTTTAACTCCCTGACACATTATTTCTGCACAGGAGGATTGTTTAGATCTCTCCTGTTCCAGGCACAGCTGATCTGTTACACTCAGGGTTTGCTCCATCTGTTCTTCTCCACACTCAGAATCTCTGTGTACTCAGTGAGTAACCTGCTTGTTGGGATAAATAAAATCCATCTCTTCTCAGCTGATCTGAAAGATTCTGCAGGGTTATTTTAATCCCTTTACAGACCCTCCATCCTGGTGTCTTGTTCCAAAGAGTTCCAACTATTGACTGGAAGTGTCCCAGGATGGTTTGGGCTGGAAGGACCTCAAAGATCATCCAGGGCCAGCCCATGCCACACCTTCCACAATCCCAAGGTGCTGCCAGCCCTGTCCAGCCTGGCCTTGGACACTTCCAGGGATCCAGAGGCATTAACAACTTCTCAGGGTGCTGAGAACTTCTCTTCAGTGACTTCCTCACCCAGGTTTTACTTCAAGTGACCCCCTGGAACAAGTTTCCAGATCCATCATTCCATTCACCACCCTCTGGAAAAGGAGGGAAATTAAAACCTGCACGAGCCACAAGCTCCAGTTTCCCATCCAGAGGAAAGTGGAATTTATTCCCTGAACTTTGTGCTTCCATTTTTGCAGCTTCCCTGACTGCTCTGTTGTGTTCCTGCCTCTGGGCACGCACAGGATTGGAATTTCAAGTTATGATCAGTCTGACCCAGATTTTGTTTGTCTTGTCTGAAGACACAGAAAGAGGAGAGTGGGCACAGGGATGCTGCCCAAAAAACCCCAGCCTGAAAGGCTGTAAACTCTAAATTGTCCAAACACAATCACACCGAGTGCAGGACACTGCTCTGCCTCTGGGGATTGCTGGCAGGGGGAAGAAAATGTGGCAGATTTCTCCCAGATAATCACACCCAGGTACCTCAGACAGTGACAGTGACAGTGACACAGCATTCCTGCCTGCTCCAGAGCCCTGCCAGGCTCCTGGTAGCAATCCACAGCCCCATCCTGCCCCAAGCAGGAGTCAGCCCCTGGCCCAGCAACCCTCCTGCCACAGAGGGAGGAGAAATCCCATCCAGGAGGAATGGTGCACTAACACTTCCTCATTTTGCTGCCTTAAAGGAGACTCTGATGCCCAGATTTATGAGAAGCACATCCATTATTCCATCAGATCCACTTGCTCCTTTAAAATTAGCTCCTAACTCCATCCCCAAATGAAATGCCTGGCTGGGAGAAAAACAGGGACAGCTCGGTCATAATTCCCATTGCTCCTGGCTAAGTCAGGTTGCTTTTCTTAGCTGGAGCTGTTGGGAGCATTCAGCTGTGCCTGCTGAGGAAACAGGAGAGCAGAGATCTGCTAAGTCATCCTCCTTCCCAGAGCCCTGGAATCCATGGAAAGATTTCTGCATCCATCCTCCCAAAGGAGAGGACACAGCGACCCACTGAGCTGCTGACATTCCTGACATTCCATGGCTGGGCACAAAAATCTGGGACCCAACTGGATCTTTTATCTTTTTCTTTTTTTTGGCACAGCCTAAAATGGGATTCACTTATTTATTGTTTGAAAGTTAAGCACAAAGCAAGAGCTCTGTGCTTTGTGGAGTCACAGGAACATCCCTCAAATCACCAGAAGCTTCTCACAGGCAAAGAGATGGAGGCTGAGAAACCTTCAATAAAATCTTTCCAACACTTTAAAATCACACTGGGCTCAACTGCTGGAAAAATCAGCCTCAGAAAGGACCTGGAGTCCAGAATTACAGCCAGGAACCAGCTCCCCAAGGACTCCCTGATGTGCAGGGACCACCCCCCTGGCAGCACAGGGAAGTTTTTTGGGATGCTCCAGACCAGCCCAAGCACCCAAAGGCATCATCAAACCAGGATTAATCAGGAGATTACAGATATTTCCACAGCAAAATCAACCCAAATTTCAGCTTGGAGGTGTTGTTGAGACCAGAGTGAGCTGGCAGCTTCCTCAGAGCTCCTGGGAGAGCAGACAGGGAGGCAGCACATCAAATATTCCTCATTTTTAGAGCACATTTGGACTTCCAGCAAAATGAGGATTTCAGGGAGAGCCCCAGAGCCACGTTCTCCTTCAGACAATCCATAAACACAGCAGGAGATTTTCCAGCTATCATTTATAGGGCTTAAATGATTGCTGCCCTCCTGTGTGAGGGACAACAGATGGGGCAGGACCAGAGGAGGCAGGTGTGGGGACAAAGAGAGCAGGTTTGGGTGCAGAGGGGGCAGGTGTGGGGACAAAGAGAGCAGGTTTGGGTGCAGAGGAGGCAGATTTGGGGACAAAGAGAGCAGGTTTGGGGCATTTGATGATTTTAAGCTCAGACTCCTAAAACAGACAAAGCACTTGCAGAGTTCTTTCCCTTCTCAGCACAAACTCCTTCTGGCTCACTTGAATTACTCAGAATAAATTCAGCCAACCCCAGAGCCTCCAAGCTGCTACAGAAAACATGCCAGAAATGCACAAGTGAAGGGAAAACAGTTCCTACTGTGGCCTCCACAAGGACAACACAGGTATTTCCACTCAGGAATCCCAGATTCCCCCTGGCAGGGCCTGAAGGGGCTCCAGGAGAGCTGGAGAGGGACTGGGGACAAGGGATGGAGGGACAGGACACAGGGAATGGCTCCCATTGCCAGAGGGCAGGGCTGGATGGGAGATTGGGAATTGGGAATTGCTGGCTGGGATGGAATTCCCAGATTTGTAGCTGTTCCAGGATCCCTGGCAGTGCCCCAGGCCAGGCTGGACACTTGGATCACCCTG
>JANPWX010000361.1:138393-162644 GCA_024734555.1 Trochalopteron elliotii
AACAAAACCCACAACACTCTCTGGGCTGCCAGGCCCTGCCCAGAGAGATCCTTCTCCTGGGAGAGAGGCAAGGATGGCACATCACTGACAGAGTGCATCACCCAACAATTCTCATCTTTACCTCCTAATTCTTCTTCCTGCAATGTCACCTGACTGCCACAGCCTGGGCACAACAGCTGAGGGCACACAAAGGGACAAGTTTCACTACAAAAGTGAACCTCAGCCCTGTGCCAGCTCCTCTGAGTTTATCCCATCCCATGTTTACCTCGTGTACATGTCTCCCAGAATAATGGGTTTTGCTCTCACAGGAGAATTTGGGTGCTGATTTCTAAGATGGGATGAAAACTGCACAGCACAAACACTGGAAGGACAAACCCAGAGATGAGAGTGAGTTCAAGTCATGCTGTGAGAAAAAAATTCAGAGGTTTAGCCTAGCCTAATTATAGTTTGAGTACGACTATGCAGGCCCTCAGTGCCTTCATCAACTCCCAGTTTTGCTTTAGGTATATATAATAACATATAAATATGTGTATATACACATCTGAGAGTGTAGGAGGGAAAGCAAAACCAGAGAGGATGAACTGTGAAATTAAGCTGGGGATCAGGCACAGCTTGGACACAATCTCTGCTTCCAGCCACTCCACTTCCACACAGGCTCCACTCCTTTCCCTGCACAGAATAATTCCAGTTGTGTCAGTGACTGGATCAGAGCAGCTGCTTCACTTTTAATTCAAATCAGCCCTTCTCCTGACAACATAATTACAGAGCACCAGAACCTGCCCATCAGGACACAGCACTGGGAGCTTCCACATGAGAAAGTGGAGTGGAGAACTGTTTTCATTCATGGCAACTCAGCACCAGCTTGGTGTTCCAGAGGAGTGGAACAGCAAACCTGGCACTGTTTTTTTCAAGGGGATTTGTCAAGAAAAAACAAAGTTTTAAAGCTTTGAAACACTACTGGAAGGTCAAAAGGCTTTGGAAGAATGAAATAAAGCATTTCTATAGCAAGAAATGAGGTTTAGCTATTTGTACATTTGCAAGATGCAAGTGAGAGACTTTATGGACTCATCAGCTGCCTCTGAGGATCATGGCTCCTGCAAACCCCCAGAAATGCCCCCAGAGGAAGCTGGAAATGGAACAGACACGTTGGGCTGCTGCAGAGCTCAGGGGCTGCTGTTTGGAAACCACAACAAAGCCTGCTGGAGGCAGGTGTTTAACAAGGAAAAGCAAATATTCTGTCAATGCCCAGCTCTGTGACCACACTGGGGAACTGCTCCACTGGGACGTGCCCAGGGACCACACACAGGCACCTCCCCACTCCATCCACTGGGACTTTCAGGCCAGGAACAAAATTCCCTCTGTTTCTGGCTGCTCAGGTGCTCAGAAATTCATGGAGAATTCAAGTCCCCAAGCACATTTAGGGTGGGAGCAGAACACACCAGGAAGGCTCCAAGCTGTGGAGCCTGGTCCTGACTGCTCTGAGATATCCCTGCTCCTCACCCTGTTGAGGACACCTCTGGGATATCCCTGTTCCTTACCTCATTGAGGACACCTCTGGGATATCCCTGTTCCTTACCTCATTGAGGACACCTCTGGGATATCCCTGTTCCTGACTCTGCTGAGGACAGCTCTGGAATATCCCTGTTCCTTAGCCTGTTGAGGACAGTCTGGGGATATTCCTGTTCCTTATCCCCATGAGGACAGCTCTGGGATATCCCTGTTCTTTTTCTTGTTGAGGACAGTTCTGGGATATCCCTGTTCCTTACCCTGTTGAGGACATCTTTGGGATATCCCTGTTCTTTATCCCATTGAGGATCCCTTTAGGATACCCCTGTTCCTTACCCTGTTGAAGACACTTTTGGGATATCCCTGTTCCTGACCTTGTTAAGGACACCTTTGGGATATCCCTGTTCCTGACACCTTTGGGATATCCCTGTTCCTTACCCCACTGAGGACACCTCTGGGATATCCCTGTTCCTGACCTTGTTAAGGACACCTTTGGGATATCCCTGTTCCTGACACCTTTGGGATATCCCTGTTCCTTACCCCACTGAGGACACCTTTAGGATATCCCAGCCTACCTTTACACACTGGAGTGTCACAGGAACATGATCAGAAATGCCCTTTTTGCACCACCTTTGGCAATTCCATTATGGATTTTGTTCATCTTGAGGCAACTCCACAATAGATGTCATGGAGATTAAACATATTCCACCTTAACAGGAATTACTTCTAAGATAAGATATTTGTGCCTACACACAGGTGAGAAAGGCACAACTCTGCAATCCTTTTGAAACAAGGTAGACACTTTTTGCTTTAAAATCACTGCTCACACAGCAGAGCTGAACCCTTTGGCTACAACAGCTCAGGAAAGGATTTGTTGGAAGCTTGGGAAGGAAAACCTGATCCAAGGGAGAGGGGAACTCCTGGTGGTGATGGTGCAGCTCCCAAGCACAGGGAGGAGCAGAACTGAGGCAGGAAAAGGTCCAGTGAGACACCCCAAACCTCCCCAGGGGAGAACTCTGAGGGAACATGGAGCAATTCCCAGCTCCAGCACCAGCTTTAGTGCAGAGAGACCTTCTCCCTCAGCCAGGGAACGAATTCCTGGGGAGATGAATGAGCTCAGCATCCCTCAGTGCCAGAGGAGGAGGCACAGGGCAGCATCACCACACTCCTGCACCACCCAGGGGAGGGACATCAGACACAGAAAAGTGCCTGAAAACATGTCCAGCAGCACATCCAGCAGGATTCCATCTGGAGAGAGCTCTGCTAAACCACAGATGCAGCAGGCACATTCCCACCTCCCTCAAAAGGGAACTTCCAGATTCTTGATTTACAAAGCCAGCAGGCTCTGGAAGCACTGTGTCACACTCAGCACAAGGAAAGCTGCAGCTCCAGGCCCTCCTGTGGCCTTGCAGCTCATCCCCTCAGCCAGAGGGATGCCAGCCCAGCCCTTAAGCTGTTATTGCTTCCCAGCAGGACACCTCAATTGTCCCCCAGGCAGGGGACACTCCTGCTCTCATGTGATGTTTATTCTTAGAGAGGATCCCGGGGATTTTTTTCTTGAGCTGCTTCAGCCCCACAGTTGGCCCAGGGCCAGAGAAGCATCACTGAACTGGCCAGCAGTGAGCAGGGAGCAGCCTCAGAGTGCCACAGACACAGCACTGGCATCTGCTGGGGCAGCTCAGGCAAGAAAAGGCCTGGAAACTGAAGGGAAATGACTCTGTGAAGAGAAGTAACTCTGTAAAGAGAAGTAACTCTGCCCACAAAGTTGTTCTGCCACACAAAGCTCATGACAGACTCAGCAAAAAAAAGCAGATGACAGGCCCAGAGTGACTGACTGCTCACATCCAACAGCTGAGCCCAATTCCTCCCCAGTGAGGCCAAAGAACAAATTCTGCACTGGAGCCTTCCTGTTATCCTGACCTGGTTTTAATGACAAAATTCCTGCTGACTGACAGATCAACCAACATTAGCTACATCCAGCTACATCCAGCACAGCCACACTTGGGCAGCAACTCTCAAAAACAGCTGCAAACTTAAGCCTGGGAGACTCAGGCTGGTGAAAGCTCCAATCTTTTCAGTTTTTCTTCTAGGAAATGAGCTCAAATGTTGCAAGCAGAAGAATGCAATCTTAGCTCAAGTAGAACAGTGCCTGTGTGGCTTATCTGGTTAAAAAATGGGATGTGCTGGCAGGCAGGAGCTTGGGGAAATGCCAAGAGGAGCCACAGCACGAGGACTTGTGTTAGTTCTTGCTCTCAAGGAGAGAATTGTCTCTCTGAAATCTGATGGGGTGGCAGCAGGGGGAAGAACAGTCCTTTCTGGAATGAATTACTGCAGAAGAACATGGTATGCATGCAGGAAGGCAGGGGGAGGAAGGGAGGAGCCACCATTGTATTTACATTTCCGTGCTCCTGATAACAAACACATTCAAGGGTGCCTGCAAAACAAGCCTTTGGCTGGAAAACAAAAGGCTGAGATTTGGTGAAAGAAAGAGCAATAAAAGCCATTCCAGGTGTCCCTGCAGTGTTATCAGGCCTGCTGTGGTGGTTTCTCCAGAGAATGAGTCATTTTTTTATTGCAGGTGCAGCTGCAGTGTCCAGTGCCACACTGAGGTGCCCTTGGACACAACAATTCCCTTCCAAAAGGGGAAAAAGAGGGGACTAAATAAATAATTACTCAGTGTAGAACTGAAAAATAAAAATGTTTTGATTTTTTAAAGGGTGCTTCTCACATCAATTTAAGAAAGCAAAACCTTTAGTGGTAAAGTGACTCAGACTCCTCAAATCCCTGAATGGTTTGGGCTGGAAGAAACCTTGAAGCTCATCCAGTGCCACCTCCTGCCATGGCAGGGACACTTCCACTGTCCCAGGCTGCTCCAAACCCTGTCCAGCCTGGCCCTGGGCACTGCCAGGGATCCAGGGGCAGCCACAGCTGCTCTGGGAATCCATTCCAGGGCCTCACAGCCAATAAAAGTGACCCTAAAGATGTGGGTTTGGGGGTGTTTCCTCCCACTTAGAGCCATTACACAACAAAACACAAATTTATCCAGCAGGTGACATTTGCAGAAGTGACCAACACAAGAACCAAATGAAGATCCAGCTGCCACAACCATGGCCAGTGTCTGCAGTTTAAGAGGGAATGACCAAATATTCCCCCTGGACTTAGCTGGAAGAGCTCCTTAATGGAATGAGCAGCAAAAACTGGGGTAATTCCTGAGAGACAATCTGAGATAACAGCTTCAGCTTTGTAAAAAACCCAATATTCCTCAGCCAGGTCAATCCAAGCAGGAGCAGGCAGTGCTCAGCTCCCACCAACACTTCCTCCTGCTCTCCCAGAGGATGTGGGGGAGGAAGCTGCCCTTATTCATCCTCACTCTCAATGAGCCTGGATTAAACATTCCCTGATAAATCACTCCAGGAAGCATTTTTAGCTGCTCAATGCAGTCTGTGGGAAACACCTGGTTGGTTTGTATGTCCTGGAACCAGTGGAACAACCAATGTGGAGAGGAACATGGACTCCAGCTCCTGCCACAACTCCCAGTTTTGTACAATGGAGGAAAATCCTAATGGCAAAGTCACCTCCCTAGAGAAGCTGGAGCTGTCAGAGCTCCAGGGGTGCCTGGAGAACTCTCTCAGTCATGGGATTTAGTTTGAGGTGGTCCTGTGAGGAGCAGGCAACAGGACTTAATGATCCCTAAAGGTCTCTTCCAACTGGAGATATTCCATGAAGTCTAAATGCAGCCCAGACAATCCAGGAGACCACACTGGGCCAAGCCAAGAGAGGGAGAAAAGAGGACAAATAAAACCCACTCAAGACTGGAAGGCAAACACAAAGCTTTCCCATGCCTCTGTCACCTTCCCTGAGAAGGTGACACTCCACCTGCTGTGACCTCTGCAGGTCCTCTGAGGCCACGTGGGGCACTGGGGACAGCCCCCCTCCATCCCACCCAAGGGAGATAAACCCTCTATCCTCCTTGGCTCCTCTTCAAGTGGCTTTCAGACAACGACTTAGGATGGTTTGGCCAAGAGCCACAGCCCTGGCACAGCCAGCAGGAGCTGGGGACACCCCAGGGAGCCACTGCAGCAAGGGGAGCAGCTTCCAGTCACCTCAGGGACAGGGAGCATCTTCCACCCAATTCAGGAATAGGGAGCAGCTTCCAGCCACCTCAAGGAGCATCTCCCAGCCACCCCAGGAACAGGGAACATCTCCCAGCCACCTCAAGAAACATTTTCCAGCCACTTCAGGAACAGGGAACATCTTCCAGCCATCTCAGGGAGCATCTTCCAGCTACCTCAGGGACAAGGAACATCTTCCAGCCACTTCAGGAACAGGGAGCAGCTTCCAGCCACCCCAGGAACATCTTCCAGCCACCTCAAGGAACATCTTCCAGTCACCTCAGGAACAGGGAACATCCTCCAGCCACCCCAGGAACAGGGAGGATCTTCCTGCCACCTCAGGGAACATCTTCCAGCCACTTCATCAACAGGGAACATCCTCCAGCCACCCCAGAACAGGGACACAGGGGCCTTTTCCAGGCCCACCATGAACAGGAGCATCAGCCCCACTGAAAATAAAGGACTCTGCACCTACAGTGTTATCTCTGATATTAAGGGCACTGAAAAAAAAAAAGGCACCTGAGGAACAATTTTATGCCATAAGTAAATTTTAGGAGACTTGTGAGGCTTCTGGCACCTCCAGGCAGTTCCAGGAGATCACAGTGGATAAAGCTGATGTTAAATCAAGGTGTTTGGAGCTCCATCCTCTGCTCTCCTCACAGCCCAGGGTCACTGGGGGGTACCAGCACTGCCACTGACAGCTCAGGCCTTTTTTACAGGAGAAGGCAGAGGGATGGATCAAACAGTGAAGAAAACAGCAGATATTCCTCTCAGGACTTCCAGACACAACGAGCACTGGAGAACAAACCCAAACTGCTCTGCAGAAGACACCTGGGTCTGTGAGTCCATACAAGAATCAGGAATGAACTGTAATTCCTTCCCCAAACCACATCAGCACCTCAAGCATCCCAAGTGCAGACCTGATGGCAGATTCCAGTGGAACTGCAGCTTTATTGTGCCTTCCCCAAAGAACAGCCAGGATGAAAAGCTGGGATGATCTGCTGCTCCCAATTCCTAACAAATCAAATCTGACTTGTTTTTCTTAGCCTAGTTTACCCATTTTAATCTTTTGTAGTCTTCTTGCTCTGAGAAAAAGAAGATTTCAGTGACCAAGTTAAACAAGATGTGAGCCCTTTGAAGCAGAAAAGACAAGAAAAGAAGGTCCAAGTGGCCAGAAAAGATAAGCCTAGAGCTCCACATCAGCCCTGTTATCCCAGCCAGAACCCCAGGAATGTCTGAAACTTCATTAAATACCTCAAAAGCTGGAGCCCCTCTGCTCTGGAGCCAGGCTGGGAGAGCTGGGAATGTTCCCCTGGAGAGGAGAAGCTCCAGGGAGAGCTCAGAGCCCCTGGCAGGGCCTGAAGGGGCTCCAGGAGAGCTGGAGAGGGACTGGGGACAAGGGATGGAGGGACAGGACACAGGGAATGGCTCCCACTGCCAGAGGGCAGGGCTGGATGGGAGATTGGGAATTGGGAATTCCTGGCTGGGATGGAATTCCCAGGTTTGCTGTGGCTGGCAGTGCCCAAGGCCAGGCTGGATGGGGTTTGAGGCACCCTGGGACAGTGGGAGGGGTCCCTGCCCATGGCAGGGGTGGCACTGGGTGACCCTAAAGGTCCCTTCCAACCCAAACCATTCTGTGGTTCTGTCTGGAAGGATTTTAACTGGAAGGATGTGACAAGAGCAGTAATTAGAAGCTTGAACAGACCAGAATGGAAAGGTGAGTTTATCCCAGACATGTCTGCTCCACAGAAGCCCCCAGTGGAAGAAATCTCATTTCAGATCTCAGGCTGGTGGCTGCAATTCCCAGCACACACAGCTGGAACAAACCTCTGCTTTTGAATTAAACATTCAGTGCTGGGTCATTGGAAAATCAGCTCCTACCTCACAAGCAGGTGTTCCCTGGGCAGGTCCTTCAGTCCTCAGAAACTGCTGATCTGCAAGACACAAAGCAGAAGGAAGTGTGTGATTACAGGGATGGCAGGAATTTGGGATGCTGGGACATGAGTGGTGATACTCAGACTCAACTAAGACTTTGCTGCAGCCCCCCTCCAGTGATCCAGGCAGCTTTTCTTGGTGCTCTCTCCTCCAGAGGAGTAAGGTCTCAGTTTTGCTGGGATCAGGATTGAGAGAGGGGATCCTGCCCCTCTACTCAGCCCTGGTGAGGCACAGCTGGAATATCCTGTCCAGGTCTGGGCTCCTCAGTACCAGGAGCTGCTGCAGAGGGTCCAGGAGATGTTCAGGGCTCTGGAGCATCTCTGATGAGCACAGACTGCAGGAGCTGGGCCTGGGCAGGCTGGGGAAGGGAAGGCTCAGAGGGGATCCCAGCAATCCACACCAATGTCCCCAAGGGCTGGCAGAGGATGGTGCCAGACTCTGCTCAGTGCCAGCACAAGGAGCAGTGGCCACAAAGCAAAGCACACCAAGCTGCAGCTCAGCAGGAGGAAGAGCCTCTTTCCATGGAGGGGCAGAGCCCTGGAACAGCTGCCCAGGGGATGCTGGAGCCATCCCAACCCCCCTGGACACATCCCTGTGTCCCTGCCTGGGTGATCTCCAGAGGTCCCCCCCACATCCCAACCATCCTGTGACTGCTGCTTCCCACCAACACTTGCTCAAGCTGCTCAGGATGTTCCACGAAATCTGTGAGGGACTTTTCTCTCCTTACACACCTTAATAGGTTTCCCCAAACATGGCATTAAAGCTGAATTAATCCAGGCTGATCAGGACATCCCTGCCCTAAGCAGCATTTCAGGTGCTCAATGAAAGGCTTAAGAGCTCACAGGGCCCCTGTGACACCTGCCCAGCCACCTGTGACAGCCACACCCCAGTCAGGAGCCCACCTTTATCTGCTCCAACTGGTTTTCCTGCTTTTTGCCATGATTCCAGTGCAGCTGCTCCCACCAGATTTCCCAGGGAACCATCTCCTCACCCGCGTGTCATGCTCCAAACTTTTCTATCCAATATTTTACATTCTGTTGATAATGTTTCTTAATTGTGAAGAATATAATTTATATATACTATAATATATAATATTATATGTAATATATGTAATATCTAATAATATAATATATCTAATATAATACCTAATATCTAATATATCTAATATTGAATATATAATATATAATATATTATACAATATATAACATAATACATAATATATATTATATAATATATACTATATATAATACATACGATATATACTATATACTATATATACTATATACAATATATAATATATAATATATATAAGTATAATAATATAATTCTTAATTATAACACCTGTTAAAAAATATATTCTATCCCAATAATTACTCCTTACAGCCCCTCTTGCAGAAGAGAAACTGAGCCACAGAGTTAAAGTTTTTCAACCCACATGGAGAAATAATTGTCCAACTTGTTCTCCAGCACTGCAAGTCATCAAGCCAATCTCACAGGAAAAAATCATCTCAGGGCCTGCTCAGCAGTCAGACACAAACACTAATCCATGTTCCTCTCCCCACAGATGGACATTTCGTGTTCCAGGGAAGGAAAATGCCAGAGCTTTCAGCTAAATGAGGAAACAGCCCAGTGAAAAGTGTCAGTTTGGCTCCAGCAAAGCAGTGAAGCACTCAGGAGTGAGAAAAGCCTTCCAGAAGAGTCCTGCTCCCTCCACAAGGGGAGTCAGCACATGCATGAAGGACTGGGGGAATCTCTGGTGCAGGATTCAGCTGCATGAAGTGCTCAGTGCCAGCTCCCCCTCCCCACAGAGGGACCCTGCTAACACACCCCACAAACCCACCCCTCCTTTCTTGATTTGCAGCTGAGCCAGCCTGTGATAAACTGGGACATCAGGGTCCTTTCCTCTGCAGCTCCTTCCCACTGGAGAACACCCACATCCCTTCCCAAGGCATCCATCCCAACCCCACAGGCTGCTCCCTTGGCACCCATCCCACACTTCCACTCTCACACAGGAGATTCCAATCTCTCTGCACAGAAATCACCAAAACTTTACCTTATTTGTTAAGAAAAACAAGCCAGAGGCCTCTTTTTTTTGGGGCAGAATTGAAGAAAATGAGAAGCTCCTTTTTTTAGTGCTGCTCCAGTTCAAATGGGGCAGTGCTGGGTCATAAAATCCACCACGGGTTCTTGGTCTGGGCAAATCAAATTTTTCCTTGGTAAAGCTGCACCTCTGGTTGCTCTCTGAATAACCCCTGAAGGGCAGAATTCCTGTACTGTGAAGGTCTTAACTGCCCCCACTGTAAAATTGATGCTCTTTAAGTTAGGGGGTGTTCTCACTGACAAGCAGAAGTGTTAAATATCTCTGCTCCTTACCCCAAAGTCACAGATCTGCAGAAACTGAAGGCGTGGCTGCAAAGATTTCTTATGTTTTGGGTCTTAAAATAATCTGAGAGACTTTACCCTGTCCCCTCAAGTGATAAATTGAGGAAAACTTTGACTCTTGCAGAAGAAAACCCACGGATCCAGCAAAACCCAACTCATGTGGCCCATGATGAACCAGGACTGTTCTCCAGTCTGGAGAAACACTTCTGAGAACTGTTTTAATGAGCAGAGATACCTGCCCATGCCCTGTGCTTCCTCCCCAGCACTGCTTTCCCACCACTGACATGGAAAAGCAGCAGCAGGGAAAGGCAGGATCTCATTAATGCCACTCCCCACTGGATCCTGCCTGCACTATCAGAGAACAGGCACTGCCTGGCATGCAGACTGCTCATCTTTGCTGTCCCTGTGAGATCCAGTTCCACATCCTGCACCAGCAGTTCTTGTTCCTCAGCTCCTCTGCTCCCTGAGCTCCTCATCCTGCTAGTACAGAACATTCCAAGGGCTTCTCCAGCCTCAGAGATTCCCCTGCCACAAAAACTGAACCCCCTGCATCCCATTAACACTGACTCCTTCCAGTCTCTCACCTGAGGGTTCACCAAACACACCCCATCTGTAACAATTCCAATATCATATCCATATTTCAGGGCCAACACTAACAACTCCCTTCAGCTTTTGGTAATTTTGAAGGTTCTTACTACATTTAGTAGCACCTACTCATCTCTGGCAGTTTCCTGTGACAGCCCTTTGGAGGATGAACTCCCAGCTCATCTTGGTAAAGGATGTAAGGCAGTGATTCCCCCCATCCACCTCACAGAATGATCATTGCTGGGCAGTCTCCAGTGCCAAGGATGCAGGAGTTTGTGTGTGCACAGGGATTGTCTCAGGCCCTGTTTGTGATGCCAGAGACAGGGAGCAGAGCTCTGGATTATCACTCTGATTCCAGCCAGGTGGAATGCACTCCAGAGTTTATAACAGAAGGAAAGAATGTGCCATTCCCCATATCAAAACCCCTTATCAGCTCCCTTAAATTCCCTAAACAAGCAGCACTTGCTGCTTTCCCATCCCAAATTCACGACTGCTTGCAGAAAGCCCCTCCACCTTTGAGTTTCCTGTTCTCTCACCCTTTCAGGCTTGGTTTCCAAAGCTCTGGATAAACAGCTCCCTTTAAATAGCTCCCAACACTCCCACCGTGTCTCCAACACATCCAGGGCATGAAGATCACTTGACAGGAGAAGCCAAGAGGGGCGTTGCCCAGCCCAGCTCCAACATTCCACATGCAAAGCAGTCCCAGGGTGTCAGAGCCCTGAGCTAAATATACACAGAGGCCATGAAATGCAGATTGGGCAGCTCAGATTTCCACCCCTGGCTCTTCTCAGAGCAATAATTACAACGAGCTGACAAGGAATCACAATGGTCTGGGGTGGAAGGGACCTTAAAGATCTCATTTCAATCCCTGCCATGGGCAGGGACAGCTTTCCTGAGAAGGAAAAATTGCCTTTATGGCCACAGGCCCCTATGTTGTCTCCTTGACTGTTCCTGAACTCACCAAGATCCTAAAGCAAGAGTTTATTCATAAATATAGGATGGAGATATATATATAAAAATAGACATTTATATATTTTAATATATTTATATATTAAAATATAGTTTATATATAGTTTAAATATTTTAATATATTTTATTTTATATATATTTATATATATTTTTTTATTTCTATATATATGCTTGGTTTTGTTTGGGGTTTTTTTTCCCTCTATGGGCACCACAGCCAAACACTCAATGAATTTTTCTTCAGCATCAAACTCCTGCTCCCACACTGGCATGAGGCATCTGGATAAAGCTGACAGTAAATCCCAGGAGAAATAGATAAGGGAGCTGGGAGAGGGGCTGAGCCTGGAGAAGAAAAGGCTCAGGGGGGACCTTGTGGCTCTGCACAAGTCCCTGACAGGAGGGGACAGGGACAGGAGGAGAGGGAACAGCCTCAGGCTGGGCCAGGGGAGGATCTGGGTGGATTTTAGGGAAAATTCCTTCCCCAAAAGGGCTGTCCAGCCCTGGCACAGTGGCCCAGGGCCATGGAGTGCCCATCCCTGGAGGGTTCCCAGGCTGAGCCCTCTGTGGGTGCCATCAGTGGCACAAGGGACCCACCTCTACACCCACAAGATGTTGCAGGAAGAAAAATAAAAAGGAGCCCCTGAAAGTTCATTTTCCCTCCAGGGAACAGGGACAGGAGGAGAGGGAACAGCCCCAGGCTGGGCCAGGGGAGGATCTGGGTGGACAGCAGCAGGAATCTCCCCATGGAAAGGGTGCTCAGGCCTTGGATGGGACTACTCAGGAAGGCTCAGTGAATTCCCATCCCTGGAGGTGTCCAAGGAACACCTGGAGGTGGCACTCAGAGCTCTGGGCTGGGGACAAGGTGGGGACTGGTCACAGCTTGGGACTCCATGGCCTTGGAGATCTTTTCCAACCCAAAAGATTGTGGGATTTGAAAGAGACTTTGCTTTCACATTTCATTCCAGGCTTCTGAGTGGAACTGCTCCCAAGAGAAGTTAAGTAAGACTAATAATTTAAAGACTATTCAGAACACAGGATGTATTTGCACTGCACTTGAAGAGTGGAACATTTTCTAGGGAAATATTCATGAGCAGCAAGTCAGAGCTCCATGGCTGTCACGCAAGCCCTGCTGCTGGGAGAAGGGGATGATCCTCCCCACTCCCTGATCCTCCCCATTCCCAGGTAGCAGAGGAAGAATGAAGGGAATTTTGCAGGCCTTCCACTGCAAAACACTCTTTGGCAGCATCCACATTTCATCCTTATTGGAGGGGACAGACTTTAAAATGAGAGTCCTGGGCAGAGATTCAGGTTGACAAAGTTAAACCCCAGTGAGGTTCATCCAATCAGACAGGAAACGAGCAGCTACACAAAGGGGGGCTGTTTTTACAGCACCACAGATTTTGGGATGTCAGGAGCAATTGGAAAGAAAGCCACAACGTGCAATGACTCTGGGAAAGCTGGAGGAGTGACTCATGGCTGGCCACAGTGTCAAGGACCAGCCAAGGACCTTCCCAAAGGCTTCTGCAAGGCTGGGCAGTGCAGCACGGGCTGCACTCACCTGGGAGGGAAAGTTCCAGCAGCCAGAGCCCTCTGGTTTGTTAGTGCCCCAGACAGGAAGGTGGGACAGACTGTGTTACACATAAATTGAATGTGACAGGAGCCTGGAAACACCCAGACAAGGCTGAGATGAAGCTTTGACACAAGTGATGCATAGAAAAATTCAAAGTTCTTTCTGAAGTGTCAAAACAAAACACAACAAAAATCTCAAACACCCAGATTTTAAACCCAGCACCAAAACCCAAGGCAGAGATTGCCCTTGGTGAGACTCAGCCAAGCCTGGCCCTGCTCAGCAGAAGCCCAATAAAAAAAGAAAGTGATTTAAGCAAGAGCGAAGTGTCTCTTTTCACAGCTGAAGGACTCTGCTGCTCCCAGGACTGAATTAGCTAAAATTAGCTCTCACAGTTGCATTCTCACCAGCAGCACCTCCAGCCTCCTGTGGGGATGAGTAGTTTTGGTGAAAGCAGCTTTAATTTGGATTCAGAGCATGCAAATTTCAGGAGAATAGTGATTTCTGACCAGCTCCTTCCATGAACACTGATGCATAAAAAACACTGTCTTGCACATTCAAGTTTAATCCTCTGCTGAAATATTTATTTTTGGAACAATTCAGAGAACAGAAAGCCTTCAGCCCAGACGAATTACATCTAAAAATAGAGGGTTTAAGAATTCAGGAATTCTTCCTACTGTTCTGTCTAATCAATACAGATCCACTGTGACTCCTGTCATCTGCTTTATTTGTCAAAGCACACCCACCCCCTGCCAGCATTATCCAACCTGCATCTTTGGGGCTACCACAGGCCAGAAACAGCATTTTTATTGATTTGAGATCCATAAAGACTCAGCTGCACACCCATTCCACAAGGAGCAGTGAGAACAGAGGCAAGTCTTGAACTATGAAATCATCCTTCAGGGCTGGAGCTCCTCCAGTGCCTGCCCTGCCTTAGCTGGGGGAGCATTAATGAACTCTTTGATGGCAACAAGGAGAAAGAAGGAGCAGCTTTCATTAGCCAAATGTCATTTGTCCACTAATGAGAGGCTCTAAGCCAGCCTGACCTTCCTGAGGTGCCTTCATGCATCAGGAAAGAACAGGAAGGAGCTCCTCAATGTCACAGCTGAGTTAAGAGTGACCAGGAACATTCTCACATGTAAAATATTGCTCTCCACACCAGCAAACAGATCTGAGAGTGGAATCCTGCTCCATGGCAGCTCTGAACAGCACCCAGCAGTGTGTGGGAGAGGATTCCTGCCCAGGGTCAAAGGCTGCCAGAGGAAATCTCCTGAAATAAAACATCCCAGCACTACCAGAAGTCACCAAACATCACAGAATTCACGTGAGCAGCTCTTACTGGACTGTTTCTATATTCACATCACTGTTTTTATACTCACATCACCCCAGTGCCCTGGGAGCTCCAGCAGTCCACCTCACCTGCCACTACACCAGAGCAAACCACCACAGAACCTCCCCAGCCAATGCCTGGAACAAACAGGGGGCATTTTCAAGGGTTTATCTCTCAGTGCCTCTTTAAAAATGAACATTTTTGCTGGTTTTTAAAAGGTCTTTCACAAAGTCTCTCAGCCAAACAACCTGCAGCAGGTTGTTCAACACGTCCAGCAAGAAGGATCCTTCTGTTACTCACTGCACACACACCACACCCAGAGCCCAGAGCAGGACACAGCTCCTCTGGCAAGGCTGGAGATGGGTTTTATTCCACTTTACTCCATCAAAAAATCCTTGCTGTGCAGATCAAAGGGTCAATGGAACACTTTTGGTGTTACTGATATCCAGAAATACAACATGAAGGTGTGTCCTTGCCTCCTCTGGCAAGGCTGGAGATGCTTCCAGAACAACCCCTGGGTTTTATTCCACTTTATTCCATCAAAAAACCTTTGCTGTGCAGATCAAAGGGTCAGTGGAACACTTTTGTTGTTACTGATATCCAGAAATACAACATGAAGGTGTGTCCTGCCTGTAGCTAAAGGGGGCTTAGATGAAAGACAGAGATAGAAGATGGTGATAGAACAAGGGGTGATGGTTTTAAACTGAAATATTGGATATTGGGAAGGAATTGCTGGCTGGGAAGGTGGGGAGGCCCTGGAATGGATTCCCAGGGAAGCTGTGGCTGCCCCTGGATCCCTGGCAGTGCCCAAGATTAGACAGGGCTTGGAGAAGCCTGGGACAGTGGGAGGGTTTGGAATGGGATGATCTTTAATGTCCCTTCCAACCCAAACCATTCCCACAATTCTGTATCAAACAATCCCCTGCACCCCAGAATGGAGAACTCCCTATTCCCACTGGAACTACAAAACATTGTCTTCCCTCAGCTTTGGAAAAGGAAACCCAAGAAGGGAACTGCAGGCACCAAGAGTGAATTTACCAAGTTAGAGCAGATTAAGGAACTTCTGCAGTGTCAGCTCAGGCCCTGCTGTGGGCAAACAGGAGGAAAGTTTGGATCTCCCATCTCCTTGGGCCCTGCAGGCTGCCACAGCAACAGCTTCAAAGCCAAACAGCTCCTGGAGAATTCCCAAACCATCTCTGACACCTTCTTAGTGTAAGAATGCACAGAAATTTGTGAGACTGAAATCTTCTTGCATTTTCAAGGTTGATGGCTGCCAGGTTTCATAACTGAAGTGCCTGAGCTGCTCATGAATATCTCCTCACCTACACCAGGTCACAAACTGCTCCTGTGTGTCCTGGAGGATGGAGGGGATTATCCCATGGGGATGTGGGGGTGGGCAGGGAGCTGCAGGTCTCAGCTCAGGGACAGTTCATGAGCCCTTAAAAACCCACCCAGCAAGGATTTGAGGGGAAAGGATCCATGCAGAGATCAGTGGGTGCTTTTGGAACTTGGTGCTTGTGAATTGAGCATTTTACAGGGACTCCAATGTGAAACCACTGACCTGTGCTGCTTCACCCCAACTCACAACTGCCCCAGTCCTGACCTAAAAGTACCACAGGGATTTTGGATTTATTTAACTCCTGGCTTTTCAGGTTGGAAACTTATTATGACAGTAGATTTTGCATGATTTTTGGAAGAAAAAAGGAAACAAAAATACTCCAGTTCAACAGAATACAGGCTGGCAGCATGACCAAGACACTGGGTAAAAAGCTCTGAAAATACACATTATTTGGTTAATTTATATATAAATATTGCCATGAAGATCATCTATGTATATTTCTATAAACCCAAGTCTCATGGCCAAATAAAAAGCAGCATCTCAGCAGGTCAGTGTGACAGGTTTAAGAATAAGCTCTGTATTTCAGGGGAAATATTTCAGATGTGCAGGAACACACAAGGAACATGATCCAGACACTCCCCATGTCCCACCAAAGGTGAGGATGCACTCCACAGCAAACTCAGCAGCTCCTCTGCTCACTGATGGCTCTTTAGGAGCTGACAGAGTAGGACTGGATGGGATATTGGGGGGGAATTCCTGGCTGGGCTGGAATTCCCAGAGCAGCTGTGGCTGCCCCTGGATCCCTGGCAGTGCCCAAGGACAGGTTGGATTTGGTTTGGAGCAGCCTGGGACAGTGGAAAATGTCCCTGCCCATGGCAGGGCTGGGATGGGGTGAGATAAAAGGTCCTTTCCAACACAAATCATTTGAGAATTCTAGGATTTGGCTTTTACCTTTTCCATATTATCCATATAATTTCCATATTTCATTTCTGGGACAATGATCATTTTTTTTTCTGGTCACTCTTTTTAGACAAAAGGATTACAACTTCTGTCTTTTAAATGATGCCAGACAGCAACACAAGCAGTGTTTGAGGAATGCATGAAAAACCAAACAATCTTTATTTTCCACTGCACAAACACAGCAGGTTTAAAGCCTCAACCACCAGCTGATTTCTCTGTGAAGTCCCAAGAGCAGAACCATGAATGTGGATCAGAAAAAGGGAAGGTATAAAAGGCATTTACACAGGACTGCTGCTGCTTCAGGGCTAGAAATCACTGAGCTGCCCTGATCATTTTCTTCAATCTCTTGCTACTGAACCACCTGAAACCTTAGTGAGCTACAGCACCAAGCACAACTCTCCTTTATTTCTTATTTCACACCAGAACCTCCCTGAGCTCCTGCCTGTGGAGCAGTGAGTGCTGGGACCAGGGCTCACAACCCCAGGGACAGATTCTCCTACTCAGGACAGAGTCAAAAACTGTCCAGGGCTTAAGTGAGCCACTGTCTGACAGCTGAATATTTCAGTATTATTGACATTTCAGAGCCTGGGCTGCACAGTGAGGAATTACAGCTCCTTGCTGTGGTTCTGTAGCAGGGGACAACCTGAGCCTGCCCTGCAGGGTGATGATGAGCACTGTAAGACAGCCCTGGCATGGGGGTTGTGCTCAGGTTGGGTTTTTCTTCCAGCTAAAAAGCTTTTCCAGGAGCCACGGGCTGGCCAGCAGCACAGGGAGGATATATTTTGTCTAGTGTCAAAATCTGTCAGCCATAAAATCAGAATTTCAGGGACACTTCCCTGAAATATTGTTCCAGGCTGATCCAAGCCCTGTCCAAGCTGGTCTTGGACATTTCCAGGGATCCAGGGGCAGCCACAGCTTCTGTGGGAATTCTGTCCCAGCCCCTCCCCATCCTCCCAGCCAGGAATTCCTTCCCAACACCACCCTGGACCTTCTCTCTCTCAGTTTGAACCACTTCCCCTTGTCCTGCCCTTAGCTCAAGTCCCTCTCCATCTCTTTTTTTTTGGCTTCTAGACTAGAAGGAATCCTCTGCTCCAAAAGGTAATGACACTGAAAAATCATTGCAGAGACAGCATGAGGTGTTAGAATCAATTCAAACCAAATCCATTCACAATATGAGCACATTGCAGAAGTTTTCAGAGGATTTGTTACCTGAAAGTTTCACCTGGAAAAGACCAGGTTAGCAAGAATGAAGCAATATCTGTGTCCTGAGATACCAAATGTACTGAAGTACTCAACTCCTGATGACACACTGATGTTGTCAGGGGCCCACTGTGATCCCAGCTGCCCAGAAGTCACTCAAGGGACATCCCAAATTCTCTTGGCAAATTCAGGAGACCCCTCAAAATATCACTAGACCTCTCCTATGTGAGGAGAGTGCCCAACACCTGACAGAACTTCCATCTCAACTTAGGCAGAGCTTTGTTAAGTCAGCTCTGAGTGATCCTCAGCACAACTAACCTCTTTCCACACCAGAAAAAAAGAATTTGAGCACTCCCAGGGTGTAGGAGAGCCAGAGAAAACCAACATTCTCCTGTTATTTCTGATTTCCAGCTGAAATCAGAGCAGGTTTGTTCTGAGGTGCAAACAGAAAGTGATACCTGTACCTGGGGAAAGGGGAGATGGGAGATAAAGGTCAGGGCAGTGCACACAGATAGGGTTAAGGTCATTAACATTTAGTTCTTTGCCTCCCAGCTCACAGATCACATTCCCAAGGCATAAAGACACTCACCTTACCCAAAGCTTTTCAGACTCAGATTGAAAAACAAACCCACCAACAGAAAAAATAAAAGGCCATTTATAAGGGGTAAGGTTCCCTTTGTTAAGTGCACTGGAAAACCAACCAGAGTGAAGACTCAAAACCACCCTGTGGATAAATTCCTGGACTGAGCTGAACACATTGATTTATTCTGTATCACAACTATGGCTTTTAGGGATTTTTAAGTAGTGTCACTCCTTAGCAAATTCAAGGCAGCAGTGGCCAGCCCTGAAATTATCTGATAAATCCTTCAGATGTTTATTTACTACTGTAGTAGATAATTAAGATAGCAGAATAGATAATTAATGTAGTAGAGTAATTAAGGTCTCTAAAGAAAAAGGTCTCTAAAGCCAATTAAAAAAAGAAAAACAACAAAAACCAAACTGGGACAGAAGATGAGCAGTCACTTCCCCTTATGCAACTGCCTGAAAAAACAGATTTGTTCAATTCAGTGTGAAAAACTGGGCTGGAGTCTGAGCTGAGCACCCACCATCAGCTGCTGACAGGTCACAACAAGGTGCAGACAGCTGTGTCAAACCAGAGCCCAGGGGCAGACTGCTGCAGGATCTGAGACCCCAGACACACCCTGCACAGCACCAGGGGCTGCCACTGCCACCCACCAGCCCTAAACCTGCAGGGTGCTGCTGAATATCACTTAATGACACGTTTTTAAACCTGTTTTCACTAAATTACAGGGTTTAAAACCTGTTTCTGGTTATTGTCATGGCAGGACCAGCCTGAGGTGTGAAGGCAGGAGCATCCCAGAATCAAAACTGGGGATAAAGTTCTCCAAGGTCACCAAATCCAAGACTAAATGACAGGTTTTTAAACCTGTTTTCACTAAATTACAGGGGTTTAAACCTGTTTCTGGTTATTGTCATGGCAGGACCAGCCTGAGGTGTGAAGGCAGGAGCATCCCAGAATCAAAACTGGGGATAAAATTCTCCAAGGTCACCAAATCCAAGCTGTGCCCGAATTCCCACCTTGTCCCCAGCCCAGAGCTCTGAGTGCCACCTCCAGGAGCTCCTGGGACACCTCCAGGGATGGGAACTTCAAACCTTCCTGGGCCTGAGCACCTTTTCCATGGAGAAATTCCTACTGATGTCCAACCTGAGCCCCCCCTGAGGCTGTTCCTTCTCCTCCTGTCCCCCCCAAACCTCCTCTCCAGTAGAGAGCAAAGATCCTCCATCTACAGAGAGTTGTGCACTTCAACTTTGCTGCATTTTTGAAGGTTCAGTCACAGTGAACAAACAAGGAGCTGGGTAAGAACTACAGGGAAAATGAAAAAGAAGGGAGAGAACTGAGCATCTTCAAAGATTCCATCCCCACAGACCCTCTTATCCAGAGGAGCAGCTCTCAGCCTGCCTGAGTTACCACAGCAGTGACAGCCCAAGCTCAGGGAGCTGCTGGAAGTGTTTTCTCTGCTCCTTGTTCTGTGCTTATCAAGGAGAAGTGATTCCTGCCCTGAAAATGCAGCAGGAGCAGCAGCAGTTTCCTCATCAAGATTGGAAGCAGGACAATGTTGTGTTACCTCACACCACAGCCAAATAAACCAGGGCAGGCTCACTGCTCAAAACTCTCAAATAACACCCCCAGAAAGCAAAAGCTGCATTAATAAATACTGAATTATCACTGAATGAAAAATGCTTCAGACATACCCATAAAATTCATTTCCAGCACTTAATCCACCTGATTTCTATTTGTCTCAGCAACTGGAATTCAGAAAGTCCTGTGGTTTAATGCACAGGTTCTTACTGCAGAGACCAATTAAAAAATAATTATACCAGGAAGACTCTTAATCTGGACTTAAAACTGTTCAGCTCAGACTCATTAAGAAAAAAAAAAAAAAAAGAAAAGCCCAGCTGTTGATACAGAAAATGATCCATCCACACTTTCACTCCAGGAGAGCTGGAGAGGGACTGGGGACAAGGCATGGAGGGACAGGACACAGGGAATGGCTTGCACTGGTGAGATGGGATTTTGGGAAGGAATTCCTGGCTGGGATGGAATTCCCAGAGATTTGTGGCTGTCCCTGGATCCCTGGCAGTGCCCAAGGCCAGGTTGGATCACCCTGGGACAGTGAAAGGTGTCCCTGCCCCTGTCAGGGGTGACACTGGATGATCCTTAAGTCCCTTCCATCCCAAACCATTTTGGGATTCCAAGATCCAGCAAAGCTCCTTCAGTGCTGCTCTGTCCACGTGCACTGCCAGACTTCATCCCCAAAACTGCCTTCACTACTCAGGGAATGCACCCAGGAGCTGGGGATGCACCCAGGAGCTGGGGATGCAGTGACACTGCCCTGTGCACCACATCTGACAGCTACTGAGGACACAAAATTTCAGTACTTCCCCTCTCTTACACTTCTACCTCTTTAGATTTAGAATATTCTTAAGACATTTTTAAATTTTTTAGCCAAAGCTCCTGAGCCAGGCAGGATTGGGGGTTTCTGAGTCAACCCCACCACGATGGAGTCAAGTGGCTCCTGCTGCCTTCATGTACAATTCCACCTCAAATTCATCCTCCCACAGCTTTAAAGACAAATTCCAACAATGGAGACAAGTCTAACACATTCTCTCACATGGAATCCTGTTATTTTTACAGCTCACAGCATTTCTTCAGCTGGCAGAAATCAAAGATCTGGTCTGCAGTTCCAGCAGACTGCAAACCTCCCCTACACACAGATACTGCAATTTAAACTGGGACCAGCACGAGGCTCCCAGTGCCTCCAAGGACAACAAAGCAGCTTATCAGGGTGAGAAAGGGAAAGAACCATGAATAATACAATTTGTGCTGTTCAAAGTTGCCTCAGAATGAAGCAAACTCTGTGTTTCTGGCACTTCACTGAATCCCCACTCAGCAAGATCCCAGCCTCAACCCCCACAAGCATTGCATGAGTTGAACATTCAGGGTTTGCCCTTCCTACAAGGAGTTTTCCCCAATCAACTGCTCTTTTTAAAGCAACAATTTCATAATTTTAAGAACAGGTAGGAAGCACAGAAAGCACATTGAATCACTGTACTATGCTTTAAAAGGAATAATTTAAAATTATGAAGCCAAGAGCCACTGATACATAATTTTTAATTTCCATCTGGCTTGGCCTGAGATGTCAAGACCTAAGTGATGTTTCTCAATGAAGATCTGCACTACATTTCTTCACTTTTCTGCATCAACTTTTTATTAAAGAGGTTTGGGTTGGAGGGACCTTAAGGATCATCCCAGTGCCACGGGCAGGGACACCTTCCACTGTCCCAGGCTGCTCCAAGTCCTGTCCAACCTGGCCTTGGGCACTTCCAGACATCCAGGGGCAGCCACAGCTTCTCTGGGAATCCATTCCAGGGTCCCACCCTGCTCACAGCCAAGGATTTCTCCCTAATAAACAATTCCAATCTCCCCTCCTTCAGTTTAAAGCCATTCCCCTTGTCCTGTCACTCTGTGTCCCCTGTAAAGAGCCCCTCTCCAGCTCCCTGGATGTACCTAAAAGCAGTGCAATTGCCAGGAAAATAAATCCACAGCACAGCAACTGCCAGCACAGCAAATCCACAGCCCAAATTCTGCCTGAGCTCACCTGGAGGCTGGAGGGGGGAAGCTGGGATGGCCCCAGGCTCCCAGCTCCCCCCAGCACGAGCCCACAGCCCAGGCTGGGACCAGCCAACAGCTCCAGCCCTGCACAGGGCCCAGCTGGGCACCAGGACCAGCTCCTGGCCAGCAGCAAACTCCATCCCAAAGCTTTTTGTTACAAGCTGCTCTACTTCAGTTTGCTTCCTTTTCCCATTAATTAGTAAAGATGTTTGACAGAAAGATCCACTTTATTATTATTCAGAAAATGTCCAGTGCTTCCCCTCTCTCTCTTACACTTCTACCTCTTTGGATTTAGAATATTTATAAGACATTTTTAAATTTTTTAGCCAAATTATTAGAACAAGGAGGGGATGAATTCTGGAGGGGTTGGGGAGGGGCTTTTCCTTTGGGGTTTTTTTTCCTCTTTGGTATGTGAAAGAAGAAAGTTTGAAATACTTTCAGGTTCTACTTTCAGGTCTGTCCATCCCCCTCCTAACCAGACATTCCAGGTTTTGACTTCTGTTTGAGGAACTGCTTCTGTGTTTCATGCAAGAAACTTTCTGGAATAAAACAAAAATAATTCCAGACTGGTTTGGGTTGGAAGGGACCTCAGGGATGATCCCCATCCATCCCTGCCCTGGGCAGGGACACCTCCTGCTGTCCCAGGCTGCTCCAAGCTCCATCTAATCTGGCCTTGGGCACTGTCAGGGATCCAGAGGCAGCCACAGCTTCTCTGGGAATCCATTCCAGCCAGGAATTCCTGCCCAATATCCCACCCAACCCTGCTGGGCCAGCTGAAATGGTGCAGAATTCAGATTTGCCATTGTACAGCACAGAACTGAAATCCCAGCACAGGGACATTTATCACCAGCCAGGCCTCAGGAATTTGGAGGACACAAACCAGAAGCTCTGCAGTGTTCAGGAATCAAAGAACCTCTGATTCTGTTCTGTGAAATGCCCAATCCTGCAGATCTCCCCTGTCTGTCTCTTCCCTGTTCACTCTCCAGAAGGAAGCTGAGATGCCTCAGAGAGTTTCACCCTGTGCTGGGTTTGTTTTTTTCCTCCAGCCCATCATGTGCTGCTGGAGCTTCCTTGGGCCAGACTGAATGAATGAGTCACTTAATTAACCCAGAATTTACACAAAGGACATGTGAGAGCAAAAGCCCGCCCTGAATCTGCTCAACCCTTAAAACATTCAGTTTTTCTTTTTTTTTCAAACATATATTCAAAAAATTCATTAGTAGAATAATAATCTAGTAAAAACTTGCTGAGAGAGAACAATCCACATGCAACTCCCAGATTAAAAACCTTAACATTTCAGTCAACTCCATAAAATACAACCTACATCCCTGTTTAGTCAACGAAAATGCTCCTCCCAGCACACAAGCCCCCTTTTTTTTGGTATTATGCTTTGAAAAGCACAATATAAAGCATTTTATCTAGAAATCCCAGCTCCTGTACTTTGAGACATGAACAGAAAAACTCTCCCAAGAGATAAGCAGGGGGAGGAGTGTTCAGTGTGAGCTGCAGGTGTGAAACCTTGGGCTGAGAGGACAAAGGTGACCGTGGCAGCCACAGATAATCTTTATTTATTTGCCAATATTGAGACTTTAGAGCTGGGTTATTTCCTTGGCACCACCAGGGTGCACAGAGCACTTGGCTTTGAGGAGGGAAAGCTGATTTTTCTGCTGCTAAGATGGAGAAAATCTGGCTTTTTTTTGGTGAAAAAAGCCAAATTAAACACCTGGGACTGAGGGACCCTGGGGACTTTGCTGGTGACAGGGAGCTCTGGGTGCTGTCACAGCTGCAGGGAAGGGACCTGGCCAGCCTGGGGAGGTGGGACTGTGCCAACCTCAGCAGGTTCAAAGTTCTGCACTGGGCTGGGACAATCCCAACCCCAGATCCAGGCTGGGGATGAAGGGCAGCCCTGGGGAGAAGGACTGAGGGGGGCTGGGGGATGAGAAAATGAACATTACCTGGCCAGAGACCCCCTGTGCTGGGCTGATCCCAGCCTGGGCAGCAGGAAATGGGGAATTCTGCCCCATTCAGGTGATTCCCCACCTGCAGAGCTGCTCCAGCTCTGGATCCCAAAATCCACAGGACCTGGAGCTGCTGGAGAGATCCAGAGATCCTGCTCCAGGGCTGGAGCCAGGCTGGGAGAGCTGGGAATGTTCCCCTGGAGAGGAGGAGGCTCC
>JANPWX010000362.1:0-262472 GCA_024734555.1 Trochalopteron elliotii
ATCATTCTGCTGTATGATTAGCAAAGCATTGAATCTGATCATCCTTTCCGAGCAAAGTTAAATGGTTACACTTATAAATGAAACATTAGTAAGGTGGCAGGCTATATACAATCTGTCTTAATTTCTGTAAGTAATTTACTCTTGTCATAATGTAAAACTAATGTAAAAATATAATTATAAAAATATATATGGAGCAAAAAAAAGTCACAAGAGTGATTTTTGAGAATTTCAAAACCTTAAAATTCAGTATTGTGCAATGTTGTTATCACAGCTTTTGTTTGCAATAAATAAAATATTTTGCATTTAATGTACTATTGCATCTTTCAGCCTTTTAGACAGATAAATATTTTCTTTCTTCAGCCCCTGTTACTGAAGTTCCTGTCTCTCCTTAGTGATGTTTATTCATGAGGACAAGCTAAAGTTTAAAAGATACTTTTCTCTGCTGTTTTGGAGGCCCCATCTCAAATCCTGAACATTTGTTAGTACCTTTTGTGAATGTACTTTCAAAGTATTTACTTAGTTTTTCCTGAGTTCTTAAAATTTACATAAAGGTATAAATTTGCAGAATCACAGAATATGCTGAGTTGGAAGGGACCCTTGAGCACCATCCAGGTCCAACTCCTGCCCCTGCTCAGCACCCTGTGCCCAAGAGCATTGTCCAAATGCTTCTTGAGCTCTGTCAGGCTGGTGCTGTGACCACTGCCCTGGGGAGCCTGTTCCAGTCCACAACCACCCTCTGAGTGAAAAATGTTTTTCTAATGTCCAACCTCTAAACCTCCCCTGACACAACTTCAGGCAATTCCTTTGGGTCCCGTCCCTGTCACCACAGAGCAGAGATCAGTGTCTGCCCCTTCTCTCCTCCTCACAAGGAACTTGTAACTGCAGTGAGGTCTCCCCTCAGGCTCCTCCAGGCTGAACAAAGTGACCTCAGTCACTCCTCACGGGGCTTCTCCTCAAGGCCTTTCACCATCATTATGGCCTCCTTTGGACACTCTGCAATAGTTTAATGTCTTTCATATATTGTGGCACCCAAAACTGCCCCAGCACTCGAGGTGAGGCTGCTCCAGTGCAGAGCAGAGCAGGACAATCCCCTCCCTTGCCTGGCTGGCCATGCTGGGCCTGATGCCCCCAGGACACCTGGCTGCCAGGGCACTGCTGGCTCAGATTCAGCCTGCCAATAGCCAGGACCCCCAGGACCCTTTCCATGGCACTGCTGTCCAACTTCTCATTTCCCAGTCTGTCTGTACATTCAGGGTTACATATAAATGTGCCAGGTACAGAATCCATCAATTTTCTTTTTTGAACTTCAGATGATTGATGATTGTCCATCCCTCTTGATGTGTCAAGGTCTCTCTGCACGGCCCCTCTGCCTTCAGGGGAGTCAGCAGCTCCTCCCAGTTTTGTACTGTCTGTGAACTTGCTCAGTATCCCTTCTAGTCCTTCATCCAGGTCATTTATGAAGATGTTGAAGAGCACAGGGCTGAGGATGGAGCCCTGTGGAACCCCACTAGTGACAGGTCACCAGTCTGATGTCACCCCATTCCCTATAACCCGTGTGGAATGGAACCATGGTTGTGCTCAACCCATGAGCTGTTTGCTCACGCATCTCATGATGAGTTTATCCAGCTGACTGCTGGACATTTTGTCCTGAAAGATTCTGTAGAGATCTGTCCTGTAGGAGAGACAGTACCAAAAACTTCAGTGAAATTTAAAAAGATTACAGTGCTCATCTTTTCATCAACTAGGTGGGTTACCTTGTTTTAAAAGGGAATTGGGTTGGATGAGCAGGACTTTGCTCTCATGAAGCCATGCTGACTGTGAGCAGTGTCTTTTAGGTGTTCTCAGATATTTCCCAGAATAAGCTCCATAACTTTACCAGGCACTGATTCCACATGCCTTTCTGTCTTATTAAGATAAAACAATTTTTTTAATTGTTTTCAGAGGATTTTTTACAAGGGCACTGTCTGTTTATTGCACTGCATTACCCAACGGGTTTGATGTTTTGTGTTTATAGACACTTCTTAAAATTAGTCCCTAAGTCTTTTGCTTAATCTTATGTTCTAATTTTGACGTAATAACATACAGAAACATTATATATTATAAGATCCAGAGGACTTGTAATAATACACATTGGAGGAAATCTCTAGGGTAATGTAATGTAGCCTGCTTAAGGCAGGATGCCTGTATGGCTGGAGTAGGTTGCTCCAGCCTACATTCAGCTGGGCCTGGAAAACCTCCAAGGATGACTGTGTTGGCTGTTCCCATGTTAAAAAGCTTTTTGTTTGTCCTCTTGGGACCTGCTTTGTTTTACCAGCTTTTACTGACTGTGAAAATGGCTCAGATGTCAGCCTTGCTTCCCCCATTGCACAGGATTTGTAATGAGACTTTTAACAATGCTTTAATTCTTCAGATTGTTAACTTATCTTTTGTGTTTGCTGGTCCCAACTGTCCTTCAGTGTTTATGGAAGGTTATATCATCCATGCATTTGCATGCATTCCAAATTCCAATTTCTATCATTCAGCTATATTGTCTTAATTCTGTTCTCTTATGTTAGCATTCCCAAGAGCTCCAGACTAGTAAAGCAAGTGTATTGGAATTGCAGAGGAAAGAAAGAAAAAATTTTAAAAAGCTAATATAAGTGGCAATCATTAGGTGTGGGCAAACAACATGTACACCTCCAGCAAGGAAACCTTGAGTTATTGTGTAGAAGATATTTCAGTACTTTGCAGTGAAGCATTTTGGTCTGCAGGTTTTGTTCTCAGGTTGGTAACTCCAGTGCTAGATTTTCTGACCATTCTTATTCAGGATCATGAGAAGTTTGTGTTTAGTGTCACTCTAAATCTGAACTGTAGATAAGCCTCTAAGGAGTGTTATTGATCTCCTGTCCATTTTCTGGTCTGCTGGCATTACAAATCCATGATAAATTCTTTCCTTGCAGCCTGGATTATTCCTGATTTATTGTATATTCAAAATTTTCACCCGTAAGAAAAAGTATTACTTTAGTATATATATCCAAAATGATCAGCTTATATTAGTGTATGTTTCAAAGAAAATTTAAGGAAGAAAAAAAAGAGGCACATAAGAAGGACTTGTATCCCAGTGCCAGCCTTTCACTATCTTCTGTATTGTAGAATAACATTTAACTCTGTGATTGAGCAAGATACACTACCAGGTGCTATTGAGTTGGGTTTGGATTTTGGTTTTTGTTTTCTTTTGTTCTTTTTAAAGGTTAAGAAACTCACCTTGGTATTACTTTTAGCCGTTATTGTTACACTGAACACTGAACAGTTCAGTTCTGTCAGTTTATTTGATTTACAGTTGGGATTTGTTCATAATACAGCATAAGCAGATTTTTTTTTTTTTTTTACCTCAAACAATTCCACATTCTGGAGATATTTCTGCTCCCAAAAGTAGGTGAATAAAGAGTTGAGTTGTGCCTTCAAGATCAGTGCTTCCTAGGGCAATTAATCCTCTTTTGTCTGAAAGACACTGATAGTGTTTGGATCTTTAAGGAGCTTTTAGCTGCTTGGGAGACAGAGCAAAGCAGCAAAATATATCATATTTCTTTTGAATAATTACTACCAGAGAGGGAAGAAAGATCATAACTCAGAATTTCATTTTCTGCTGGTAATACTAAGTATAGCCAGTATGACACTGCAATACATGCAGAGTAGGCACTTCTGTTTATTATAAAAACAATGCAATTCAATGAGTAGGGTGGCTACATATGATTTGGATATTTTCCTTGTATAATGGTAGTTTTTTGTGATTTAATGTGTGTCATATTCTGCACGATGAGAAGATGCTTTGAGAGTGACCATCTGGTGTCAGAGTATGGCCATCCCCAGCACAGGAAAGACATGGACCCATTGGAGAGAGTCCAGAGGAGGCCACAAAGATGATCAGGGGACTGGAGCACCTCTCCCATGAAGCTGAGAGCTGGGGTTTTTCAGCCTGGAGAAGAGGAGGCTCCAGGGACACCTCAGAGCACCTTCCAGTACTTAAAGGGGCTTGTAAGAAATATGTGGGTAAATTCTTTAGTAGGGGCTGTTGTGATAGGACAGAGGATGATAGTTTAGAAGAGAGTCAGTTTAGATTAGATACAGGAAAGGAGATTTTTACAGTGAGGATGAAGAAACACTGGCACAGGTTTCTTGGAGAGGAGGTAGCTGTCCCATCCCTGGAAACATTCAGGGTTGGGCTGGATGGGGCTCTGATATCCAACTGAAAATGTCCCTGCTCATTGGTGACCTTCAGAGGTCCCATCCAACCCAAAATATTCTAGGAATGTGGATACCTGCATCATAGGGGTAAGAATTCCTAGACTTGCAAAAACGCAATATTTTTTTGTATTTTTAGTGTATTTTTTGAGACATGGAAGGCAGAAGCAGAGCTGTGCCTTGTATCAAATGTTGCCAAAATACATGAAAAGTTCTAGTGGCCTACAAATGTTTCTCAATTTGATTATTTAACTATTACCGAGCACTTGAGGTAGTGTTTGCATAGGATTATTTCGTTTGACACTGAGCTCCCTTTCCACAGTGGTAATCTGAAATTGCTATGTTTGTTACAGTTCATTTATGATGTTATTTCTCTTGTACATCTGTGATGGTAAAACTGTCCTCTCCTTGGGTCACCCTATGATCTCAAAAGTGCTCATTAGGCCTCAGCCTTGATGAACAGCAGTTGGCTCAGCTCCTCTTGAGTGTATCAGAAACACTTTCTACTCCCAGGAACTTACACCATCTGATGAGCTCCTGGTTTTAATGAACAGCCTTAGAAACTTGTTTTTCCTCCCTGAATAACAACCCAAATGGAACATTTTTGATGAACTTTCAAAGAAAGTTACTGACCTGAACTGTGGTCAGGACGGTAAATTACTATGACTGAAGCCCACTCACTCTCTTGTGACCCAAAAAACAATGGTCCCAAGTGAGACCCACTGAGTTCTCCTGGACCACAGCGTGCTGTGACAGCATCTCCCTCTGAGTGAGACACCACTGTGAGCCAGAGAACTCTCCAGTTTACTTGGAGGACTGCTGCCAAAACCTGACAGAGCTGGGCTGATACCCCCACTCCTCAAGGATCAATCTTCACCCTCTGAGAAGACACAAAGCTGTCCAATGTGAGTCCTTCCCTGAAATAATGGGGTATTTCACAGGGATATATATACCTTGTACACGCTCCTTTAAGTCTGTGTATGTGAGTATGAACACATGAAAGTCTTATGAATGTTTCTTAAATTCTTAAGTACATTAGATTTATAAGCAAATTAGGTCTATAAGTGAGTTACCAATGTGCTATGGTAAATTCTAGAAGAATCTTTCATTAAATTGTTTAAATGAAGCTATTGATTAAGTGCCGTTAAGTTTAAGTGCTGTTAAAAACTTTAGACCTATACTACAGGTGGTATGTTGGTAAGTTTGGTAAGGGTGCCCACTCTGAACCTTGTGACTCAGTGGGAGTTGATCACCCTGACAATACATTTTGTGAAGACTTTCAGCAGTTTTTCATCAAGTTGTCATTCTCAAAGACTTGTCTTCATTACCACCCCTCTGATCTCTGAGGACCTGCTGGAATGTTCTGATAAATTCCTATACTCTTAATGCAACAGTGTTTTGATCCCATTATAATTAGTCCCCTTTCATAGACGTAGAAAATAATAAACCTGAATCTCTTTGGCAACTGCCTGCACTTGAAAACAGCCAGCTCATTTTGCTGAAGATGAGGCACATGATTAAAGCAGTATAAAGGTCCTCTGGATGGTCAGAAATAGGCTCTTTTAGCTTGGCTAAAACATGTGGTCATGTGGTTCTATTCTCCACAAGAGCTCAGTGCCTTAGACTTTCGTGTTTGTCCTCAGCAATGCTCTGTTGCACTGGGTGGAGATGGAGTATTGAGTTTGCAGAGTGAATGAGCATCCCGTTGTTGTGAAGGAAAGTTTTAGCAATAAAAGGATAGAGCCTCATCTTTCCATAGTGCTTAGAAAAGTTGGGGTTTAACTACAACTTTCAGTAGGTAATTATGACCGCTAAAACTTTGTGAAAAATAAATCCCTCTCCAAGCCTTTCTGTCTACCATGGCATTCAGAAACATGAAAATCTTATTTACTTTGATTTCTTCTTATGGTGATAAATTTCATCTGTCATTTTTCTTCACTTGCTTTGAGATTGGCTAACAAAGGGCATGGCTTGGTGCTGATGCTAATGACTCTGCTGTTAAACAAAGCAGAGTATTTTATCATGTTGATTGAACCACCATGGAATACACTAAGCTGTGCAAACAGAAGATAAGGTCTGATGTTATGTCCAGCTCAATCACTGCTGGATCTGACAACCTGGTCAACATTTCTACCTAAAAATAGAGACTCTGCTTCCTGAAGCTGCCTGAGAGCAGATGGAAGAGAACCTGACAGCTTCCCTGTTGCACAGCCATGTCATTTCCATATCCCAGCTTCCTGTACCACTTCTCACTACTAGATACATGACAGTTAGTGGAAATTTTTGGTGCATGTTGTGGGTTGACCCTGATGGGATGACAGGTGCCCACCACAGCTGCTCTCACTGCCCTCCTTAGCTGTGCAGGGGAAAGAAAATATGAAAAGGCTCTGGGGTCAAAATAAGAACAGGGAGAGATCATCCTGCATTGACCATCACAAGCAAAACAGACTCCACTTGGGCAAATTAGATTAATTTATTGCCAATCAGAACAGAATAGAGTAATGGGAAATAGAAAACAAATATTAAAACACTTTGCACCCACCTCTCCCATCTTCTCATGAGGAGTTTCACTCCTGATTTTCTCTCCCTCCTTATCCCTGGTGGTGGAGGGGAATGAAGAAAGAGAAAATTCATTGTAAATAAAATTTAACATAGAGAATGTGATTACCACTGAAACTGAATTGTCTGCTCAATATGTGTTCTTCTTGCTCTGACATCAGCACCTTCTGCCACACTGTGCTGGCAGACTGAATGTCCCTGAATGTCTTTTAGACTGCCCTCCTAAGCTTCCTGTGCTTTCAGGCCCCAGTAATGGGATAACCTGCTCCACACAGAGCCCTGATTTATAATCAAGTGGCCTCTATAATCCAGGTACAAAAACATTCACAACAGCCTTTTTCCTTGACAATCATTATCTGCCTAATGTGCATGCAATATAATTATTCTAATGAGCAAAACAGATATATGCTGTTTAAAATAAAAAGTAATGTTTGAAAACGAATAAGCAGAAGGAGTTTAGTCTAAATGGGAGAACAATAAAGAGCACAAACTGAATGAAACAGAGGGGTGATTTTAATTATTCTTATAGTACCATCTGCACTGGCTCTGGCTAGAGAGGAACAAGGACGCAAATGTAAATTTCAAGAGTATGTGTGCATCTGAATGTAAATTTCAGTAATATGTATGTGAATACATGCAGTATCCTACATAATCTTGCAAACGAAATGGATGCGTGATTTAAGGTCCAGTCCTGAGATGTTTCTTTCGTGACCTTTTCCATTCAGTTAGACACTTAATGACTATTTTGTCAAAGTGATGATTTAAATGTTGCACTGGTGAGGTCACACTGCAAGTCCTGTGTCCAGTTCTGTACCCCTCTAGAAAGATGTTTGTTGCATTGCGTGGCAACAGTGTTCATCGTGTCCAGGGAGGTTACAGCCGCTGGCAGGGAAACAGACTAGACAAGTCTCTGTTGTTAAACACGAGAGTCCATTTTATTTCCCCCCCCCATCCCAAGCCGGGGTGTGAGAAGAAAGTGAAGAGAGCCAAGGCCAAGAAGCGAGAGAGCCTCAGGGGCGAGGTGGTAGGGTTTTATCAGGTAGTTTAGGGGAGGAATCTAAGGTTTGGGTCAAGGGAGGAGATAAGGAGAGTAAGATCAGATTTCAGCCACTTCTAAATGGGAGGATTCCACAGATGCTGAGGTGCTGGAGCGTGTCCACAGAAGGACAATGAAGTGGTGACGGGTCTGGAGAGTGAGTCCTGTGAGCAGTGGCTGAGGGATCCGGGGGTGTTTAGCCTGGAGGTGCAGAGGAGAAAACTACTTGACCTCCCTATAACGACCTGGAAGGAGGTTGTAGCCAGCTGGGGCTTGATCTTTTCTCCCAGTCAACAAGTAACGGCAAGCGGGCATGGACTCAAGCTGTAGCAGGGGAGGGTCAGGTTTGACATCAGGAAAAATCTATTCACTGAAAGGGTGGATAAGCTTTGGAATGGGCAGCCTGGGGAGGTGGTGGAGTTACCATCCCTGGGAGTGTTCAAGAAATGACTGAATGTGACACTTAGGGCTATGGTGATGATCAGTCAAAAGTTGGATGTGATGATTTTGGAGGTCTTTTCCAACATAAATGATTCTGGGATTCTGTTATGTCTGACAAAGACATTGCAGAGAAAAGTAGAGTGAAAACAATTCTTGGCGATTTTGGACTTTGGAGCTATAAAATTACACACTTGTTCTGTAACAAAAATGTTCCTAAGGCATGATTTTTTTCAGTCTTTGGCACTCTCTTAGATTGTTCAAAATTTCTGGACATAAGTGGATGAAAAAATAGAAGTGATTTTCAGATATTGGTTTCCATATGAAGTAAGTCCACTTTGAGATGGTTCAAGATTCAAGGTATTTAAAGGTACAAGTTTTGGGTTATGGTTAGCTTCATATCCCAATGTGATCTATATCTCTTCAACAATTTGTTACATCTCCATAGGAACAAAACACCTAGGTAAATGTTTAAGTGCTGTGGTTGCTCTTTTGTTGAGCATAATGATGGAGAAACACCTGGAATGACCACACCAAGCAGCTCAGTTTAATTGTGGGATTTACTAAATCATCTACAACATACAGGAGTCTGAGGGTCTTGGTCTGAAGAGGAATGACAGCATAATGTCTTGCTCATAGAAATGGGCAATGAGCAAAGGTAAATGAATGAAGGGGACTACAAGCTACCATTTGCAATTAGAACTGCAGATTTTTTAATTAATTGTTGATTTCTTTCAGGTTATTTTGCTTTTAGATGGCGGTGTTTATTATGATAGTATTCCCAGGACACCCCAGTAAAGACTCATACTGCAAAAGCTCTGCACCTACATGCAACAGAATATTTATATTATGTGTTAGGAATTATGTGCTTAGAGAAAACAAATAGTGAAGGTATTGTGACAAAATGATCTTTGCACAGATTCTGCTCAGCATCTGCTTGGCTTTGCCAACCTGAACCTTACTAGGTTGAAGATGTATTTTTGTTTTTGTACACCAAATTGGATTTTTTCTTTCACCACCTTTATTGAAGGATTCTTAGTTTAAACTGAGGTTTGGTCTTATGTGCCAATTATCGGGGAAAAATATACTGATTAGGAAGGATATGCTGCCTCTGGTTAAGTGTCAGTGCTCTGTTTCTGCCCTGGATCTGGGCAATCTGGCTCTCTGTTTCTTTTAGAGGAAATAAAGAAATATCAGTGACAGCTTTAAGAGCATCTCTATTCGGAAAAGAACAGGAAGCTATTTTGGAACTTTTCTCAGTGGTTTTCAGGAGGACGTGAAAAACAGGATATTTCTTCAGATTTCACTATGTATCAAACAGTATTTTTGGAGCAAAAACAGAGGAAGAGATTTGGTTTTGACTCATAAGGTTATTTTGCTGAAGTCTCAGTACAGCCATCAGTCTTCTGAAGCCAGAGGACTGTTTTTCTTAACATTCCATAATCATATTTATGTATAAAATTGTCAGCATTGAAAAAAGATAGGGTAAAGCAAATAACTTTTGCACTTAGCATTTTACTAGCTACAGCAGCATTTGAACACATTTATAACTAATTTCATGAAATACCACTAAAATACTTTTCAGTTGCCTACATGAGATCTCTAAAAATAGTTGGTATTTTGATAACTTCTCTGTATTCTGCTTTAAATGTGGTGAATCATTAGTGACTTTAAGAGCTGGGTTTTCCATCCTGTAAGCTGAAAAGTCAGAGAAGTAAGGGAAGAGAGCACAGGTCATGTTTATGTCAGTGTCTTAGTTTTAGCTTCATCGAAGGGCAGTGCCTTATACACACAGCAGTGTAAGTAGCTGCAGCTCCATCTCTTAAATTTCAGGCCTGAAATGCAGGGAGAACCTTTGAGTGTGTTTCCTTGCTCACTCAGGTTCTCACTGATTTCATTGTATCTAGCAACTACTGGAAAAGCCCCAAGGTGTTCAGGACCTTGTGGAATAAAACAGGGAGCAGAATCGTCAGCCTGTGTTAAATTCCCTGCTATTGCTGTGACTGACGGCGCTGGCAATGTTCTGCATGTTTCATTTGTTTTTCACAGCATTTTGTGACATTTGAGATTTTCAGCAAGGATTTAATGCTGTTCTAGCTGTTGAGAATTTCTGCTGACAGCGCTGAATAAATGTTCTTTCTCATCTGGTCTGTGGTCCCATGGATGTAATGTGTCCCTAGAGAAAACCAATTGGTACCAACAACTAAAATAAGTTGTGAAGATCTTCTTTCATTACCATATTACCTATTGCAGCTGCTAGTTTCAGCTTCTGGTTTTGATCACAGTTCAAAAATTAAGGGTATAATCTGCAGGTGAACAGAAATCAGCAAGCTGGATTTTGTAATCCTAAAACAGCTCTATGCTCCATCAGATAAAATTTCAAACCTATAAAGACTTAACCAGAGGAATATTGTAACTGTGGGGAAAAGAATGGAATAATTCCTAGGATAAGCTTGAACAACACAACCTCCAGTGTTTACAGAGCTGCCAGTGAAGATTACTGAGAAGTGTCACACAGCCACGCATGGGAAGTGGTGGTTGACAGCCAACATCTCAGAGCCCTCCTTTGCTGATGAGTTTGGCTTAACCCTGGGCCTCAGAGCTCTCCCCTAGGTTAGGAACTAGTATTTAGCTTTGCTGTGGAAGAGAGCTTTTTGGGGGTGTTTGATGTCAGAGGTGTTAGCTTTCAGTGCTTGGAGCTGGCAGCTTTTCCAGAGCTGCAGATCAGTTTGCATTGCTGTGTATGTTTGTAACTTTGGGATATCAACCTTACTGGATGAAAGTGCCCTTCCCTGTTCTTTGCAGTTACTGGTTTGCATGTGAACTATAAAAAGTGAACTGTGAGGCAGATGGAGGAGGGCTTTGTGTTTGTTTGTTCTTTTGCAGTATGCCAAGATTTTTCCTTACTGGCCTGGAGAATTTTAGCAGTTGTTACAACTGCTGTGGCCCCAATGATGTACAGTCACAGCCTCTGGCATTACCAAAATTAGACAACCTGAAGTAGGGTAATGTCTGTGTATCAAAACTGTAACAGTAATTTTATTAACATTTTTTTGGTAGTCAGTTTTTGAAGCATTCTCTGAGGAGTAATTTAATTGTAGAGACTAGTGAAGAGGATATGTAGCTTCAGGACTGACTAAACCAATGAAAATTTGAATTGTCTTCTCTTTTTCCAGTGACTCTAGGATATCTTACCAATGAAATTTTTATTAAGACTACTAAAATTACATTACCAATGTAATTTTATAAATCGGATACTACTTATGTATTCAGCTTTCTATTTGTACAGTTTATGAGTGAGAAGAAGATGGTTTTTCAGAGGTGTCCAGAAACTTTGCTGCTTGGCCAGCCTGTTCCCCTCTTTTAGAGCAGACATTAGGAAATATACACTTAGTCAAGTCACGGATACTTCTTCTAGAGATTCATCAGAAGGAAGAACAGGTCCTTTGGCTCATCTTTCTATTGAACAAAAGGAAGAAATCCGCTCTTTTTAGAGCTATTCCAGACATTTGTGATGGAAAATTAAATGAACGAATGTAGCCTTACTTTCCTGTTAAAGTTTCTTGCAGACAAGCTTAGATTTTTTGGGTTTTTTTAGATTTGTCAAATATTCACGTTGCTATTTTGATACAAGTTTTATTCTGCAGATTGCTTACCACAACTTGTTACTTTTATGAGCTTCTAGAATTTTTAATTAATTCTCATTTGACCAAGAGGATTTTAAAGCCCAATACATGCCATTGTTTCACTCCTGGAATACTCAGCTAAAGCTCTTTAAATTTTTGGTGCTGGAAGTGCATTAGAATCTGTGTTATGTAAATTCCATAGATATGCATGTGTCTAACAGCAAAAATCTCTTTTACAGATGTTTAGAATAAAATGAGAATATCTTCAGACCCCAGGGCTATGAATTCATGGCTTGTATCCTGAAGTGTGTTTGTGAGAGGTTTATGGCTCGTCCTGGGAAGGTACTGTGAAATAATCTATCTGCCAATAACCAGATGATGTTATACAGATGTGTTAGGTCTCTACTTTGATTTAGCAATGATTTGTCTGACCTGGAACTAACTCCATATGGTGCTTCTTATTAACCTGTTGGAAGGAACAGGGCTTGTCCAACCTTCTGTCTGTAGCCTGCCAGCAAAGAGAGGGGTGAAAACTTTTGCTCATGAAAGAGTGGACAGAGTGTCAGTTGTTATTGTGGCTAGACTGAGTTTAACAAAACACTGGTGTGACTTCTTTCCCACCTAGAGATCTGGTGATTCCTGTGAGTCTGAAGCTGCAGGCCTGAATGCTCCTAGGCAGGAATAGGTTGACTGACAAAAGATTTCTCCTCTGAAATTTTTCAGCTGGACCAGTCTTGGATTTATTGAACAGAGGATCAGCCCATGGCTTAGGTTTATTTTTTTCTTTAGGGCTACTAATGTGGCTTCTTAGCTAATGTCTTTCCAAGTTTTGACCCACAATATTTTGATTAGGCGGGTTATAACCTGGTTGGTTTCCCAAGATACAAACAGAAAGGACACCCTGTGTCAGCATGTAACCCATTGTAAAATATTATAAAGCCCTTAAAAATATTATTAAGCAAGATAGCCCTTTATTTTTTTCCCCTTACCAATTCTTGTCTTATATGTACTCAGTGCAAAAGTTTGTCCCTTACAGGGAATAAATTTATGCAGGAGAAACTTCTTAAAAAACTTTAATATTGACCCTACAAGTCCACATTTTCATCCTGTCACATTTCTGCACCACAGAATGTGAAGTCCCTTGTCTTGAGGGCAGGGAGTTCTCTGGGATTTCAGATGTGTGCATATCCATTCCTTTAATCCTGTTAAGCTGTCCTACCTTCCCACCCCATATATATAATCTCTCTAGAAACTCTAGCCCAATTCGTAGTACCAAGTCTTGGGAGGGTTTTTTGGGGTTTGTTTGTTTTTGTTTTTGTTTCTTGGGGTTTTTTTTGCAAAATTTAATACCTTTTAAAAATTCCAGCTCAGCCTAAGTTTTGTCCAGTATCACTTTATCCTTGACTATGATTTTTATCCTGAACTGTAAGATGCAGATGTCTTTTCTAATTGAGCCTTTTCCTTATCCTCAACTTTGTGGTATTATTTTCTCTGACTTCAAATTCATGTTTTCATGGATATTCTGGTATTTCATTTGACATAACAGTGTAAAATGTGTAGTTAAGGTAATGAAATCTGCTATCTAGAATGAAAAACCTTGAAAAAACGATGCCCTTGGTAAGTCAGAAGGAAATGGCACGCTACATCTACTATCACTCTGCTGCTGTGCTATTTTCAATGTTAACATCAGAACTCAAAGTCTGATGCATTTAGCAAACAGCTAATTTGCCCTTAAAGTTTGTCATTTTAAAAATAGCACTCACATCCCCTCGTAAGCAAGCAGTTGCCAATACATAGTACAAATAAATTCCCTGCACATCCTTTTTCATCCCAGTCATTAACCAAAGAGAAACCAGGTCAAACATCTTCAACACTAAGGAAGTCAACCCAGGGACAGCAGGCAGGAGCTGGGCTCTGCACTGGTGGGTATTTGCCTTGCTACTCTGTTTCGAGCGATGGTGTGACAATAATTGAGGCCAAATTAGAAGCTGTGCTAGGTCCTTTCTGTGCTTAATTACTCCTAGCACTTAACTGACATCATGCTGAACAGCTTTATTTTGTTTAATTTTCCTAAAACTGCAATAGAATTGCATCCCTTTCTCAAATTAAATGTTTGCGTGTTGGAGAATACTTCATTGCTACCTCCTTCATTGTTATGAATTGAATATTTTGAAAGGCTTTTTAAAACATTGCCTTTAGTTTCAACAAATATAATTCTTTGATTTTTCTTTCTTCATTTTTTTTCATGTGACTTTTAGAACATGTTCTTTGGTTTCTCCTTGAGTTACCAAATTTTATTTGAATTCCTGTACCATAGTTATGGTCTTGTCAATACTTTGCAGAATGGAACAGCTACTTTCCATGGCCTTCATGAAATACTTCTCTACCTTCATTAGAGAATTACTTTTGCTCTGTACTCATGCTCTCAACTCATTTTATTTGTTGTTTATTGTAGCCTCAGCTACGTTTCTGCTGTGTAAACAGTCTCTTTTTTATATTTACTACTTTAATTCTTCTTTCTCAGGTGTACCATTTTTTTGGTTAAATTTCGTGGCATTTCTTTGATAAGCAGCTGTAACCATGTCCTTGAGAATCTTTAAGGGATTTTCAGCATTCACAAATTGTTTTTGCTTTCAACCATATCACCACAGAAAATTCAGAATATAATTCAAAACCTTTGACAGATCTCTTGTTTCATCTCCCACCATTCCAGCCTAGAAGTAACTATTAATAACCATTCTGTGAACATGTTGTTTTCTTATTATTGTCACTTGGTTGTGCAGGCAGTTAATATTAACTTTGCCTAAACCATATGTCCCTAATTTTGCTATGTAAATATCAAATTCCAGAAGTTTTACTAAAGACAAGATGAGTAAGTTAAACTTCTTCCCCTAGGCTGATAGCCCTGTGAATTGGGTTTGTGTGGTCACTTGTTGGTGGCTCGGAGGGACCATGGGAGGGTTTCTGTGAGGAGCAGCAGAGCCAATGTCACCCAGCTCCCCAAGATTCACCCACCCCTGCCAGGGCTGAGCTCATCAGCAGATTAGAAGTTAAAAAGCAGTTAAGAACCAGAAAAGAAGTTATTGTGCAGAAGAAATTGTGACCAGAGAAGAGAGGATGGGGAATACATGAGCGGAGCAAGCCCACAGACACCAAGGTCAGTGCAGAAGGAGGGGCAGGACGTGCTCCAGGTGCCAGAGCAGAGATTCCCCTGCAGCCCTGGTGCAGCCCATGGTGAGGCAGCTGTGCCCCTGCAGCCCAGGGAGGTCCATGGGGAAGCAGAGATACACCTGCAGCCCATACTGGAGCCACATGATAACAGGTAGGTGTGTCTGAAAGAGGCTGTGACCTCATGGAAGTCTGCACTGAAGAAGACTTCTGGCTGGAGCAGCTTCAGTGGGCTCCTGGTCAAGCCAAAGTCAACTCACTTCACCCTGTCAGAGAAGTAAATTTCTTTATTGTGGCATCACGTGCTTTAGAAAATCCATTTTTATATTTTTTCTCATGTTAATATAGTGTCCTAGCTATAAAAGAATTCTTTTAAACTTTTTTCACTTTCAGTATCAGGATTCGATCTTCAATTCCCTAGTGACTGATGTATTTTTATTTCTTTTTGTATAAAGGTAAGTTTTTTTTCACTCTGGGATGTATCTTACCTTCCTTGAGCTCTTGCAGGAAACCCTTAATGATTTGGAGGTTGTTTGGCATGTTTCTGACATTTATTCAAGTACTTGATACTTATCTGTGTATCTGTTAACTGCATTGTTTTTAGCAGTTTCATTTATGCAGTCTGGGCAATACAAACACTGACCTTACTGGCCTATTTCTCCTTAAAAGTTCTGTCTCCATTGATTTCTTGGCATGAAGCTGTGTCAGGGGAGGTTTAGGTTAGACATCAGGAAAAGATTCTTCACACAGGGTGGTTGGGCACTGGAACAGGCTCCCCAGGGCAGTGGTCACAGCACCAGCCTGACAGAGCTCCAGGTGCTCTTGGACAAGCTCTCAGGAACATGGTGTGACTTGTACAGAGCAAGGAGTTGGACTTCAATGATCCTTGTTGGTCCCTCCAAACCCAGCATATTCAATGATACTGTGATTCTTTCCTGATCAGCACAGTCATAAAAACCTTGTTTAGATTTTCTGCTGAGGCTATATCTGTTCTGAACACTTCTTTTACACCTTGATTGTCTAGTAGCCCCAGAGACACTCTTGTCAGGCTTTCTACTTCTGTGAAGGAGTAGTTTCTATTTGGTTTTATGCCTTTAGCAGTGTCTTCCTCAATTTTTTTTTGCTTATCTTACTTTTTCTTTGAGTTCTTTTTCCCTTCTTTATTTGGACATGACTAAAAAGACCATCTTATTTCTAGCAGCTTCTCTAAGTTCATGTTTCATCCCTGCAGACAATCTAGTCTTAGTTTGTGTTTCAGGAATGGCTGGTTATATTTTCAGCTGTTAGGATGATATATTTAAATCATTTCTGTCATAGGTCCAGATTTTGCATCTTTTAGATTTCATGTGTTATCTGAAAATAACTTTTTTTTTCTAATTTTATTTTTTTGTGATGTCTCTTTTGAGATGAACCACTTCATTAAGGCTTTGGGGGAGAGGACATTGCATTTTTTTAACCTGCTGAATAAGTGAATGCATGTATGAAAACCAGGTATGCTGCCTAATATAGCTGTGGTTTGGTTTTGGTGGGTTTTTGTTTGGGTTTTATTTGGTTTTTTTTGTTTAGATTCTGGGGTTTTACTGTTGGGTTTTTTTTTTTTTTGGTTGGTTGTTTTGGTGGTGTTTTTTTTTTCTGTTTTTTTGTTTGTTTGTTTGTTTTGTTTTGTTTTGTTTTGTTGTGTTTGGTGGTTTTGTTGGGGGTTTTTGGTGGTTTGTGGTTTGTTTTTTTTTTTTTTTTCGTTTCCTGCTCTCTTTGTTCAAGTCTTTGTTCAAAGTATTTTCCTGCTTGAGTTTTGACATCCTCTATTCCATTCTGTATTTGAAGTTACACAGGTCTTATGACTTGTCATTTTTTCACTATGATTTCACCTTCTGTCTGCTTTTCCACTGAGTGGTAAATGCAGGGGGTGCAGTCAGGGAGTTCTTTAGTGTTCTATGTAGTAATTTGCATATTGCCTCCAGAACCTCTCTTTGCTGTTGTCTGGATTGTGGCATGTCACTGTACTACAGCTGTTGCCCCTGGATTTGCTGTTAAGGTGCTGTTTAAAACAGCACATTGTTTCCTCCTAGTCAGAAAAGTCACCAGAAGGGTTTCTAGCATCAAAATTCTTGTCACTGATGGTCTTGGTGATCCTTCACCTGTATGACCCACATTTCCTTGCCCTGTGAGGGGTAAGTGTATTGCAGAGCAGTATGTGACCATTGTATGGAGCAGCCATCACCACAAATGGGGTTGGGGGCATCATGGTCTTCTGAGACTTCTCTTTTGCATTTTGAGTATTGTGAGCCTGCAATAAAATCACTCTGTGGCATCTCCAGACAGCATTCCTCCTTTTGCTCCTAAACTCTACAAATAGGAACCTCACAGACAAATGTAATCTTAATAAAAATGGTATTGATAACATGTCCTATAGAGTCACTTGAGAGAGAGAAACCAATTAAAATCTTGGTTGGTTCTGTAAATCTTAGAACTGCACATTCCCCCTCACTGTGGAGGAACTTTAGTGTGCCAGTAGTCCTCAGACAGGCAAGGTGAACAAGAGGAACATCAGTTCCACTGACATGAATGTGAATTAAGTGCTCAGCCTGTTCAGGAGCTGAGCAAATCCCACCAGCTACAGTACTGGGACTCTAACACCTTTGAAAATCAGATCCATCAGATTTGCAATGTGCTGTACATAGATGAATGAGCTGTTATTTTGGGAAAGGCTGGTGCATGAGTTATACGAGTGGGAGACTTGATGTACAAATGATTTTTGGCATAAGAGAACTAGAACTATGTTAGGCAATCCAAGAGGGCGTGATTCCCACATCAATTTCTGAACTGCTTTTTTCTTCTGTTGTTTTTTCTAAACACATGACCTGTAATAGATTTTATTTCTCTTTCAGTGCCCTCTGGTGTTTGTATTTTCTTTTGTTTAGTTCTGATTTCTTCTTCCTTTTTCTGGCATCCTTATGCACTGAGATATCTTTCAGCTCAGTCCCTTTGTCCTCTGCACTGTTCTCTCTGACAGGTCCCATTTAACAATACTAGTCTGTCCTTCTCTCAAAAGTGTTTGCAATGTCCTTGGTGTGTGTTATTTATTTCTCTCTGTCTTCTTTTCATTTCTTCTATTTTTTTTCTATATAAACTCTAAAAATCTGGGGTTTATTATTCCTTGGACCACGCACCTGCAGTGGTTTCCATGGCAACACTATTCTGCAGCCCCCAGCTGTTCCATTCCTCATTCTTATTAGCAGTTTGCTGGATGCTGGTAAAAATGCTGTGGGTTTGGAGAGGCAACCTTGCAGCTGAGAGCATGAGTGTTTAATTACTTTGGAACTGCTTGTCTGGTTGTAGGTCCCGTCACTTTACCTGGGCTGAGAGCACAAATCTCAAACACAGCTATGACTGTTTCACCATCTCATCTCATTAGTTGTGCTTCCTTGTAATCTTTGCATATCTGCCTCATGCTTAAGTTGATAGCTCATACCCAATCCAATTATTTCTTATGATCTAAGCACGTTCAGATTGCTCTCATTTTTCCTACATCTTTCAGGAAACCTGAAAAATGACTGCATTCCTTTAAATGAAATGTTTAAAAAGCTTACTGTAGACAAGCAGAAGCTGGGCTGTCAAACCTCCTAAGAACTGTCACAAAAATACCTCCATCATGTCCCTGAAAGTAAAGTCCTTATTACTTTGTGATGGGGTCTTGAGCAGAGATTATATTGAAAGAATATAATGATCTTTCCATCTGCAAATCTGTCGTAGTTTTATGCCCCTCATCACAGTGGAATTTGAATGTCTAATGAAGAGAAATGATCAGTGAGGATTCAAGGAGAAAATCAATCTTATTTTACTTAGGTCTTACCTAGCTTCTACTAATAAAAGTGTAGTGAATTAACACCTGTTGTATTATTGCCTATAAAAGTGGTGCTATATTAAGGAGACTGACTTCATATTTGTTTTATTATTCCCACAAAAAAAACGAAAAAAGCAAAATAAATACTATGAAATAATATAAATGACGTATTCTGGTGTTTTGTAACTGAAAATAATAAAATTATATATAAAATAATGGGTTAAACGAAGACAGAAATAAGTACCAGTAACATGAAAGATATGGTTTAGCTAAAACAGGAATACTTTTGACAGTTAAATAAAAAAAGGAAAAAAACCCTCACACATTAAACCCCTGGTGTCAGACTTTGAAGAATCAAGTTATAAGAGAAGGCAACAGAGAGGAACTGTCTGTGAAAATGGGAATTTTAAGATGTCCAAGTAGAAGTTTTTTTGCAATCCAGACAGATGCTGGATAAAACCTACTAGCTGAGCAACATTTGTATCTGGTTCACGAAACAGAAATTTATTGAAATAAAAACATCATTGAAAGGTGTTATTTTGATAACTCTTTCAAACAAGCTTTCAACATAGTTTAAAGATGAATTACATTCATCTTTATTTCTAAACTATTTCACTGGAAGAATTATTTTGGCTGCTTTTTTAATCAAATTTTAATTAAATTGTAAGAATTATTCAAGTGTGATATCTTCAATGATATAAACAACTTTATTGCATTTTGTTAGGGTTTCTTTTTCCTTCAGAATTTCCCTTATGCTTAGCTCCACATAATTATTTGAAATAGACCAGAAATTCAGTGTCCTGAATATTTATATTTATGACATATTTATGAATTTGTACATTTAAATTAATTTAATTTAATTAAATAAAATAATTTAAATTTGTACATTTAAATACTTCTTCTAAATTGTTAAAAAACCAATTTATTTTGCATTTTACATGAAGAAATTATACTCTATGTAATCTAAAAAAGAAAAAAACAGAGGGAAACTGAAGGATCAATTACTTGCATTCCTAATGTGAAGAGAAGAATTAGTAAAATTGTTGGGATTTTCCAGTTTGCTTTTCTCTACATGTTGGAATAATGATATGATTTTGAATGAAGGATTGTTCCCACCATCCTTTTAGTTTTCACTAAGCAAATATGAAAAAAGGTACTGCTCTGTCTAACTCCAGCCTGGGATATGCAGGTGAAGCTGGATTCTCCTCTCATGTGGCCTGGTGACCTGTAAAAAGTTTCAGCACTGTTGGAGTGCGTGTCTCTTTGGTCAGCCCGGTGTTCAGCTGACCTCCCAGCAGCTCTGACACGCCACAACAGGATCGATCTGTGAGTCTTGGCTCAGCAGCCCCTGGACTTTCGCTGTCACGGCCGTGGTGTAAATGAAAGAGGGGACTCTCAGAGGGTCAGGGGGGACAGAGGTTTATTGGAGTCACAGGGGAACCCCTTACCTCCTGCCCGATGCCTCAGGAGAGACCCCGGACAAAGGCCACAGGGGAGTTTTGTCCAGGACAAGTTCAAGGGGTGGGTACAAACTACAAACCAATAAAACAAAGCAAAGCAACAAATGCCAACTGAATTACCTAACTACTAACAAATCAAGGTAATTTGGGGAGGGGTCTTGGGGGAATCTGCCAACTGCTGTCCAAATCTCTTCGAAAGTTCTGGACCTTGGAGATAGTGACTCAGTCATGGACAGGGGAAGAAGGAGAGGATGGGCAGGGAGCATCATGGGGAGAGGACCAATAGGAAACAGTCTCTGGGCAAAGACCAGAGAGGCACAGAAACTCTTATCAACTTCTGATAAGAGAAAACTCCAAGACAAGGGAGTTACCTTATGGGGTAATTAGAGCTATACTAACTTATAACAAAACCTTTTCTAAAACATGGAAATCTTGCAAATCCACACAGCACCTCAAGCACAGAATAACTGAGGGGGTCTTATGAGTTTGGGGGTGTATTTCCCACCCCACAGACTGTTCTGTAGTCATGCCTCTTCAATAAATTCCTGTGTATGTCTGTGTTCTGAACAAGTGTTAATGAAGATAGCCTATGAAACTCTTAGTGGAGGGGAGGTAAAAAACCTCTGAAAACTGTCTACAGAATATGGGCAATACAGGAGTTTTATGGTTCTTGGGTATGCAGCAGATATTTGACTGATTGTAAGTCTTTATTCTGTGGTTTGTATATGTACATATATGCACACTTACTATAGAATTGGTGATCAATAAGCACAAGTCACAGTTTCTGTGGAATGCTGAGAGACTTGCACTGCCCTCCATAAGCCTGGGGGAGAGGTTCCTCTGCACAGCTGAGTGTCTCAGCAGGTTTAGTGTTTGTCCTGAACATAGGGGTCTGGTTGATAGAATCATTAAATAGTTTGGGTTGGAAGCAGCTTTAGAAGGTCACCTAGTCCTTCTGTCCTTCTGCAGTAAGCAACATCTTCAACTAGGTCAGGTCACTCAGAGCCCTGTCCAACCTGACCTTGAACATTCTCAGGGATGGGGCATCCACCAGCTCTCTGGACTTGTGCCAGTGTCTCGCCTCCTTCACTGTAAAAAACTTATTCCTTTTATCTGATCTATACCTACCCTCTTTCAGTTTAAAACCATTACCCTTTGTCCTGTCACTATGGACTCTATTAAAATAAATTCTGTCCCTATCTCTCCAAGTTTTGAAGGGCTGCTGCAGCCAGGGCTGAGAACATATACACAACAAGGGCTCTGCAGCCAACAATGGGTATCCAGGACCCCAGGAAGGGTGATCACAGACTAGAGCAAAAAAAGACTGAATTTTAAGACTGGATCTTGTGTTTTCCAGGTCTGCACAGCTATTCTGTGAACTTCAGTTTGAGTGCAAAGTCAGAGCTGTGTGCTGTTTTGAATAAATGGAGCTATCTGCTTTCTGAGTCATTATTTAATCACTGGAATTAATTTTATTTCCAGAAGGGTGCAGTGCATGATTTCAGCTAAAAATGATCTGTTTCCATTCACTATAACTTCCTCTGCTTCAACTTTTTTTTTTAAGGATTGTCTAGTAGAGTGGACACAAGATCTGGACAAGTAATTAATTAATTATTCTGAAATTAATCCTAATTCTTGCTTTATAAAGGAGAAGTTCTGCAGGTTTTAATGTACTGCTCTATTTCAGCCCCAGTACACTCAGAACACTATAGCTGGAATGTATTGAAAACCATTTAGTTAATGATTCGGAACATTTTTCAGGGCAAAATGAACTTGCTAATTGTGGAAAGAGGTGATTTATGTATATATTCCTATGTGAAGTACAATGGTTTATCTGTCTGTGCAAGTCCACACACTATGATAAATACAGTATTCAAAAGTTAAGTACTTGCAAGAAAAATAAATGGTACCTGTACTGAATATCCCTTTTTGCTGCCACAAAATCCATAAACATTAGATTAGATTATGGAGGTAGGGAGGGTGGGAATGCCATTTAATTTTTTTTCTCCTTTTTTTTCTTTTTCCTTGTCTGGCAGGTTAGAAAGAGTCACAGCAGACAGAGAAAATGAGTGTGGATTAACCATCCACAAACACTACTTTGACCCAGCTGCCTCCTGCAATTTCAGCATGCTGTTTGTGACTGAACTACCTCTTCCAGGTAGCAAATAAAATTTTTGTGGCAAAGATGTCACAGTTCAGTATTTGGCTTCTTACTGCTGAATTTTTCTTGATGACTGAAAAAGGATCTTATCTATGGCACTTGCAGAATTCAGACCATCTGATGGGAATGAGAGAAATAATAGTTTTAAGCTGACAAGGTAGGCTCTGAAATAGTCACACTGCTGCTTTATGTGAATGTACTTCTACTGATTTTTTTTTTCTTAAATGTGTATAGTATAAAAAATATCACAAGAAAGATTTGGATTCTGACATGAGATGAGAACAGCTGTTATTAGAGATGAGAGCAGCTAAGAAAGGCCAGTGGCATCTTTTGTGATATTTGTGACTGTCTTACGCAACCGTGTCTTGTGCCTGCGCTCTGAATTTGCCTGGGCTACAGAAGTTTTCTGGTGGTTTTTTTTGTTGTTGTTTTTATTGTTTGTTTGTTTGTTTGTTTGTTTGTTTGTTATGGTCTTGTAAGGGGCCCTTGCTGTGCATACAGAAGATCACACTCACTTGCCAAGGGGAGAATGATGCCATGTATCTGATGAGCGCTCTTCACACAGTAAGGAGACAGCACGGGACCAAAGTGCTGATGAGTCTTGTCACAGACAGACCAAGAGAGAACCAGCAAATCACACTGAAACTGAAAAAAAAATCCCCAAGGACTTGCTGAGCACTCTGGAATAGTTGCCATATGCATGATGTGTGAGGAACAAAAGCAATTACAAATTAGCTGGTTTAATTGATTTGGTGAAATAGAAAGGAGATGCTGGGTAGAATACTGAGAGAATGCCAGCCATGTCTACACAGCTGGGGGTGAGGAGGCAGTGACTTCAGCTGCCCACAGCTGTCACCTTGAAATGACATTTCATCCTTTGTCTCCCTTCTGCCTGACACCTCAGCACAATGGGTAGTTTGGCTTTGTGCTTCTTTGATTCTAAAGCTTTCTTCCAAAAATTTTCCAGTGGGGCTGCCAATATTAACAAAGAGGATTGCTGTGTAGTGAACATCCACACTCATGGATGCTGTCCTGGCAGAAACAAGAGATTTCCTTGACTTAGCACTCTTTTAAACCTCTTCCCAGTCTTGGTTGAAAGAAAAGTTTATTTGTATTCTCAAAATGCTTTCAGACTTACTGGGACAAGTCGCCTGTCCCAATAGATAAGAGTGCTGCATTGAGCAGGTGACACTTGATTCCAGACTTGGGTGAGGATTAGATTTATAAAAGTATGTGCTGTCTTGACAGGATTGTGTTTAAACCAGAGCTTTTAATACCTGAGACTAGAGGCCTGCCTGTCCCCAAGCACAGGGCTATGGCCCATGCAGGGAATAACCTGGCTCAGTTCTCTGAATACAGAGCTAGCAGCTATGTTTCTCATCAGATTACTGTGGCTGTGATTTACATGAATTTGGACAGGTATTTAGGGAAGTCAAGAGTGGTCATGAGAAACGTGTTTGGTTTAACAAACTAGTTAGAAGTGCTGATGCTTCTGGAAAGAAAGTTCCTTTGTATTGTGCATTGAACACCTAGTGAGATCCAGGGTAACAGCTACCCTTGTGAAAGAGAAGATGAAACAAAAGATGATTTTATTACCTGAGAAACAGTTTACTTCAGTCTTACCTTTCCATAGTGGCATATAAACCTTCTGTGTGTCTTGGCACCAGAAACATATTAACAATGAATAGTTTTTGTTGTGGTGGTTTTTTGAGAGATCATCTGTGCAATGAAATGCAGATCTGCTGGAATACTTACGTTGTGGAAGCCAGAGCTGGAAATGGAGTTGAACTTTACAAACAGTAGGGGTTAATCTACATATAGCAATTACTTATGTTGTCAACAGTTTAGAATTACCTGTTCAGAAAGGTTTAAGAGAATTGGACTTCTTTTAAAATGAAGTGTAAGCTACATGTAAATGAACCTTTGCTGCCTCAAACTCTCTTTCAGTCCTACCCCGTTAGACAGGCTTGCAGGGACTTCTTATTAACTACCTTCACGTGGCTGTGGCAGGAGGTCCCAGCAGAGCCTGAAGGTCCATTCCACTGGTTTATGAACAAATACATTGTCTGCTGGTGTCTGTACCACGATGACAGAGAAAGGATGTCAGTCCTGAGGATTCTTTAGCAGAAGGAAAAGGTTTCAATCAGAGATGTGCACTAATCATGTACCATTTACTTCTTGTTAGTATTTACTAGTGACAGCAGCAAGTGTGCTTGGCTGATAAACAAAGGCAGAAGGAGCAGTGGGACAACCCCTCAGTACAGTCAGGGTGGGAAAGGGCCCATTAAAATGATAAGACACAGTGACTTTATCTGTGACTCAAGACTTAAAATGGATTTAATAGCCACTAAGCACACTGCTTTTTATTAAAAGGTCAGCATGACTTTACCATGAATGAGATAGCAAATTATGCACTGTTTATGTTTTGAATGCCCAATACATGCATAATAATAATATCCCCCAGACATCTGACACCATTCCAAACTACTGTTGAGTCTGCCCCAAAATTATCCCCGATATTTTTGTAAAGAGGACCAGACACAGACATAACTAAGTAATGATTCTCTTGAAAGAGCAAGAAGTGAAAGTCTGTTCCCTATAAAGCGAACCCAGTGGTAAAGTATGCAGCAAGAACCTGATTTACTCTTGTATTCAACATTTGTCTTAAGTGCAGTGCAAATGAAATGAGGCAAGGGACCTTTGTAAGCTCAAGTTGCCATCTGTAGTAAGAAAAAGAATCTTATGCTGGAACTAATTACATGACTTTAGGGATCTTGCAAAAGGAATATCCAGAAGATCCTCTTGGTGATCCATTCTTTCTCACAAATCAAAGTAGGTGAAGAAAAGAAAATCCTGGAGCTCAGCCAGCAGTTATGTGAATGATTTAAAACTAAAGGTCTTGTTTCTGAAAAATGGCAGTACTCTGGTCTGGTGCTTCAGCCAAAAATGGTTGTAAAATTGAAATTGTTCATCTTCCCTTGAGGGCACTAATTCTGTCAGCCAGCAACTGTCTGGGACAGCCACAAGTGTCTTAGAACAGCAGCTTGAAAGGAGACAAAGTGAGTGTTAGACAAACTCAGTCTTCCATGAACAAGTTGAACAAAGAATCATTTGGCTGGAAGTTCTTGTTTCCAGGGCTAAGGTATGTCATGCAATGAAGTCAAGCAAGGCAGCAGTGTTGTCCTACCTTGTTACAATATATATTTGCTATGGTTATAATAAATAGAAAAAATATTTAGAACTCTTTAATTTTTCAAGTTTTTAGTAACATGGTTTTTTCACATAAAATGTCCAGTTTTTCACTAGATGAAGTGTTCCTAGTTTTTCTGCCCTGGTGGAAAAGGTAAGCTGGATCCGTGGGTGCTGGATAAGGATAGTAGAGAGTAGGATAAGAGGGTAATTTTCATCTAACATTGCTGAATCAGTGGATTATTTAGGTCATTTAAGTCTTCCCAAAGATTACTGAGAATTTAGAACTGATTCATAGGTCTTAGAGTGAGAGGCTTAGGCAGAAGAAAATTCTGCAAAAGAAGACTATGAGGTGTTTTGATATTTGGGGATAAGACTCTCCTAAGTGGAGCAAATGGAGGACTGAAAATGTAAGTGCAGAACTATCAGTATGTCAAAGATTTTGGTTAGTCAGAGATTTTTTTTCTAACAGTAGATATAATTAACCCCTTGAGCAAATATTTTTTTAAAAAGTGATTTCTTTAACTTTTTACTGTTTTTATTTTCTCTCAGATGACCAACATTTAGTAAAACTCATATAAAAGTTTCTGCGTAACAGAAATAACATGGAGTAACATCTTGTTAGGTGAGCTGATCTTCAAATTCTTTCCTTTGGAACTTAACTGATTTGTTCTCATCTTAGACTCAGTGCCCTTCTGCACACAGATGTAGATTAAAGCATATAGATACCATTCTACCTTGCCTGGTACTGTTACTCACACATAAAGTCAGTTAGAAGGTGTTCATTCTTCAGTATCTCTCCTGTATTAATTTATATGGATAGTGTTCAAGGCTACTTTTTGAATTATTTTGTCCACTTACTATGATTTTATCAGCTGAAAAAAGCCTCATTTTGCTTTCAGATTATATTACCTGTACTTGTGTGATTTATTTACATAATTGTTTCCATTTAGAGATTTCACTGCTTATTAAAAATGGGATGTGTTATTGCAGTTTTATACTTGAAACTCTTGAGAGAGGTCAAGAATTTAAGGTTTACTTCAAGACATGAGCTAAGATATTGAAAAATATTATTACCACCATAATTTCAAGAAATGCATTGATTAATATTTAGTAGAAATAAGCCTTTACTTTGATACTGCAGCAATCCTGTAGCATCCAATTAAAGCCATTTTGTCTGGCCATGGAGCCTCCCCACATAGGAGAGCTATTTAGAAAAGGTTTTATTGTCCCTTAAGGTTGAATCCTATTCTGTTCTTCATAGCTGTGATCCTGCAGTTACCCAATAAGAGTGTCCTGGAAAAAAAATCCTGCCTGTAACAGGAAAGTGGTTGTAAGCATCGTAAGCCAACCCCAAGAAACTGAAAAGGCAGGAATATTTAAAGTCCCAATGGCTCCTTCCATTCCCTATACTTGAGGCGCAGACACTGTGCAATGTGTGTCTTGTAAGTCACAAAAGCAATCGGTGTTCCAGAGGTTAAATAGACAAGAGAAAGGAGAAGAAAGGTGTAATTGCAAGGAGTGATGAAAATATTCACCTGCTCTGACACCTGACAGAGGAGGAATGCTGCCTTTTCCATGCTCCCAAGGCAGGAGCAGAGCAGGGGGCTAGCAGCACTATCCTGGCATCTGTCTGGGAGTGAGAAGGTATGACCACTTTGCTTTCACATCTCGTTTATAACACTGGTGTCTATTTCTGTTTTAAAAGCTGTGTTGTAAACAGGAGAGAGCTGTAATAATTACAAAGATGTTGGGTAAAACTTTTAAAACTCATCTAGTTTGTATATGCATGCCTGACCAGAAGGCAGGAGCCTCGGAGGGAAGAGTACACAGGCAAGACACATAAAGATTGTTTCAAGGGAAAGAGAAGGAATCTATTTAGAAAACTGCTTTTTGTGGCATTCAGTGTGTGAATCTTGTAGGTAATGTCATGCCTTCTAAAAGAATTAGAATTGCTGCTGGTTTTCTGTGAGAGGAGGCCCAGCAGGCTGAGCCCAAGCTGACAGCACAGCATCCGACCTGTGTGCCTCAGCAGCAGAGCTTCCCACTCATCCCCTGGCCCAGCCCTTGTGCCAGACATCAATGTTACAATGATTTAGGCTTGGGTAAATATCATAGGCACACCTTCTTTAAGGTAGAAGTGAGTTGGGGTAATCCTCATTGTTATGTCAGTAGACATCACCAGGAATAAGAGATTGGTTTTATCTGATGGGGTCAATTTTGTGTCATTAACCATCTTTGCCTCTTGAATTATTTTAGATTTACAGTTTGCTGCAGAGCTGTGGCGTTTTCTCTCCCTTGACTTTCCTAAGAATTTAAATGCCTGTTTGCAAAATTCAAAAGACACCATGTACAGATAATTCCCCATTTTTATTTTTAAGTAGAAAATCCTAGAAATGAGAACTGGGAATTGTGAGCATAGCCTGTGTGGCAGGAAGGGTGACCATCTGGAAAGCAACTTTGCAGCAAAGGGCTTTGGTGTCTTCATGGATCCCAGACTGAACATGAGCCAACACCAAAGGCAGCACAGTCCCCCTGGGTGCACCCAGGAGTGCTGTTGGTGGGATGAGGGAGGTGACCTTCCCCTGGGCTCAGGACTGATGTGGGAACACCCAAAGTACCATCAGCACCGTGGAGCACAGTGAGCACAGGCTCTCCAGTACCAGGGAGGTCAGGACAGGGGAGAGGAGGCAGTGAAGGGTCTATATATGCCTGGAGAAACAGTCCAAACAAATTAGACCCAGATTCTTTTCAGTAATGCCCACTGGCAGAACAGCAGCCAAGAGACACAATCAGAAACACAGGATGGCCCACCTGAACATCAGGAAACACTTTTCTCAGTGGGGGTGACTGAGCACTGCCACTGACAAGACAGACGTAACAGAACAGATGATGGATCTTCATCTGTGTTTTAACCTCTAAATAATTTTTTGATGGATCTTTCTTGCTTGTGTGAGCTATTTGTTCATTTCTGAGGTGAGGAACATCTTCATGGTACCTTCAAAAATAGTTTTATTCTTTTAAAAACCTTAGAAGCATTAAAAAAGAATAAGAAAGAAAACATGAGGTTACTGCTTTTGGAAGTTTATTCTGTGGCCAGAAAAAAATTGTATTATCCACTTCATATGTGCTTAACCAAATCTGTATCAGCCTCCTGAAAATAAAGTAAAATGTCCCTTTATTGATGAAAAGAACTTCAGCAAAACCAGTTAGTGTGACTATTATGATTTTATTTGGATTCAAGCAGAGTCTTTTCATGCTAAAGAAATTTTCTTTGTCACTATTTAAAAAATGACAGGGGAGCTGATGTTTAAAATGCAGCATCAGAGAAGATGAGAGTTTGGAGGGAAAAGCAGTTGGTGTTTGCCTCCCCTTGGCTTGTCTAATGCTGTTTTGTTTTGTATAAGTAATGACAATAATAGGGGCTCCCTGGTAAAATGACTATATTCAATTTTTTGGATCAATAGTAAACACTACATATATATATATATAAATGATAGCATATCTGTGTAGGTATTATTTAGACTCAAGTGAATTAAATTCAAGGTCTTGGTTCTAGTAAGTTGCTTGATAAATTGAAGCTGTTAAAAAGCATCTTTTCAAATACTTTTAGAAACTGTGGATGAGAAATACCGTAAGATCTCAGTATTTTTATTGTAGTAATTTACATTTCATCTTTAAACTTGTGATTAGGATAGAGTTGAAAAAATACTTTTTTAATACTGTAGCAAATGAATTCCAATTTGCAATTCATTTCAATTTTTTTGCAAATGAGTATTCAATAATTTCTGTTAATAAGTAACCTGCAAATTTCTGGAAACACTGTTATTAAGGACTCTACAGGCAATAGTGAGCTTTTTTATTCTTAAGATGACATAATATTTAGAATCTTACTAAATATATGATTTTCTCTCCATTTTTTTTTTAAATCAAATAATATTCTCCAATTCTGTCTTCTTACAAACTTGCCCGTGCTACAGATATTAGGAAGCTTAGCATGTTGTATCAATACCTATAGTCCAGGGATATAAAAAATTCAAAAGAGTTATAATTGTGGTCTCCCCTTACCTGGTTGCCTAAATTGAATTTTGATCTGTTAAGCACCAAGTATTAATACTGTTGTGTATTTTTTATTTTTGGAGCATTTTCTACCAGAACCTCCTGGGGGAGTTTTGCACTGTTCTAGAATGAAATGGGTTCCACCTCACCTGGTAACTGTAGCAGAGGTTGATCCTCAGACCTGAAGCTGAATCAGCTGAAGAAGAAAAGGCAGAAGTCTTAAACTTCTAAACTTGTAATAAATTACTAAAATGCAGGAATATTTACAGAAAAAGGAGAAAACATAAGAGGTGTTTTCTCAAAATGTTAACTTACCAGGAATCTTAAATATTTCATGCTGAACATTCTGTGAATAAAAAATTTACATTGCAAATAATGGCATTGTTCCATGACAGCTTGTGCAAACTGAAAACTGCATTGTACTTAGTAATCTGGCATTAAAATAGTTCTTTATTATAGCTAATACACACATATCATTAAAGACTTAATTCTCAAGGAGTCCCTGTGATGGCAGAATTCTCTTTTCTTATGTGTCCATTGCTATGCTTTTTTCTGTCTTTTTTCTTTGAAAAATATCAAAGAATAAAACTAAACTCACTGATAAATTGGGGATATGTTAATGAATAATGGGCCCTGGAAGTTATCTCATAGGTTTAACTGTTTCAGAAGTAAATTTGATGTGTTTGTTTCTGAGTTTAATTTTAAAAGGAAGGTTACAAAGAAAAATAAAATTGGAAAGATGATTACCAAACAAGAAGTCTGCAACTACCGTAAAAGGATTGCACCAGAGCAATGTTGTTGAATGTTCCCAGATAGCTGAACCTGTTCTGCCTCTTGTCTATACATCACTGTTTCTCTGACTGAGGAGAAGGGTGGCTGTGATCTTGGGACTGGCAACAATCTATGACTGCCAGTTCATGCACCTTCTCAAGTATGTGGTTGGTTTGGGTATTTTAGGGGTGGTGGGATTGTTTTTTTTTGTTTGGTGTTTTTTGTTTGTTTGTTTGTTTGTTTTTGTTTTGTTTTGTTTTGTTTTTTAATATAATGTCAGTATAGGGCAAAACTAATTACTTATGGCTGCTAAAAGAGTTTGATAATGAAAGCTCCTTATTTTTGGTGGTCTCAGAGTACACTTTTGTCTTCCTACACAAAAATGTGAAATGTGTGTGTTGCTTGACTTGAACCCATGACAATATAATAGAGACTGACACACTTAATTGTGTTCAGCAGACATGATGGCAAATATATACACTCCTGCAACTGCCCCAGACTGCATTGTGCATGCAAAAATATGAATTCTGGAAACTATGAGCACCAAACAGTGCAAACAAGACCCATAGTTACAGAGAGATGCTGCAGATCCCCAGCAAGCTGCTCTTCCTCCTCTTTCCCAGGCCAGGAGTCAACTTTCTGCAGTATGTCTCAGCTCTGGATGCTTGTTTCTCAGGGCTCTGTATGTCACATTCTAACTTCATTCAGCTGTTGCTGCTGCCTGACTTTAGTCCTGCTTTCATTGTGGTTTAAAGTGGACCCAGGTGCATTTTTGAAATGTATATTTAGAAGAGCATATATTGGCATTGCAAAATCTCAGAATGTGCAAAATTAGCTTTCTTCTGCTCTATTCACCCTGGCACCTCTTCAGCTTCTCTCACAGGGTCCCTGGGGGAAGAAGTGCAACCTTACCTCTTGCCCTGAAGTCGTGGTACGTGTTTTTATTAAGATAGAGGGAGCTGGTGGGAATTCCAGAGGGTTTTTATAATTTAGCAACCTTCTAATAACCTCTAGCTGTGGGGAAATGCTGTAAAACCTGCATTTCTTGATAATAATGACAGACAAATAACATGATTTTTGATCTGTATTACTTCTGAGATTGTTATTTCTCCTATGAAATGCTATGATAATAGGAATGCTTTCTTCTTCTCATGGTTATCATCTTCCTATCATAATTTTTTAGCAGCTATTGCTAAATTGTCATTGCTTGTCCTTTTATTTAGAAAAAAAAATTGCTATCTTTGTTTCTATGTGATTGGAAAAGGTATGAGTTTCAGGAGCAAGCTATTTCCTTTGTCAGAGCATTGTGTGCACATGAATGCATGAAATTTATCCTTGCTGTTGCCTCAAAAAAAATGATTTTTAATTAAAAAGATCTGCTGATGACAAAGTCAGAATGCTGGAGAACAGTTATGGTTTATCTTGTCCTTGGCTATAGAATTCCAGTTTGCCTCCAGCCCCAAACTGCCATAACCATGTTGCAAGCACAACTCCAAAGGAGGTCACAGAGCCATTGGTAACACCAGCACAATGTGTAGTGTTCAGTATGAACTTTTGTAGACATAGATGAATATTTTTATACAGTGCAGACTTTTATATTTCTTCCATTTTCCTTGTGAATCTCAGCCTGATTGCTCATCAGTTCCAGCAGTGTCAGTGAACAAAACCAATAAATGTGTCTTGGCTCGGTGGAGGAAGGGCAAGGCTCCAAGTTTCCACGTAGCATGTTTTGAAATCATGGTGCCTCACTATGGCAATTTCAGGTTCACTGCCATTTCTTAATCTTCTTCAAAGATCTAATTTTGGACCATAGTTATTTTATTTATATTATTATATATTTTGGGAAATCTCTTTTACTATTAAATACTATGTAACCTCTAAACCAGGCTGATGGAAGGGAAGAACTCTCTTTTTCCTGGCATGGAGGCACACTCAACATATCCATGTTGATTTCACTTTTTGTGTTTGTGATGCCATTTGAGCTGAAATAAAAAAATCTTTTACTAAAGAAACCCCTTCAACAGTCAAAGAATCTGGCTTAAGAAGAGTGCCATTCCAATTCCCATGACTTGAAGGAATTTAGCCCAGTTTAGTATTATTCCTCTATATGGGTTATAGGGAAATAGGAAAGCAGTTGGAAGTATGATGTCATAGAATCATAGAAAGGCTTGGTTTGGAACAGACCTTAAATATGATCTAGTTCCAAATGCCTTGCCATGGACAGCAACAGCTTCCACTAGACCAGGTTTCTCAGAGCCCCATCCAGCCTGGCCTTGAACACTTCTAGGGATGGGGCATCTACAACTTATTTGGGCAACCTATTCTAGTGTCTCACCACCCTCACAGTAAAGACTTTCTTCCTAATAGCTAATCTAAACCTTCTCTATTTCAGTGTGAAGCCATTCCTCCTTGTCCTGTAACTATAGGCTCATGTAAAGAGCCTCTCTACCATCTTGTAGGCTCCCTTCAGGTGCTGGAAGTGGAACTAGGTCACTCTGAAGCCTCTTCTTCTCCAGGCTGAACAATCCTAATTCTCTCAGTGTTTCCTCATAGCAGAGGTGCTTCATCCCTCTGATCATCTTAGTGGCCTCCGCTGGACTTTCTCTGACAGGTCCATGTCTTTCCTGTGCTGGGAACCCCAGAGATGGATGCAGAACTCCAGACTGGGTGTCATGAGAACAATATCCTCTAATTTAATGTTGCTTCTAGGACATAAATGTTGTTTCTAGACAGCATCTGCATTATTTCTATTAGTGTATGTAGATCTCCTGGTCACAGATCTGTTGACGGAGGTTGTATCTATTACCACAGTTATGCTGAGGGCTGGATATAATTTGCAAGTTAGTATATATGAAATATGTCCTTCTTCTTCCCATCACAGAGAATATAAATCTTCTGCATATTCTGCATGTACAGCCTGATTTGTTAACTCTAAATGCTCATGTTCTCTCCTTTCAAAGACTCTTCTGTCAATGAAGCAGGGGATCATCACATAAACAATGTCATTTATTAGTATTTAAGAGGATTTAATGTTTCTTTTCTGTGCAAGATTTTTGCTACCTGCTGAGAAATAATCCTCCAGACTGGATCTTGCCATGAGGATTAATATTTCCCTAAATATCAATATTAAAGTGTAAAAAAAAATTCATGCCCCTGTCATATGCATTGACCTTAATTTAGCTTCTTTATCTGCTGCTTAAGCAGTTGAAAATGAACTGAGCTTTCTAATCTAATTCCAGAGACTTTGCATGATATATACAGAAGCATATGTATTGAATAATGAACAATAGTCTCAAACTGTCTTTTTCTTTTTTTAAAGACTGATCTTAAGAACTACTTGGCTTTACTTTTTTGCTGTAAATTAGAAGCTGTTTCTCCACATTTGCTTTACATATTAAGGTAAAATAAAATTCATTTTAGACCTGAAAAAAGCTATTTCTTTCCTGCAGTCTCCATTTATAAATTGAATTAGCTCATTTCAGTCAACTGCACCCTCCAATTTAAAACTGTCAGCATAAATCATAATCACAAAAGATATCTCAATAAGCAGGCTCTGATAATCTAATTCCTAAGGGGACATTTCAGAGTCAGCAGACTTTGATTCACTATCTTTTTCTCAAGGAATGATTGAATATAGGCTTCTACAAGTGAAAGTTTACAAGTGGTAGTCCAAAATTCATTAGAAGAGAAGATACTTTTCCCATGTATATTTGACCATGCTATACATACTTTGAAGTGAGCAGATCAAACTCTGCTCTTACTGTGCTCCATATGTTGGTTTCAATAGCTAAATGCTCAAACTAGTACAGTTATAGCTCAGCTTCAGTTGTTGACACCATTGTTGAGTTGATCTTTTGATCTGGTTGATCTGGTATGAAACGAGGCCTTCATGAAATTAACTTCATATTTTGATGAGAGGATTTGTGTGAGGAGCAGCAGAGGGACCTGGGAGTGTTTAGCCTGGAGAAAAAGAGGCTCAGGGGAGACCTTACTGCTCTCTACAACTCCCTGAAAGGAGGCTGTAGTATTGTGGAGGTAGGGCTGTTCTCCCAAGGAGCAGAGACAGGGCAAGAGGAAGTGGTCTCAAGTTGTGACAAGGGACGTTTAGATTAGGTACTAGCAAAAATTTCTTCACTGAAAGGGTTGAAAAGCTTTGGAATTTTCTGGCCAGAGAATAGTGGGTCACCATCCCTGAAAGTGTTGGAAAAATGTATGGATGTGGCACTGGAAGACATGGTTCACAGAATGAAATAGATTAGAAAAGACCTTTGAGATCATCAAGTCCAACCTATGACCTAACACATCCAGTCTTTTTTTAAACATGTCCAGAGATGGTGACTCCACCATGTCCCAGGGCAGATGATTCCAGTGCCCAATCTCTCTTTCAGTGAAGAATTTTTTTTCTGATTCTAACATGGTTGTGGTGCTGTGTTGTTGGTTGGACTTGATGATCTTAGAGATCTTTTCCAACCTTAACATTTCTATCATTCTATGATTTAACTTGCTTTGGACTCTTCAGATTTTGTGTGCTCCATCTTGGACAGAAAGGCTACCAAATCCCTGCAATCCTCAGGGTCTCAATCCATCTGTGATAAAAATAGTTGTTTGAGTGTTCTGGTTTGGTGCTGTTCCAGGAAGACACTTCCATGCTCCAGTGTATCACTTTATGTATTGTCCTGCTTCTTGGCAGATGAAGGAAATGTAGTCCTCCATCCATTTTAGGAGCTGGATGTTTAGAACTCACTACCTTGCAATATTCTGTCCTCATTGCCCTGTCTCCAAGCAGAAGCAGGTAAGAATGAAGACATGCTTATGGTCACTTCCTTAACCATCTCTCAGTTATAAAAGCATTATAATTTAGGTTGGAGGTTGCCTTCAGGGGTCATCTTGTTCAACCCACTACGCAAAATAGAGCCATTTCCAAAAATGGATCAGTTTATTTGGAGCCTTTTCTAGTTGAGATATGAATATTTCCAGAAACTTTGAGTCCATAACCTTTACGGGAATCATATCCCAGCATTCAGCAACTGATTGGGAAAAACATTGCTTCAAGTTTAGGCTCTGTGATAGAGGTAGCTTAAAATATATTTTGATCTCTAATTTAGGGTTATTCAGAAATTTCATACTCCAGGCTAGGAGGCACTGTAGCCTAGGATTAGGAGTTTTTAAGTGTAATGGGACTCTAAATTTACCTAAAAACGGGTGTTTGGTCTATTCTAATAAATATTTTGACTGCATTTGTCAAGGGCTATTTCTTCAGTTCCAGTCCACTAATTTCTCCTGGCTCCTTCTTTTTTCCTGTGTTCTCTGCTGAATTAAATCTTGCTAAGCCTGATACCTTCTCTTCCAAAGAAAGAATGCAACAGAGGGGTGAGCAACAGAAACTCCCTGCTAAAAAAAGTACTCAGGCTGCCTGTTGTTTTGGTGTGTGGGAGATCAGGCCCCAGATTTATAAACAAATGATGAGGTGAAAAGCAAAGAAGTGGATGGCTGAGTAGCCATATAATACATGGACTTGAAAATTGAATTTATAAAAGCTGAAGGTGTGAGAATGCAAGGAGAAAGAAGAAATGAGCCAGGAGACAATGCTGCAAAGAAGATTAAATGGAGAAAAATAAGTGTGGTTTGTTCTTGTCATATGGAATATAAGATAGCTGTATACTTGTTTTCATAAGCAGATGGTTTCACTTCTTGTAGCATGTTTTACTGCAAATTGGAATTACTTCCAAATACAGTCAGGTAATTTTAAACATAAATACAAAGAGTGCAGCATTGACACTTTAAATATGTGGCTTTGACATTGGGATTCTGCCAAATCTGAGAAATATAAATCTTTATGCAGCGTGGCATAATATTTATAATCCAAATAATTTGTCTAAAATGGGTTATGTGGTTCACACCTTCTGGTTCATTGTTAAGAAAATTTGATACCAAAGGCATAAGATGATGCTATTTGACTTTCTTCCTGGCCAGTTTGTTTACAGCTTTTCACTATAGCTCTAATGATAGGATAGGGTTAAAATGATTTCTAAAGGCATAAGAATAAGAGTTAGCTTCACTGTAACCAGGTGTGATTTCCATGCTGTTGTTCTAATCCAACCAAGTATAACTTGCCTAGGCGATTGGGGGGGAAGGGGAATGCATATAATACTTAGGCCTAAAATAAAGTTAGATGTTCTTTAGTAAGTTAAGGTGAACCTGTACCCATATCATAACCATTGATAAATTACCTTATTGTTAATTGTAAGCATCTGGTAACTAAATATTATTATCCTAAACACAAATCACAGGGATCTTAAATTCGAATCATAAGAGTTTTAAACACGAATCCTAAAAAATTGATTGTTCTAAATTCATGCTTGGGTAGAATCAATAGAACAATGGGGTTTAATGTTTAACATGTATACTTATGTAATAAGAAAGTATAAAACTGTGTCTATTTTCGAACTTCTGGTGGAATCAAGATTTGGGTGGTCAGACCCCTGACTCCCAGAGTTCTCCAATAAAGCACCGCATACGATCATTCCGTGATTGTGTGTTTCTTCCTAGGCTAACAGTAGCACCACACTTTGAGGTTCCTGTATGGAACGTCCTTGAAGTTTGTACAGCCAAGCACCTTTGTGCAGCTTGGAGCAGAAATAAAAGACAGACTTTGTTCATGCTAATTTGGATTTAGCAGTCAGCCAGTAATGCCAAGACAGAGAAAAATATTGAAAATTGAGTTGTAAAATGAGGTGTATGATAATCCCGTAAAAATATACAGATGTTAAAACTTTCCATGTTCTGACTGAAAAAGCCCTGGTTTTCATAAACTCAGTTTCTTGTATCTCTCAGTCATAGCAAGGGAAAATGGAAATTAAAGTAAGTGAGAAAATTGGGAAGTAAAGAGAAATAGAGACAGGTTAGGCTTTAAAATAGGAAAATTCCAATTTTAAAGGAAAGAGTAGGAAACAAGAAAACAATAATGGTAGGATTTTCTAGATGAGATATCATAACACTGCTTTTCTATCTAAAAGTTTTAAAAAAAATGTGTTATTGATTATTAATTGTTTTGTTACATGAAAGTCAAAGAGCGACAATATTAAAATAACTGTCTGAGCTGTTGAGAAAATTCATATTTTTTCAATATGGATTTGTTTTTAAATTCTTATATTTGTTAATTCTAGCAGACATTTAGTGAATTTATCATTGGCCACTAAGTGGTTTCTTAGCCAAATGTTTGCTGACTATAAACAAGATTTGAAGAAATTGAATTTTTATTGTTGTTTTTATCAGTGCTTGAGACATTAGCACATCTCTTCGTTTTTTTTTTCGTATAGTGTAAGAGCATGAATATATAAAATAGAATGAATATATAACATGAATATATAAAACAGAAGAACAGGTCTTCTGAAGAGGTCTACTGTATTTTTATTATCTTTTTGTCATTTTAGACCTTTAGTTTTTATCTTCTTTGACAAAAATCTTCTGTATGGACTGAGAAATTTAAGACACTAGGCTTTCCTTTCTGTTTAGGATATGGGTTTTTTTCAGTCCAGAGCAATATATCTTAAGAGGAGAGATGATGAAGAGACAGATCTGAAATAAGAATGTCTGTAGCAGATAGAGCTACATTATGTTCATTGATTTGTGCAGATTCCCACAGTTATTTATAGTAAAATGTTAAAAAAATAGTTAAAAATTTGTATTGTTTTGAGGAAGATGATAGAGAAGCAGCTTCACTTCTGGCTGGTATTTTTAATTCTTTGGTTTGGTTTTGCTGCCAGATGATTCAGCAGTGAATACGCAGTCAGGTAGTATTTCACTTACAAATAATGAAAATTATATTAACTAGAATTAAAAAATACTTGAATTGTCATGGCTCTGGGTTTTGCATCTATCTTCAGTAGTGTTGGTTCTATTGGCCATCCTTTCTAAAATTTCAGTGTAATAATGACATATATGTTCTTAAAAGACCTTAATTTAAATTATAAATACATTAATAGATATAATTATAAATTACTTCATTTTTGCATTCCAATTTTTTCCCAATCATTTCTATTTATAATTTTTAGCCATATTTTAATTTGGTGTCCAAAAATACTGCTGTGTTTCTTATAGAGAGATATACCTTCTATTACTATATGTTCATAATTAAACAATATAGACAGAAAACCATCACCATCATTTTGGGTCGGTTTTCTTCTGTGACTCACTGCACCCTTATGCATTACTGTACATTGGTTTAGTTGCAGTTGCCTACACTTTATCCACCCATAAGATTTGACTGAGCCTTGCATATAGAGGCTAAAACATTTGGAACACAATTCCAGACATTATTAAACGTTTCAATATGCAGGTTAATAAAAGAGCCTTTCTGCAGCCTGAGATGAATCTCACGTTCAGCTTAAGGCTGTGTAGTTCTCATCTTCTGCAACAGTGCACACACCACCGTGTTTGCATATCTATTTCCTTGTGGGCTTCCATCACGGAGCTCTGCTATCACAGTTTAAACAGCTTCCAAGTTAGTGCTGCCTGGGATGGGCTTTACATAAGCCCGCACACATTTTGTTTCTAAGACAAATGGAATATATATAAGATCTCTCATGTCAGCTGTGTAAAACAGTCTCCATTTATACAGAAATGTGCATGTCATTATGTCATCCTTAAAGCTCAGGGGGTCTGCAAGAGGATGGCAAAGTGTGTTTCTCTTTGAGAATATCAGTGTTAGGTATTTCCTTGGTAGCAACTGGGGAAGCCTCACCTCCCGTGAGTGCCTACAAGAACTGCAGCAGATGGATGACCCACTATTAGCTGGATTTGAGCTGATGACCTTGACATAAAAGCCTTTATATCTGAAAATGAATCTCCAGGTTTAACTGGTTCTTGACATGTCTGCTCTTTACCGCCTGTACTTTTACACTGCTGAGAAAATGCTGGGGTCATTCACAAGTCATTAAGTCCTGGGCTGGTGATATAGCTCCTACCCATTTTTGCAGAGCTCTCACCTATTTCAGTAGTTGCAGACTTTGTCACACAGTCTGCACATCCACAGGTGGCAGCAGGACAACTCCCTGTGCCCGGTGACTGCCAAACCAGAGACCAATTCTGTGGGACCAGGTGTGGTGTGGCACCTCCCCCTTCAAATGCCAGTTTCCTACCTTACTTTGCAGTTATGACCATTGCTTTCCTACCTACCATGGGTAGGTGAGCTGTTCTACATTTATATGTGTTGTTTGTAGTTTTACAGGATTTCTGCTATGGTAATGTCTTGCCATCTTTATGGAATACAGCAAATTGCCTTTGTACCTCTGTTAGTTCAGTGGCTCAGAAGAAAGACTTCATCCCCTCCATACCTTCTCCAGCAGTATAAACAATTAAATTTCTTTGGATTTGTCAGACTATTTCAGGAAAGAAAATTTCAAGGTAATGCTCAACTGATTTAAGATTAAGTACAATTTCATAGCTATTTCCTGAGTATGAAGTAAACAGAAAGACAAAGTGCTCTTGAGATAAAGCAAGTGGGATGTGACAATCTGAAAGGAAGAATTTGGTTGTATCCTGTGGTTCCATATATAAAGCACATGGCTTGAGGGTCCTGATTTCCCAAAGAGCTTTCTGTTAGGTTTAATTCTGGATTTGTTTACCTCTGTTAAGGACATCAAGCCTTTTCTCTGTCCCAAGGAAGAAACATGGCAGAATCCCATTATTTATCACATTTTCTTCTGTGCTTTCCTCTATAAACTAACAGATACAGCCAGGCTGATAAATGAAGTGATAGAGGGGCTGCTTGCTGGCCTGAAGCCAACAGGCATGGCACAGATATATCCCTCCAGCTGGATTCTCTGACACCCCCAGAACAGGATGACTGCACAAAAATTGTCTGTTGGGGCTCAGCCAACCCCTGGGATATATGCAGGCACGGAGGGAAGCCTCTGCTGATATTGTGACACAGAGCTCACTAAATGTCCAAAAGTAAAGACAATTGCATGCCATTGCTTCAGCCTGTGCTCTCACCCTTTTATTTCCTCAAATAGATATGGCTAATTAGCATGATTATTCCTATTTCATCCCAAATACTTCCTTTTCATTTTGAAGATGTTACATAATAAAAATTAGAATGATTCAGTCTAGTTTAAGGATTAAATACATTAAATTTTTTTTCACCAGAACTTGTCTTCCTTCCTTGTGTTTTATGAAAAAAACCATACAATTCTTCCCCCAAGAAAAGCTTGAACCTGTTACCAGCCAGTCTGCAGAAATAATGAATTCCTAACATAGTATGACAGTTATCTTTGCCAATTAGTCCACCTGAGTGAGTTCAGCTAACAGGTGCATTTAAGCTCAGTGAGACTGCCTTCATCACTCTCTCAGGGAAGAGGACAGCTATGCTGGTTTCTGAATTAGACATTGGAAAAAACCCAAAATATCTAGCTCTGTTGCCTAGCTGTCTCTGTGATTGAAAGCCAGTCCTGCAGAGGCTGGTGCAAAAAGAGTGCCTGTGATTGGGAGTTGTGTGTCTGTCTGAACAAAGGAATGGAAAGCAGTGAAAGAATCACTAATTAGCTCTTATGAATATTTCTGATTTTAAATTACCTCTTGAGGAAAAAAAAGAAAATCTTTCCCTAGATTATAATTAAGCTAAAGAATAAATAAATCTCTTTTCAAATGTTAAGGAATTTGTAGAATTTCCGTTGATTTTTCATACAGAGAAGGTTAATATGTGTGTGGAAAGGAAATACCAATCCTGTGTCTCTGCCTGCACATAGATTTGAGCAGACACACTTTAAGAGTTCCTAGCTTGTATGGTTTGTATGATATAGCATGTAGAACATGTCACTTAGGTTTTCTCCAGTATGCCAGGCAGAATATAAATACAGAATGTAATACATCTCCACTGATATTTACAGCTGTAAAACATGACTAAAGGGGAAATAAAGAAAAAAATACCCTGTGGTTTTAATGTTATTTTCTACATGCCTACCCATCTTTGAGCTTAAATATTGATAAAGCCATTTTACAGGAGTAAATTATTAAAGCCTTCAGACCTAGTCAGAACAAAGACGTGTCAGAGATAGATTTTGATTTGAAGCTTTGTCAGTTTTGAATGTAACACTCAGGTTTCATTCTGTGTCATTAGTCAATTTTATCATAGCTTTTCTGTCAGAAAATTCAGCAGTGTTACTTATCTCCCGTAAAACAGATTTTGGCACCATTCCTTGGCTGAGGCTTCTTTGAAAGAGAAATTAATTTCCAGAAAGGGAAGCTATGCAATCCCAGTATCCAGTGAGTCTGCAGTAGTTCCCCATCACACTCTGTCTGGCCCCATAGCAGCAAACCAAGCACAACCAGGGGACAGTGTGAGCACTCTGTCTGATCATATTGCTGAAGTATTATTGCGATCCTTAGGATGTTTTTGGCTTGGTTTTAAAGCAGAAATATTCCAAATAATGGTTGGTCATGATTCAGCAGTTTGCAGGAGTGAGGGATGATTCTCATGTCTGTGTGTGGCCCCCTCATTTGGGTGGGAAGAAATTCACATCTGGCCTCTCATCCTCAGGGCTTAAGAATGGAGGCTTTTTTTTTTTTTTGTGTACATACACCTTCTCACATCATGTCTACTACATTTCTTCACTTTTAAAGAAAAAATGTATTTCATAAAAGCACTTAGAGGCATCAGGCATATTTGCAGGAGGCAGTAGAGCGGCATAGTGACTCCACTATAAAGCTGACATTCCAAATTTCTGCAAAAGAACTGTTATGTGAAGAAAAGCCCTTATGAGGTGAAAGTCAGGAACAATTTTCTTAGTGCAAAAAGTTTATTTATTTAGAATAAATAAATAGGAATAAGATAGTTTACTTTTCAATTGAGGTGTTTTGATAAGAAAGTCCAATGAGCAGTGATAATCCATAAGCACTTCCTTTTGTAGGCAGCAGAAGTCCTGCATTTCACTATGTAATTTTTCTTTTTTTTTCTTAATTTTGTTGTGGTTTTTAAACTTGAAACCTTGGTCAGTCCCTATTTTGATTATGCAGATACATTTCTGTTGAGTTTCCATTTCTGGAATAATTTAGTAGAAATGCTATTTCCTGTGAACACAAATCTGATACGCACACTTCTGTACATATCCTGAAAATATTTGTGAGCTGTGGGCTGGTTTTCTAACCCTCTGTCTTGCATTGCTGAATCTTGTACTCACTAAAAGAATCTGCAGAATGTCTTGTCTTGCTGTGGTAACTCACTGCTGTGTCATCCCAGGGTTACCTCTTGTCTGCAAAACCTTGTTCCTGGTATTTCCCACAGCTCATGTTATTAACTCACAGAAAGAGCAGATTGAATTTAGTTTGAAGATTTTAAGCTGACAAGTCCTCAGGTGTCCAAGCCTTTTCTTTTTCTCTCTGTATTTCCTGATACTGAAGGTGAAATCTAGGGCAAGGAAAATTCATTGCCAGTATGTAATATTTTTACTTGTTCACTGTCTTCAAGTTTTGTGCCAGGAAGACTTTTCGACACTTAGTGATTTAGGTAGAAAAGCTAAGGATGGTTCAGAAAAATATTAAACTATCCATGCTTATTATAAGAATATTCTAAAGGTGGCATCGTCTCATCTGACTTAAGATATTTTATTGCAGGTTCACTCTCTCCGAGTTATCTTTTTAGTTATTGAGGGCAATATGATCTGATTTAGACTTTCAGCAGGAAAAGAACTCATAAAGTCATAAAAATAATGTGAAAACTCTGGACAGGAGAAAGAATAACTGCCACAGAATCTTGTCTGCTGCAGAGGCTGCAGCATGGACTTCTTGATCATAGAATCATAGAATATACTAAGGGACCCAGAAGGATCATTGAAGTCTAACTTCTGACTATCACTTGAACACTTTTTAAACTCTTGTTAGGCTGGTGCTGTGAACACTTCCCTGGGGAGGCTATTCAAATGCCCAACCCCACTTTGGGTGAAGAATCTCTTCCTAATATCCGACCTAAACCTTCCCTGACACAGCTTCAGGCCATTCCCTCAGGTCCTATCCCTGGTCACCACAGAGCAGAGATCAGTGTCTGCCTGCCACTCCTGTTCCTCTCATGAAGAAGTTGTAACTGCAGTGAGGTCTCCCCTCAGTCTCCTCAAGGCTGAACAGACCAAGTGACCTCAGTCACTCCTCACACGGCTTCTCCTCAAGGCCTTTCACCATCTTTTTTGCCTCCTTTGGACACTCTCCAACAGTTTAATGTCTTTTTTACATTGTGACACCCAAAACTACCCCCAGCACTCAAGATGAGGCTGCCGCAGAGCAGAGCAGAGCAGAGCAGAGCAGAGCAGAGCAGAGTAGAGAAGAGCAGGACAATCCCCTCCCTTGCCTGGCTGGCCATGCTGGGCCTGATGCCCCCAGGACAGGGCTGGCCCTCCTGGCTGCCAGGGCACTGCTGGCTCGTGGTCAACTTTGGATCAACCAGGACGCCCAGGTCCCTTTCTGTGGGAATGCTCTTCAGCACAGGCAGTAGAGAATTCACCTGTGAGGCAACCCTTGTAAGTACTCCCAGTTTTTAGAAAAGGTACAATCAGTCAACAACAGGCATGAGTCCAGATAAACGAGGTTTAATTGGTGCCAGTGTGATCATGGAACTCTTTGTTTTATTAAGAAAAATCTGTGATTGAGATGAACTGAAAATGAAGTGTTAAAATGTAAGCATCATGGTTTAAAATGTGTTTATTTAGTCCTACCAGCATGTTTGGAATAGAAAAACATTTTATGAATGTGAGGTTTTGTTTAACACTTTTTTTTTCCCCCTGAGTTTTTTCCTGCATTCCATCATATTGCCTGTGTAACCCAAATTGCAAGTGGAGAGCTCTCTATAAGCCACCATGGTCCTGACATGCTGTTATGATCAGTGCCTGACTGTCTTAAAGTAGACATTAAGCCCATCTGTCCTGGGATGTAGAAATACAGAATAGGAGCTAATTCTGGGCTGTTTTGTTCCTTAAAGAGTTATTTCTCATATTGACCCTAAAAAAAGAATTAATCCCTTGGAAAACTCTTTCATTTGATTATTTGTAAAGCACTGTCTGAGGTAGTTTCAGAAGTGTTGCCATTGATAAGGTCTGAAAGGTTTATGAAATGCCAGAAGACTGAAACCAGACAAATATAGTGTGCAAGTTTGAAGAAGTAGGAAAGGGAAAAGGAAAAGGGGATTATAAACCTGACACTTGTCTTCAATTTCCTGGAAGGTAAGAGGCCTTTCTACAGAAATACATTGTAGATATGTTACATCTTAGCTTCAGAAAAGCTTTTGGCACAGTTTCACCTATCTTACTTACAAGAAAAGCTGTTGAGACGTTCTTGAGGAAAGTCCTATAGCATGGGTGAAAAAGAGGTTGTACAAATTTACAGAGAGAAATTTCATGGTAGTTTGTTTGTTTTTGTTTTTGTTTTTTTTAAATGGAAATGTAAGACATTTCCATGTTATCTTGTATTGTTAAGTACTTCTATTAACCACTTCAATTATTGTTGTTTCAGACTACCTGAAACCAAGAGATAATGAAATTATTTTGAAGTACAGATTAGAATTCAACAAGTTTTAAGAGATTGAAGATATGATAGTTGTATCTACTTGAAGACAAAGCTCTTCAAGATAACAACTAACTACAGATATGGATCTGTAAAGTGATATAACTGCACTGTCTGTTGCCAGGAATGATTCTCATGTGGGTAGGAATGGACTTCAGGAAAGATAGAGACCAACAGGAGGTGGTTAAAGCAATGTGGTGATATGTTCAGGAATGACTGAGGCTGTGAATGGGGATTCAGTTATTGCCCACAGTTAGGCAGCATTGGTGTAGAGATGGGGAGGTGACCTTTCCTACAGATTCAGGGTATATAAGACAAGTAATCTGTTTGAGTTGCAGCAAGAAAAAAAATCAGTTTACATGTTTGGAAAAATATTTGAACTGCAACCATAATGTAATACAGGAATAAATCTCCTGGGATCTTTGGAGATTTCCTGAATAACTTTAACAGAAGAAAACATTTGAGAGTTGTCAGCTTAGATAAGTTTTTCAGGTCCATTTTTGCACCATTTTAACTAAAGTCTGTGAATTTGGTGGATTGTATTTTCTGTGAGAAGCATAGCTTGAAGATTTGCTGAGTATGTGTGAATTGCTTGGCTTCTTTACTGACTGAACATAACTTTCAGTATTGGCCAATTTTCACTCCTTCTTTCCATAGAAAAGACTAGGTAGCAATAGCTGTGGATATGTGCTTTCTTGAAAGCAAGTATAAGTATTGAAAAATACTTAATCATTTTTTTTAATATATTGTTTTTATGAGTAATATTGAAAAAAAGTTAGAGTGGCTGTAAAATCCCATGTGACAGTTCCTAATTGGAATATGTTTCTTGGTCCAAGCCAATAATTTACATTAGCTGAATAACAAGCTGGGTTTTAAAAATGCTCATTTGTTGCTTAGCAGGTGGTTGACTTGTTACCAGACTTTTTTAGCACTTTAAATTTTAGAATCATTGCATATATCTTGCTATCTTCCCAAATACAGTATTTTTTTATCAGCTTCTTGTAGGCTGGAAGTAACCTTCAGTTCAATATTCTTTCTGTGAGAGTGAATGTTTCTCTTAGTATTTTTTTTGACCTAAGAATATTTCTGCTGCTTCACTAGCACAGTGAGTAAATAAAATGAAACAGGATGAGACGGGATGAAAGAAATACAGATAAAAGTTAAAAAAAAAAAAAAGGCACATATTTTGTGGGATAATCAGGATCTATTTATTAAAAAGTCAAAGCACATTTCTTTAAGATATTTCACAGGTGCTCATTTGCTCACTGATAAATCTTTATTAGCCCTTCATACTGATTCTATGCAGGCCTACAGACCTTGGTTCCAGTATAGGTTCCTGCTCTTATCTGTTGCATCTGAGATGGTGAATAACAGCTATTTTTACACCTTTTGAATTAAATAAGGTTACAAAAGGATGTTGGTGGGGGGATGTTTGCTTTTTTTGTGTATGTGTGTTAAGAAAAACCTGGGATGTTTTTAGTATGTTTTTATTTTTCCCATGGGTCTGTAATGAAGAAAGATGTTGATCCACTTTGGATGAAGATTTGCAGTCCTGATTGTCTTCTATGCCTTTTCATATTCTTAACATGTTGAAAAATCTTTTCTAGATGATGATCAGATGTTTTCTTGTCTGTCTTTGAATGATACAGCTGCTCGGCACCTCATCACATGTAATGCAATCCATCATTATGTAAGATAGACAACCTGAGTTATTGTAATGAAATTGAACTCTGTTTTGAAGCTTTAGAGCAGAAATAAGAAAATATATATTCATCTACTTACTTTAAATTTAATAATTTACGTTATATTTCTGTGCAATTTTATTAATATTTCCTGTATATATTTTGGTGCCTTTCTAGAACCTAGATTTTTTTAACTTCTGACATTCATAAGGGAGAAAGCTCTCCAGCTTTATTCCATAGTTTCTTTCATATGTATTTTCATTGCCTTGCATTCTTTCAATTATGCACCTTTAGAAATTGGCCTTTCCATCCTCAGTTGCATATTCTAGAAAAGGTTTAGCAGTTTAATAGAACAATAGTGAAGAAAGACAACATTTATAGGTCTGAAACAGACCACTTCAAAAGCTGTAGTAGCAAAATTTATTGCACTGAAACTTTGTTAGAATGGTTGTCATGGGACTGAGGTTTGAGTGGACAAAGTGAAAACAAGATTGAATCTGTTCCTGAAGTTCTTATACAGCTCCAGCTTCTTTTACAGGAGTTCTCTGGGAATGATGCTCTTCATCACAGCAGAAACTCCTTGAAATTAGGTTGGGTTCTCTTACTTATATCTGGAACCAGAACCACATCCTCTCTTTAAGAACCTCCTTGCCACAGAGGGAAGACTTACAAATTGTAAAGACAAGTAGTCAAAAATTAGAAAATGAACATAACTATTTGGCCCTTTCCCAGTTTCAGTTCAGAAGCTGTGTGGGTATACAGTGTGTTGTAAACTCTACATATATACTCACCAGTCTTTTTTCCCTAACAAAATACCTGCCTGACTCAGGGAAAAGAATAGAAATGTAAAGGGAGAGGACTGAGATTGTGCAGGTTAACACAAATCTAACATTTCTTTTTAGTCACTTGAGAACACAAACAACTGGTTTTCATTAACATTAGTTTTAGCTATGTAAACAAGCATATGGTCATAAGGAAATGAGTGACTGTATACAGGAAGAAATCTGTGCAGAAAACTCAGTAATTTACCAGGGATTTGTGCGTTACTTTTGATAGTTTCTGTAGACTTCTATGGGACTTCCTGTGCTCCCCAAAGTGAAACATATTTTTCTTTCCTGTTTCTTTGTTCTGTTCCTAAAGAAGACAACTGCATAGTGCACCTGGGATGTAGGAGGTCTCCACCCTACTTATGTTTTATAGCTCTTTGCCTTTAGCTTGTACAGCTTTGGGGCTTGATTTTTTTTTTCCTGTGTTATGTACAGTGTAAAAGAATGGCATAAAGAAGAAATTGGGGAGTTTGTGTGAATCATGACATAAATATTTATATATGTAATAAACACTCTGGTTTTGGGTTTGACACATCTCAAATGAATAAAATCAAACACAGTAAGCTACTGATGGAAGAAGAGGAACTGTTTAAAGTTTAGAATAGTATGAGATGTGTTTTTGGATGAGAGAGAATTCCACCTGATTTTTCACATATTTTCTACATATGGTGAGTAACAAGTCCATTAGGGAATGGACCAAAGCTCCAACTCTATTCACATAAATAATCTGATGTTTTTAATAAAGATTTTTAGTTGTTTTTTTAGATGGTCCAGTGTCATGACAACCAGCTCTGAAACAGATTTCGTAGAGAAGGGGTTTATGTCTCATTAATCTCTTGATAGTAAATCCATCTTGGCACAATGGAACTTTTGTTCAGTTTTTATAATGATTAATTTTTATGGAAGTAGTTGGTTAGCCTTATTCCCTCTCTTTATTTTCTTGGGGTTTTTTTGTTTGTTTGCTCTTGTTTGTGTTTGTTTGTTGTTGTTGTTTTTCTTTGTGTTGCTCTGTTTGTATTTCCCTTATGCATAATTTGGGATGTATAATCAGGTACAGAAGAGACAGTTATTAATCTATTTAGAAAGAAATTAATTTGACATGAAGTGCCTTTGTTTAGAAAAGCATGATTGTATTGCCTTGCATGATGTGAGGTTTGTGCTTTGAAAATTTATTCATTTGACAAAATTTAATTAAAGTCAATTCTACATATAATTGAATGTTTTACATTTTACAAAGAGTATGATTTCTAGTGGCTGCAAGTTTTGTCATGTAATTGCCTTGATGGTCCTATAAACAAGAGGCTATGACTTCCCATTATAAGCTGGAAGGAGGAGGAAGAGGTAAAGGTCTGATTATGTGGCAGAGAGGAAGCTTTATATCTCAAAAATATCATCTTAGTATCTAACAAACTTTGGAAAAAAAGTGCAAGAAAAAACCTATTTGTTGCTGCAGCAAAAAAAGCCAGCAGGATGCATCAACAAGGTCATCACTAGCAGAGATGAAGGCATTATCCCACTCTACTCAGTGCTTGTCAGGTCACACCTGGAACACTATGTTCAGTTTTGGTCCCCCCTACACAAAAGTGATGTGAACAGAATGCAGAGGGTCCTGAGAAGAGGTCCAGAGATGATCCAAGGACTGGGAAGCCTGATGTGTGAGGAAAGGCTGAGAGATCTGGGTGTGCTCTTCCCTGAAGGGCAAAGACTTAGAGAAGTCCTTGGCAACATGTTCCAGTATTTAAAAGGTGGCTACAAAGGAGATGGAGACTCCTTTTTAGAAGGAGTCATATGGAAAAGATTAGGGGTAATGGGTACAAGTTGATTCTGGGGAGATTCTGATTGGACACAAGACGAAAAGTTTTCACTGAGGACGATCAGCCCTTGCAATAATCTCTCCAGGGAAGTGGTGGATTCCCCCATGATGGACACCTTTAAGATTTAGCTGGACAGGTTGCTGGGCCATCTTGTCTAGACCAAGATTTTACCATGCTGTTACCAAGAAATGGTAACAGAAATGGAAATGGACCAAAGGATTCTTGAGGACCCATTCCAACCTGTATTTTGTGATTCTGTTAACAAATCATTTGAATGAACATTACATCAATACCTTGTTTGATGCTTTTTTTTTTTAATGGAAATATACAGATATATATATTTTAATATATAGAGTGTCAGCTGTTGAAAGCGTGTATCTTGAAATATCTGTAAATATTTACCCAGTGATTACCCACTCTACTTTGCTTAGGATCACACCAGAATATGACTTCATAATGGAACTCAAACATTATTATTCCTATTATGGTGTAGTAAAAGGTTACTGATTAAATTCAGGGCTAAGTGAATAATTTGTGATGAAGGTTAATGAATCTTTCCAATGGGGCAGCTTCAGCCATAATTTAACATTTCTCAGAGCCATTGTTCTCAAATGTCATTGTTGGGGCATCTTTCATGTTTTTACCTGGGTCACCCTCCCACCTGCTGCTGCTTCTCCCTGGACCTCCAGCATTGCTGTGGGCTGACATCCAGCCTTCTCTGGAATGATGGCCACTGCTCCCTCTTCCCTGGCGGAACTGACCTGGCCTGACCTCTGGCACACTGTGACCTCAGTGTAGTACAGTCCCCTGAGAATTCTCACAGTCCAGCCCCCAAGTGTTTCCTCTACTTTCCCATTGATTATATTACTTTGCTTTCTCCCACTCAAAATTCATCCACAGCACATTCAGTCTGTTTGGGGAGGATGAACACTTTTCTTCAAGGACTTTTTATGTACACCTCCTCTGCATCCCTGTTTCCAGCAATTTCCCTGACTTCTGCAGCTTCTTGCAGCCTTGCACCAAAGCTGTTTTCTCCTCACCAGGAAACTTGAAACTGGTTACACCCGAAAAAGAGAAATAACATTTTTGATGTCTTCTCATCTCACTGTGGCAGGATGATGAGGAGATGGTGATTAATTGGAGCTGCTTTAGTCCCTACTCATGTCCTTGTCCCAGTGTCTGTTGTCTTTAGTTAAATAATGAACTCTTCCTATGGAAGTCACATTAGAAAGTCGCAAGTAGAAAACTTCCAGTGAACAGAGTGATCTAGTGAGAGAGATTTGAAATAGAAAAGAGCATAGATAAACGTTGGATGGAGCATTTTTGGGGCTTCTTACAATTCAGAGAAGAACCATGTCTCAATTCAAGAACTCAGACCATCTTTTCATAAGAGATTAAAGGCCAGATGTAATAGTCTAGGACAATCAGAAGGTCTGTTTGAGCTACACAGAGTCCAGACTGGGGAACAATTTTTTTAGGCATACTGCATTCCCTTTCCTATGTTTTGAAAAATAAGAAATCTAGAGTTTGATATGAACATTTGAAATAATTATCTGTGTAATGAGCATATAAGGGTGGACAAGGTAACATGATGTTTATCAGCTTGCAGTATAAACAGAAAGTCTATGACAAAATGAAAGCATCCCAGCAAAGTGAAATCTAGAAAGAATTTTTTTTTTAAATTCCATTAATGACTAAGCAAATTCAAACTTTCTGGTTAATAGAAGAATCCCAAATGAAAGATAACTCCAATTTTAAAAATGTCTTCAATATTTATCAGCATGAAGCATTACTTGGTTTAAGTTATATGCATATAATATAAGGTGTTTCTAATCTGTTGATATTTGTTCATATCATACAACATCTTATTAAGTGTATCTACAGAGATTACAGAAATATCAAGAATATTTTTTGTGGATGTCACAGTCTAACATTCCATTTCACATTTCTAAATCCCAAAAGCACTTGAGGAAATAACAGGGGTTATTTTTCTTCCCTTTATACCTTCAGAAAATAAACTTCAGTGAATCCTACACAGATTTCATAAACTGTCAAGGCAAAGCTAAGATGAGAATCCAGCTTTCCCCTTCAGTGATCTATACCTTGACCATGGCTCCTTGTTTTCCAAGGCATGTAGACTGGAGGAATAGGATGATTGCAAAGTCAATATCTGTACTGAAACAACTAAGGCAGAGGAAGAAGGGAGAAATGGAGGTTTGAAGTTGAACAGAAGTTGTAGGATAGAAGCTATTAATTTTAATTTAAGGTTATTTCCTTGTTTAAAGGTTAAAAGCTGTACAGTGTTAATAGGTAGTTGTTAAAAAAAAAGTTTCTGGCTACCCTGTATATTTTGAGAGATGAATTCATGCTCATGCAGACGCCAAAACATAACTCCTCTGCTCAACATCCGCTTACATAAATGAATCAGGATGTAATGAAAGAAATAACAATGAAATTATACTTAATCTAGAGTTGAAGTGAAGGTGACCTTTCCTGTTAGCACGATTGTTGTTTTGAAGGACAATTTGCTATGTCTGAGAAAAGGTTCACATCCATTAGTTCTTAGAAAAATAGGCTCTTCAAAGAATGATGCATCAGTTTTTCTATGACACTGTCTGAACTGAAAGAGCAGTAAAAACATTTTTGAATTATCTGAAGCTTTGTATCTTACATTGCCTGTATTCAAAAATCAAGAATTGTATATATTAAATTATATTTTAAAAAGGTGTAATTATTCATGTGTTTGAGTATTTGAAGAAAATTTACTGCTGCTTGACACTGAGAAACAAGAGACTTGATTTGCCAAAACTATGACTAATTTTAGTGAGAACATGGATCTCTATACCAGTGCAGCCAGAGAGAAAGGAAAGAATTGTAATATATTTTCAGATTAAAAAATAAAGTTGGAGTGACTACTTTCCTTTGGCAAATGTGAGAGTTACAAATCTCTGCCTTAAAATACACAAAGCCTTCTATCTCTATTTTTCACCCAGCATTTCTGATATTGCTCATATATAATTATAAAATGTATTTCCCTTTAATCAGTGGTGCATAATTTATTTTATCATGGTTATAAATGTGTTTTTCAGGCACGCTTATTGAAATACATACAAAACATCTTCCTATAAAAATATTTAGTGGTAAAAATGTATAGAGATTTCAGGCAAAAATAGTTGTAGTTTTCTAAATAGTATTTTCATTTTTAATACTAGACTTCAGAAACAGAAAACAGCCTTTTATTCCTTTCATTTAAGGTATAAAAAAATACATGAAAGTAAAAGAAATTTCTAGAGATTTCTGCCCAATGTGCATTTATAGATGCAAATCTGATGACAATAGTCACAACCAGTATATTTTTAAAATTTTTTCTTGATTTTTTGGAGGCATCTCACACCAAAAACAGAGTAGGAAGATCATAATCTTATTAACAAAGGAAGTAGTGGTTAGGCATCAAACCAAGGGCATCATTATAAGATTTAGTGTTGGATAAAGTGTTACTAAGTAATTTGATGCTAAATATTAATACAGTGGAATTAGAGCTCTATTTTATGTCCTTCATTTTGTTATAAATATAAAAGCTATATCTATACCATTAGGCTGAACAAGCCCAGGACATTGTCCCAGCATTAGCATGGGATTATTCATAGTCTTTAATCATTAGTGCATTCCTTGGCACATTTTTTGGTTTTGCTGCTTAGCACTAGACCAAATAATGCTAGTTTTTAACTTAGTAAAAGTCATGGATCTATAAGATAGAATAGATTAAATCACCTTATTTTAGAAGGAACAGAGTTGATCTCTATAGAATGGAGTAAACTGCACTGCTTAGTCCCAGGATGAGCAGACAGACCAGTACACATTTTATTTCCTAGTATAGTTCCAGCTGAGGTCACTGCTCAGACCCCCAGGCAGGCTCCAGCTCTTTACCACACAAACCACACAGAGGGAGAATCACCAAATCACAGAATGGTTGACATTGGAAGAGGCCTCTGGATATCAACTGGCTCAATCTCCCTGCTCAAAAGCAGGGCCACCCTGAGCCACTTGCTCAGGACCCTGTCCAGATGGCTTTTGCATATCTACAAGGAGGGAGAACTCACCACCCTCCTGGGCAGCCTGAGGCAGTGCCCCATCACCCTCACAGAGCAAAGACCTTTCTGATGTTTAGACAGAACATCCTGTGTTTCATTTTGTGCCTGTGGCCTCTGGCCTTGTCTCTGGGCACACTGGAAAGAGCCTGGCTTTGCCTTCTTTGCACCCCCCTCCAAGCATTTACACATACATTACATAAATATAAATTGATGAGATCTCCCCTGAGCCTCCTTCAGGCTGAACAAACAGCTCTCTCAGCCTTTCTTCATAGGGGAGATGGTCCAGTAAAATCGCTTTAGCAGCCCTTCACTGGACTCTGTCCAGTGTGTCCATTTCTGTCTTGCCCTGGGGAGCCCATAACTGAACACAGTATTCCAGGTCTGACATCACCAGTGCTGAGTTGAAGGAAGACTTCTTCCTCACTGTGGGCTCCAATCTCTACATAAAATCTCTCACAAAATCCTAATTCTATAATCTTGAAATGTATTCATTTTCCCCTCTGTAGTGAAGAGGTGTATGGTACATTTTGAAATTCAGGATTCCACCAAAAGATAGAAACTTAGTATTTTCTGTGAGACAGTCTGATGGTTCTGGACTCTGCCACAGTCACAACTGTTTCATTGGTGCAACACTGACATCTCACTCAGACCCTGCTGGGGATAACTTTTAGGTTGCTTTCCCTCAGCACTGTAATTTACACCTGGATTGGACCGTTTGGTTTCGTGAACAGCAGACAGGAAGAAAATTTACTTTTCAGACTGGGTTCCATGAAAAGTGGCAGACTGAGCAGGCAGCCTGCTGATGATAAAGATGATTTCCAAGTCTTACTCCTTTTTGCATTTAAATGCTTCCATAATTTCTTATTTCCAGCTTCTTTCTAGTCATAAAGTGCTGCCTGCTGTCCTCTTTTTCAGAATATTTCAGAGAATCAACCTGTGCTAAAAAAAGCAATTAAGAGTAGGTATTTTTGGGAGGGGCAATGATATTGTACTGCTTGGTTTTGATGCATGCAAGCAGATGGAAGACATTCCTGGTCTTGCTGAAGGAGCAGGAGCGGTGTGAGTGACACGACAAGCAGGGATGTTGTCCATGTTGATATTGGCAGTCTCCTGCTGGACCCTGAGGCAGCATTTTTAAATCCAGTCCTGGCTCTGCACTGTCTTCATGGGAGCCATCTCAAAATTACATGTCTGTCTAAACTTGTCCAGATGGAACGGCTCTGTGCTGAGGAAAAAAAATCACCTCTGGAGAGCAATCATGTCTCCAGTGACAAGGAAACATAGATGACTAGTTTAATTTAGGCCTTAATTAACAATCTTGCCAGGTTCTGTTTCCCACTGGGAAAAGCACCAGAAACATTTACAGTCCAGTTTAGTCAAACACAGCACATATTTAAAGTGATTTTTATTCAGACTCTTAAGCACATGCATGAGTCACACAATATAATGAATTCTATAAAGTATTTGAAGCTAAGCAAATGTTTAAAGATGCTTTTGAAGAGAAGCTCAGGCAGGAGCCATATGAGATTCAGCTCACTGCTTTCCTAGCCTTGTATAAAAAAATGGGTTGAATACACATAACATTTTGTCAGGGGTCTTGATATATTTCATCTATCATTACACATTGTGCTGGGTTTCAGGTTTTCAAGGACATTTTTTCTTTTTTTAATTTTAATTTTTTAATGCTTGTTTATTTTTTGCATACAATTTAATCAATAACAGCTGTTAACTACCTATTCAAATTCCTCGTTAAAAATGTATTCAGACTTTAACAGTGTGCTGCTTCACGTCCTTTTTTTAAAGTGAAGTCACTTCAAAGTTTCAAATCAGGAACTCTTAGTTTTTTGACTGTTTCTTCATTCACCTACAGTTTATCTGAAAGTGGAGTCATCATGAAATTAGATGCTGACGTTGAATAAGGTAACGTAGCTCCTCATAATTCTGCCCTTTCTTCACATTAGATATTGCCAGGAATTATTTTATATGTAGTTATATATAGTTATATATTGTTGTAAACTATTATCCTGACAACAAATCTTCCTGGCTACTCAAATGAATCAACTTACTAATATATTTCCATAAATGACATTTCAGAATTACTTAGCTCAAGACTCTTCTCATGAGCCAAACTTAATTAATCAATAATTTAGTTTTCTTTTTATTATAATAATTTGGTCTAATTTTGAGTAGGAGAGATTAAAGGAAAAAATAATTTTTTTGGCTGCCAGGAATATTTTTGCTATCAGTATAGAAGCCTAATCAAAACTAACAAAGTTCTATATTTATGTGGCTTAGATCTGAGCCGAAGAAATGCTTTCCTGCTTCCTGATCTCAGTCTGCCCCACACAGAAAATGTCAAAAGTTGCAGAAGATATGCTATGAGTCTTTGATAGTTTTGAACAAAAATTTTTGCTCACACTTAACAATGTTTCCAATTCTGTCAGTCTGAAACAGACCACTTAAATTAGAGCAACAGATAGAAAACTGTGGAAAATGTAATTTTGTTTTGTTTTTTATAGAAAATGCACGCATCACTTGAAGTGTGTAAAACTTCGACATTTCGAAACCCTTAGTTTTCACAATTTACAAAAACCTAAATGCAAATATGATGTTATCACAGTAAGTCATTGAATTTTCCAGTTGTTTTACAGGCAACAGTGATTTGGTACCCTGAAATAAAATAGGATAGTGGTAGTGGTAAGGATTATTAACCTGTCCCTGTGGTAAATGCAGCAAGCTTAGCCCATGAAGGAGGCATGACCATCTCTGGCAGACATTCCCTTAAGGCAAGTTATGCCTTAAGTTTCCAGGCAGTGGGAAGTGAAACAGAATTTGCCTCTAATTTACCTTTCTGTGGCATCAGACTTGGTCCATATGTAGATGCTTACAGAAAAAGCATCCCTATAAGAATAGAGTACTCATTAATCTGAAACTAGCTCTCAAAAAATAACCTTTGCTTCTTTAGTAGGCTATAGTTATGCCAGGAATGGAAAAGGTAAATGCACAAAATAGTTTCTTATAGAGGAGAAAACTTCCTGGGTTGTTCCCTGTTTTGCTATATTGCATTATCATGCATAAACTGAGGGAATGAGAAAATAAGCTTTCATGAGGGGAAAATAAGAAAAAGTAGATCTTATTGTTTGCAAGCACACAAAGAGTGTGTTCTCCTTTCCACTGGAGATAGGGTAAAGGACAACATAGTAATCAATTTAATCAATCTGCCATGATTAAGAAAAAGTTTATTTTGAACTGAAAAAGAGTATGCAAGGAGAAGGAGAGGAAAAAGGTAATTAAGATATGAAGATGGAACCCAGAGTTTTTACAGTTTTGTAATTTTGTTACTTTGTCAAATCACAACAGCTCACTTCCAGAAAAGGCAGGTCTGCACCTGATAGTTGGAGAGGTTTTACTGGAAGCATCAGGAGAAGGTATGTCGTATCATGATAAAAACCAAATGCAGTCAACCCCTCTGAACTAGTGGCTGGAGGTTAGGCCCTGTAAAATCTGTGTCTCGAAATGAAAACAGATGACCCCTCTGAGGCAACTCAATTTTACTCATGAGCTGACATGCACAGAATATTTAAGTTCCTCTTATAGTTGTTGAGCTGGTAACCCTCCCTCACTGTGTTACTGGTCTTTGGGTGCCTTTTACCGTGCCTCAAATTACTTTTGAAGCAGAACACAGACAGGAATACAGAGTGGTTATTTATGCGTGTCACGTGAAAAAGGGAGGTTTCATCAACCCTTAGTGTGGGGAGATGGACTTGACCATTAGTGTTTGATTTGTCTGTCAACATCCCAGGAAAACTGAGATCCTTGTGCCTGATCAGTGTGTCAGTGTCCCATTACTGGGACCCTTCACTGAACAGTCCTGCTGGATCAAGGGGTGGTTTGACTGACTTGTTCAAGGAAATATGGCAACAACATAAGGGAAACTCCTTAGCAGGTCTTCCTTTTCATTTGGGTGTGCTCCCTGCTGCCAGTGACTGCCAACACCTATGAAAGAGTCACACCAACAGCGTATAAAATAACACTCTTTATTAATATAAAATTGTGACAGGTTAAGGTTTGAGGACTGTTGGTGACAGGCCCTGACTGCAAAAACGTATTCAAAGCAACACATAGACAAGCTGTAATCCCCAATAAAAGCATTCAGTACACACAGTGTGGCTCTTACCCAATAGGTGTCCCTATGGGGAAGAAGACAGGTTCAGCCCCTTGACTGATCCTAGCAGCTATGATGGAATCTTCCCTAACTTTTTTCCATTCTCATCTTACTATTTGTGTTTAGGTGGAGCCTGTGTGACTGTAAGCATGCATACTTTTATTACAGATTGGTGTCAATTCTCTTGCTTAGCTTTGAAAGATACAGTCAATAAAATCTAGAGCCCACACCCAGTGAGATGTGGCTGTGCCTTGGAGGGAGTACCTTTGGGTTGGAGGTATGTGTTAATACTACAATTGGTTGTAATGAACCAAGTTCATCTGAGGAGAGCAATTTCATCACAGCTGTTGGCTCAGCAGCAGGACATCTCCTCTCTCCCCTGGCTGACAGGTGCTATGTGGTTTTTCAGCTGCAAAGCACCATCGAATTTCCCTCCCTGTGAGGATTTCAGCAGAGCCTGGTCGTGGGTGCCTCCACTCCTCTCTCTGTTCCATTTCCCTTAGCAGGTGCTGTGGATGCAGACTGTGGCTGTGGGGAATCACCATGGAATAAATTAGGAGCATGGCAACTACATTCCATCCAGGGAGCAGCAACTGTAATTTACCCTGTAATTTCTGTGCTGTTCAACTTCTGTGAGGATGTGAATATAAATTCTCAGTTTCCTCTAATTTTAGCCCCACCCATCCTTCCACTATTTCTAACATGGGCAATGTATCTGGGACTTGTGGCATACCAGACTGAGCAGGAATATGCTGGTCTCCCCCGGCACCCAGCAGGTCATTTCTGCTCAGCCAGTCACCAGCCTTGTGGGGAGAGGTGGATCTGCTTTACTCCTTGGAACAGACTGGTAATACTTGGTTGTCTTGCTTTTCTCTGCCTCTCTTATTCCCCCGTGAATTTATCCTTCACATCAGTATTTTTTCCACTTGGATTCTAAAACAGCTTTTACTACCTCAGCTATTACCTTCCATGTTTCCATTTAGCCTGTCTCACAGAGTTGCAGTTCACACAATTTCTCATACCTTTGCAATAATTTTTTCTCAGTAAGGCTGAGCCAGTGCCAGGCAGCTGTACTACAGCAGTGCCACCTCATGGCACCTCTTCTGCTGGGCTGAGGGCCACCAGCTCATCCTCCAGGACATTTCCAGCTGCTGATCAGCTGAGGGCTCTTTACACACCACTCACTGTATTGAGAAGATATTAATCAACTATAATGATGCTTAGACACTTTGGCCAAATATACATCCCCCAGGTAGATATCCTGACCTTGGACTGAATCTTTGTCTATTTGATCTCTTTCTATCCTGTTTTTTACCTGCAGCCCTGTCTCAGAGGTCTATGTCCCTCATATATGCTGTTACATTCTGGTACTCTTTAGTACAGGCATAAGATTATTTATGTAGAATTCATTGTCACCATATGACAGCACTGTAATGAGGGTCATTATACACTATGCTTGTCTCAGTTAATTATGGAATTTTAGCATTGGTGTATTTTCTTTTAAGGGCTTTCTAGAGAAATGCTAAGTAGTTTTCTCTATTGAAAAAGAATTTTTTTTTTGTTTTTGCTAGAATAAGGCAATTTTCCATATCAATTTGGATAATTTCCTCTATGTCTTAAGTTTCCCTCCAGATTTTCCAGCTCTTTCTACTAAGGTTTTCTGAATATATCATTTATACCACCTCAAGTATTAATTTGGACTGTCTATACCTTTCTAAAGGATCCAGTTGATACATTTTACCATTGTAATAAGTTTAATTTTTCTTTTAACTTAATTGTATCATGATCAGAGGAAGTCTCTGATGATCCAAGAGGATGTCTTGGAATGACCTGCAATTCTTCACCATGGGCAAATTTGGCTGGCTGATGTAATTGACTTCTGATGAAATGCTTTTGATGTAATCTTCTATGGCATCCTTACATCCAAAATTATCAGGTATAATTTGGGTGTAAGGTGGGCAAAAGCCTGGCTGGTGACCACAGGGGATGACCTAGACAAAGAAACTTGAGGTGCTAAGTACTCCCCCAGTTTGGGGACTTTGGTTGTGATGAGCTCTAATCTCACCCAGTGACTGTTTGCCTTAACGACAGATCAGAGTCAGAGTCCTCATTCCTGAAATGAACCTTCCAGTTTTGTTTCATCTGAGAAGACTGAAATTTGCCTGAACAATCTGTTAGGAGAATTTGGAGATTAGATGGGCAAAATTCACTTCTAAATGAGCTAAAACAATATGTGGAATTGCGTCACAGAAACTGGAGAACTTTTCTCCCAGGGATGATTTTTTCTGAAGACGAGTCATCAGGCATGTGTCATCAGTCTGGCTCAAAAACCCAGAAATTCTAGTCTTTTTTTTCATCCACTGGTTCTTCCTCTCCAGAGTTTTGGTATCTTTAACTCAGGAGTTTCTGTGACTGTAAAGTTTTGCGTTTGTTCTTGGTTTGTTTTCCAAAGATGGCATAAAACTGTTTAGTTACTAGGAGTCACATCTCTAGAAACAGCTTACACTGATTGAATCCAACTTCTCTGAGAAGGTATTGTGGGACTGATACAGCAGTAAAATGGTAAGAATTCTTTAACATTGTAGCTCAGGGCACAGGCATTTGTAGATATCTTTGGTTTCTCATGAGATTTCTGTGAAAAAAACAACCTCAAGGGCCACTGAGAAGAAGGCAGACAGAACTTTAATGTAATAGCACAGGTTGCATTTGGTCAGTTAGAAAAGTGCTGCATGCAGCACTTGACTTTAAAGCACTTTGAAATAGAGTGATACGCTGGTAGATAGCATTCCACTTCCTCTGTAGAAAGATACTTGAAATTGAAAAAAGAGCTAGGAACATTATCTTTGTGATTTTTATTTTGTGAAATACTTGCATCTTTCTTTACACCAAATAGTATATTTCTCACAGAAATGTTCCAGTGTTTTATTTTTTACTTTGCTGATCTGCTGTTTCTACATAAGTAGGTTTTTCAGTCCTTTAAATCTCTTCTCTTGGGGGGTGTGGGTGAGAAGGGAAAAATAAGGGAGGGGACATAGCCTTTCCTGGAAAAAATAAAAAATGGTAAAGAAAATTATTTCTACTTCAAATATTACTGGTGAAGAAATTTTAGGTATTATCTATAAATATTTTCTCTGTATTTGAAGAAAAATAGCATCTGCTTGTAGACATCTTTGGGAAGAAAACCAATATCCTGTATAGATAAACTAAGATATCATTAACTGTGCAGAGATTCCATAACTGTGGCTTTTCTTAACATTAGTGAATTAACTTATATGCAAAAGTGCTTCCTCAAGTAAAGAACAAGCAACCAAGCTTGCCCTTGTTCTGCAGGTGAATATTATCAGTGTTAAAATTGAGAGAAAGGGCAGAAGTTACAGTTTTCAGGTAAGTATTAAACCTGGGATTGGTGTTAAACAGACTCTTGTTATCCCCTCTTACCACTCAGTATTGGATGAGGTTTTCCTGGTTTTGTTTTCAGTCCTGGAAACTATTTCTTACACACAAAAAATCTTAACCTATTCATTTTCTTTAACATTGAGGAATATTGCCAATAATTATCTGAAAGTTCAAAAAAGTAATAAATGAAAGTTCAAACAATTCCCCTGTAGCTTTTTTGATACCTATAAAAATCATGATTTATCAAAGAAGCAGGATTTTTCATTTAAGAAGACACATTGGTTCTTCCTGTTACACAGGGTTCATTTAGAAATGTTTCTACCTTAAATTATTGTTTTAATCAATGCTTCTGAAATTCACTAACATATAATTCACAGATCAGCTACATTCCCTCACTTTTAAACCTGGTCTTCTTTAAGTTAAAATACTGGCTCTAGTTTTGATAGCTGTTAGCTATTATGAAATTCACAAGCATATTTGAGGGTTATATCTCTACTCTTGCTAAACTTTGAAAATTAGAGCGTTTTTAGCTCTTTACTGCATTTTGGTTTACACCAAAGCTACAATGGTGGATTCCTGTTTGGGTCTAAAACTCCTATTTGAAGGATAAGAATTCTATTTCATGAAAATGACATATTTTGAGAAAATGCTACTAGGTTTACAACACTGATCATAGTGATGATGTGAATTATATTAATTAGTATTTATCTATATGCTCTGGTGGGATTTTCAAAAGATTAAAACATGGAATGATTTAGATATTTCTTCTTATTATTGGCCTGGTTACTGCACAGATAACTGAGAGAAGTTTCACCAAAAAGTGAAGGGAAGAGTTATTTTTATTACAGAGACTAGGTAACACTGTTTAGGAAAAAAAGTAATATGAAAATAAAAGAAATACAGGAATTTCTTTCTTCCAAAGGAAATGCAAAGTCACAAACCATTGCTCAGTATTACAGAAAGTGCTTTCTAGATATCTGAGAACAGACCAAGGATCTTTCAGTCTGGTTCCCTGCCTAGAAAACTATCAATGACTGCACTTCTGAGCCTGTATGTTTCTTTCATAATCATTATAAGACTATAAGAATGTCTTCTTGGGAAATGTGTTGTCTTTTCTCACAAATAAATGAAGCAACAAATTGAAATTATTGTGATGAAATCTTTAAATTTATACTTTTCTTAGAGTGTGCAGTACTGTACGTTGAAATTTATAGAATTAAAAAAATTTCTACTTATGGAAGAAATATTTTTAATTTTTATGAGGATTTTATTCCCAATTTAAAACATGTAAGGCACGATTTTTTTTCATGAAAATGTACTGTGAAAACATCCCAGCACTGAAGAAGACTAAGCAGCTTAATTGTATGAGAATTCTATGAACAGTTATATATAGGTATTTTTTTTAGCAACTAATTGTAAATGATGAGCAGTTTATTCAGCTACAGCCTACACTGTGGGAAGCAGGAGTTTGATAATGCCATAACAAGAAGAAAAGAAAAAGGACATATCAATTAAATATTCTCCCTCAAATATCTCCTTGAGAAGTTATTTAAAATACAGATAAATTGTTTCCTGTATGATAAAACAATAGCTATAGGAAACAATAGGACAAAAATAATGGAAATGTGAAATACAAGCCACTGAAAAACAGTTTTCTTTTGGCCTTTTTATGTAAAATATCTCCATACTCACTGGAGAGTGTAGGGAACTAGGTATGCTGCCTTAGCAAGTATTTGGAGCGCTGCCCAGCACTTACTGAAAATGGTGATCCACTGTTGTCCAGTACCATCCAATACAGGCATTGTCTAAGTTATTGGAATTCTGGTGGTCTCAGCTGGGAATTTTGTGTAGGAATTCTGGCTTTGAGTTGCTATAAGCAGCACAAACTCCTAAACCCTCAGTGCTGAAGGGTTGGCTTTCTAGTCCACTGATCTGGTATTGGAGAAAGATAAAAACCCTCAGCCACTTTATTTCCTGTTTAATTTAATTTAATTCAATTCATTTTTTTCCCCTGGTTGCCCCACCATTCATGCTCCACAGCTGCTCTTTTTGTGCTTTCTCAGCACAGTGGAGGTGAGACTTATTCAGGTGACTTATTCCATCTATTCAGTATCACAGGTATATTTTCACATTATGCAGGTAGGCCATTACTGTTTCATTACAATGTGTCATTTTTTCCTTCATATATTCTGCGTCATTAACTGAACCACTGCTCTGTAAAAGTCTTTGGAATAGGTCTTCTGTGAGGTTTAGATATACATTCTCTCAACAGTCTCCACCATACTCAATTCATTTTAAAAAATTAATTCACTTTTCCCTCATCCTAATTTATTTAATATGACTGGAAGTTGGAACTGGAAGTTTAAGATGGTTTTTTGTCTTTGCTTATCAGGACATAACAAATCTCTGTAACTGCAGCCATACTTCTGGTGAATCATTTGCCACTTCATCACCTTCCTGTACTGTGTCACCGTCCACCTCCTGGGTTACCAGTGGTGCTGCACACCCCAGGCTGGCCTAGACACAGCCTCTGTCACATTGATGGCAGGCAAGCTTGGAGAAACTTCACTTCACTGCATCCATTTGGTGCTACATTGGGCAGCCTAACAGAAATAATATCAAACTAATACTTGCTTTTCTCTATGAAAATGAGGGAATCTGATTTCCAAAGTAAATAAAGTATATGTAGTGTTGTTCACATTTTACTGCATATTGAGTTTAACCTCCACAATCCTCAGGGATACTCTGCTCAAAACTAAATGTATCCAGAAACATTCTTGAACTCAGGTTCAAATCTTTGATCTTGTCAATATATTCCTGTAGAAATGAAAGGATTTTGATTGAGGTAGAGAAATAGGAAGCATATGAAGTCTCTATAAACAAAAACAAACTAAAATGGACACAGTTCTTTACTGCAGACCTTAACCACTATTTCTGTGTTTTATCCAAGCAATGTCACATTTTAAAAGCATAACAAGATGTCGTAGCTGGAACTCTCATCCAGATATTTTACCCTGGTCTGATTTTTAATAACCTGATCACCAAATTTAGAAGATTATATTGTTTGTGTGTTACTGGTGTCTTTGCACCACTTATATGGGATGAGGACAGGCACTTCTGTTCAGGGTCTTTAGGTCAATGGCACAAACCCCCTTTTCCCTGGGAACAGGAGATATAGATTTGAATTTCCCTATGTTGATTAGCGGATTACTCACACAAATAGGTGCCTGTCTGTATTGGTTCTGAATGGTAACGAGGTGATGTGCTAATTGGTGGATGTGGTGCTCTTTGTGTGATTTTTCTATGCTCCCAGTACACTTTCAGAGGCTCAGGTTCCCTGCACTCTCTCTGGATTACAATGAAGTATAGAAGGGAGGGGTATGGGTAAAATGTTGGCCTGAGAATTGTTAGAACATTGAAGAGAATAGCAATTTTTAAATCTCTCTCCTGTATTTTAATAGGCAGAGGAAATAGGATTTTTTTCCTATCTTGTTCTTATGTTTCTGTCTCTTGTCGATTTCTTGTTCATCTTGACTGAAACCACAGTCAGGGTTTTAGTTCTAGCAGTGAACCATAGCTTCCAAGCTCAGTGATCTGAAAAATTACTGAAAAAAATTAAAAAAAGGAACTTATTAAAATGAACTGAAAGATATCCCTATGTTGAAAAGATGAGGGGTAATATGAGGGGTGAAGGAAGAGGAAAGAAAAGTGTTGTATATGGGACTGAAGAGAACTTTCAACAAATACAGGAGATTTGGCAATTTTGGATTGAGTGTTACTGCCAAGAACTGTGACTGTAAAGTTATTTTAAGGATTTCTGTATTTTCTACTGTAAACAATATGACAAATAAACGTTTAAAGAAATTCTTTCTGAGTGTTCCAACATTCTGTCAATGATGGTAAATAAAGAATCACTCTGCATAAGACAGAAAATCTTATACATTTATTGAGGGCTGATTTAATGGTCTATAATTAAGTGTAAAATTGAAAAGGAGAAAAATGTAATGATGAGCAAAATTTCATAGCTAGGTTTTTCAGTTGCCAAATGCTTCAGAAGGCTGCAATTTCACAGCAGGGCTGGTTCCAGGAGTGGAAATTGAACATAAATAATTCCAGACAGTGTAAATGTAAATTTAAAAAAATTAATTAAGACACACATTTTCCCTAATACATTCTCTATTAATAATTATAAACGAATTACAGAGTTATGGTTTAGAAATCAACTTATTAAGAAAATCTTTAACTAATTAACTTCAATTGTAAATCTGTGACTAAGAATATTTCAAACAGTTGGTCAGTTCTGGTGTATTATTTCATGATAATTGCACATAAAATGGTTGGGGTGTGTTGGCTGCAGAACAAGAAACATTAAGGCTATTACAAATCAGTTATTTTCAGGTCTGGTATAAATAATCCTGCAGCCTCACACATCTGTTGTCACTGACTAATAGTGCATTTATGTATTTTTTTGTTATTGTTTTTTTTATTGTATTTGATCAGTTGTCTGTGTTTTCCAACAGGGATCTTGTTATCATTAGATCCTATTTGCTAAAGAAAGGTGTAGGAGAGAATGACTCTTTGTCCTCAAACTAATTTCACTTAGGGGATATATTGCATACTAAGGCAGTAAAAGTAAATTGCTACTCTACACTCATGCAGTTGAGTTGGAGACATATTTAAGTCTTTGGACTGGCTTTGGGGTAGGTTTATTACAGTGCCAAATCAGCAAGATGAGTGGTTCATTGATGCATTTTTATCATGAGATGTGAGCGCTGTGGGGCCTTTAGGACAGGTAGCAAAATGAATAGAGATTGTGAAAATAAACAAGTAAGGGAATCCACCAGAGCCAGGGATGAACTCAACATGAAAACCAATGCTCTTAAAACAATTTGTGTCAATGTCATGTGTATGATCTATCCAAATCTCCTGTCAAACAAAAGGGTTCTGGCACAGAAAAGTGCTGATTATAGGATATTGCAACTGATACAACTCTGTACTATTTCTGTTATTGATGGGACAGAATCATGGCCTGGCTTCACTGCTGGGCTGAATATCAGCTAGTTTAGCAGCCAACCTTATTAACTGGTAGTTAAGTGCCATCAGTGTGTCTGAGTCTGGAAACATGCAAGAATGAAAATCATACATTTGAGCATACCAACACATCATGAAATAGGAGTCTCAAAAGATAAAGTTGCTAAGGGTGAGCAAACTTATTAATTTGATTGTTCTAATTAATAAGCTTCTACAATTTTTTAAAAAATTGTATTTTAATTAGAGTATTCCATACTTTCTTGTGAAGTGCCTTAGATTTTTTCTAAAATAACTAAATGGATCAAAATTATGCTTTGAACAGAATGAAGAGCTAAAAAGAAGAGACAGGGAACCAGAAGTGAACCTTTATGTAAAATCTAGATAAATACTGACAAAATTTTTCAGCGGATGAGCAATTTTGGTAAATCCAAATAACAACAAAAATGGCTTTACAAAATAAATGAACCTTCAAATACTTTTTGCAACTGCCTTGGCACAGGACTTGGTACTTCAATGATGTTTTCTGTATATTCCTTCTGCTTATTTATCCTGGATTCTGAGGATGAATTATTTTTATTTAATTATAGCGTTTCCATTATTTTAGTATATAAAGGATATAACTAAGCTGAATGCTATTTCCAACACGATGTAAATACGAGTAGGAGGGGCAGTTGTGAAAGGTGATGAAGGTAAGATTATTGACAGCAACAGAAGTGATAGAAGAAATGTTTTGGGGAATGTTAGTGTCTCAAGGGGACTGCAGAGAGGTTTTCCTAGAGAACCATTATGAAATGAGATAAATTCCATGGGTTAGCTTCTTCTTTCCCACCATAGTATCCTCCACAGGCTCAGACAACCATAAGGGCATCACTTTTCACTGGTTGGGACTGTACAATAAAACTGGAAAACATCCTAAATTCAACCACAAATGTTCATTTTGCCATAGTCAGCTTCTTTAAATCTGACCTTAAATATATTTACATTTACAAATTTATAAGGAAACTTATATAATAACTAAATATAAGTAAGTTTTATAATATGTTTAAGAGGAAGGCAAAGTTTAGCTAATGGACTGCCTATGGCTAACGAAATGGCTGATGTGAAAATTCACTGCAAATTCTGTCTTATCTTTTTTGTTTTGATCCTTGGACTTCAATCAAAGGTGTGGATAAATCCATCTTTCAAGCATGTGTCCCTGTGTGTCAAGGTCAAATTCAGACAGTCCATTCTAGATCTCAGATCTCAGCTGAAGAGGGTTTTGCCCTGAGGCATTGCTTGCTGGCTAGACTTGACTGACCCTTTCCATCTGAAGATGGAAGGACTGTTTGAGCTCTCCAAATTTTCCATGCTGTCTGTTCATACTTGGCTGATTTTGTATGAAATGGATCAGACTGTATTTACATTGTCCTTTCTATCAGGATAGAAGCTCACTAAAGTGGTAGTGCAGACCTGGAGGACTATTCAGTTATTAGCAAAGTGGATGCTGTCAAACATCCAAGGGTGTTTTATTTTGATCCAAATTTTGGTCATTTTTTGGTAGTTCAAAAATAAACACTTTGAATATTGCATTCAATCCATTCACAATTTTTCAGTTCTCCTATTTCATCAGAGGTACTAATGTAATTTTAAAAGCTAGTAATTCTACTTCATTTCCCAGTGGAATTTTTCTAACTGAAGTCTAAAATAAATTAGTAAATACCTGCTTGAGGCAGACATCCAGAATGCAGGCTTTCAGCATCACTGGTTGCAAGCAGTGATAGCAAAGGTGATCAGTAAGAGGAAACATCAATTGACAGTTTGAGGTGAGCGGTAACTTGCTATAGTTTCAATAGTTTTGATAGGTTGGTGGAGCTAAAACAAGTATTGGATATGTTTGTCCTCTGGAGATCTGTTTTAAATTCATTATTTATTTTTCCTTGCCTAGATTTAAACACAGAGGATGAAATAAGTAATTTCATCCGATGTCTGTTATAAAAGCTAATGAGAGCTAATCAACATAAACCTGGAACATTTAGGTTGATTATCAGGAAAATGTTTTCTGACAGTGACATATATTATGCTTTGGGGTTGTCCCAGATTGAAAATAGCTAAAGCCAAACTTCTTGGATCATATTGCCAAGTAGATGGAGGTTAAGAAAGTACATTCTGTGAAACAGCCGCATAAAGCAGGAAAAGGAAGTGACGATCTGAGAATCCTGTTCAGCTTTTTAATGCTGTGATTCTATTACCCACCTTTATTTAATTTAGAGACTGTTCAGTTCTTCATGTATTTCGATGAACTTTCTTCATTATCAGGGCAATATGAGAGTCACTAACACAAAAGAAAGAAAAAAGAATAGCAGCAAGAAAAGACCTCTCAAGTTACTAATTAATCATGGTGTGAGTTTTCTTCCAATGCACCTTCTTTCCAACTGCTGACATATGGTGCTCACATAACCAGCTGATTTGCAGTATCACATCCATACATCTGCCTGTCAGATAGGTCTTTTGCTCTTGTAAGCTAGCTTGTGGCATGGATTCTGTGAGGCAGTGCTTAAGATAATAAAGGTCATCCAGAGGGACCACATGGGTTTAGGAAAGGGAAGGCAGAGGAGAGGAAGTACTCACTTAATCCTCCCTTCTCATATTCAGACCATTATTCTCAAGTTTTAGGGGCAGATGTGCAAGCTGGGAAGTTTTCCAAATTCATTTTTCAGAACATTAGGTGCTCTCAACATTAGGCACACTAAGCAAATCCCTCTTTGTAACAATTTTGCCACCAGCACTGAAGATGAGCTGCTTTCAGGATGAAAATAGATGGCTAAGAACTTGGGCCAAACCAAGCAATTTGGAGATAAAATTACTTAGAAAACTTTTTAGCTGGTTTTCACACCCTCTCTGATCTACTTAGAGTTCTTCAAGCTTTTGAACACTTACATAAAAGCTTTTCTTACATGGACTGTTTTTGAAAAAATAAGAAATAAACCAAAACATAGTACATGACAAGAGGCTGATAAATGTTTCTAGAAAAATTCTGTGTATTAGACAATGACTCACATACCCCAAGCTATTGATCTGATCACAGAGTTTCTAAATATCCAGACATTCATTGCTACTTAACCATGTTATTCTTCTATTTCACTGGGGTTCTTTCTGCAGTTTTGAATAGTCTAGAAGAGTGATTTGTTTTCCTAATAAAGAGGACAGAATTTTGGAAGATTAAAAAAAAATAAGTATTGATTCTGCCTTTCATTCAGCACTCTCAATTTTTGTTTCAACCTCCTTCTGCTGTGATGAGGCTCCTAGTGGAGTTTAGTTTCTTGCTGCAGAGTCCTTGAGTTAGACTCCTCTCTATCTGCAGTAGCTTAGATATGCTACTGGTATTCAAAAGAATTCAGTTGTTTTCATGTGTTTTTAACTAATAAATTGGAGAGACTGGATTGTAAATCAGCTGGTTCTTCCATTTATTTTTAAGTCTGACTTATTTATTATTTTCTATATCTACAGGGAAACAATGCAGAAGAAGATGAATAATTCTTTGTTAGGTTTTTTTTGGACAAGGATTTTAAATTGTAAGGTTCACAATGAAGGTGAAGGAAAGAAAGAGAGGTGAATAAGCTTGGAGTTAAGGCTTAACCCTGCTCCTGAGTGGTTCAAACTGTGAGCATGCCCAGATAGGGGACAGATTGTAGATACCTTTGTCTTTCATTGGTTAACACAATGTTGACTTACTTGATTTCTCCAGTACTGGATGCACATATCTTTTGTTCTCAATACAATTTATCTTCTATATCCTTTCAACCAAAGGAGGAAAATTAACTTTTAAAACCTCAGTGATTTTATAATGATGATGAATATATCTGAAGGGACGTATGGGGACTCTAAATCATCATAAATCACACTTCCAATAACTGGTCATTCACAGCTTCTCTGGCAACCTGTTGGAGTGTCTCAGTACCTTAATTAAAAGAAACCACAGAAGTCTTCCTTATGTCTAACCTAATCCTATTCTTTCAGTTTAAAACAGTTGCCCTTTGTCCTGTCAGTACAATCCTGGTAATAATAAAAAAAAAATTAAAAAAATAATATATATCTATATATATGTATATACATACACGTTTTTAATAAGCCCACTTTATATATTGAAAGGCCACCATAAGGTCACCTTGGAGCCTCTCTCCTCCAGGCTGAACACCCCCAGAAAACGGCCTATAAACATACCCACAGAGGTCTAGGTGTTTCCATCAAACACCCTTCCATTATTTGAGGATCCTACCAGTCTAGTACAGAATTTATGTGTCTTCACATCACTAACCTCAGCAGTGCCCAGAAGTTGTTAATTTATTCTTGAACTTTCATGTTAAGGACATGACTAAACATTGTTTAAATGGGAACTGTGTTCAGCAAAGGGAACAATGGTATTATATCCAAATATGATATATATATATATATAATATCTCCAAAAAAAATTCAACCCATCTGTTGGCTTCTTAAAACTGACCATAGTATAAAATAATTAAGGGAGGATTCAACAGAGGTCTCAACACTAATGAAAAAGATTCCCTGTGTTTCATTACTGGATCACATTAAAGACTTGTACTCACAGCATCTCTAATAATTTCCAGAGCTGAAACAGGTCCATTCCAGTAAGTCTAAAGGGGGTGGATTCTGTGTTTACATAACTGCATATGCAAAAAAGCTATGTAGTCCTCTAAGGCTCTTTAGCTTTAACTAATTAAACAGGGATTTTGCTGCTTGTCAGAAAATCAGTGGTGTCTCATGGACACAAGCAGCTATGGAAAACTCTTCTATACATGAAACTGCCTTTGGGCACCATGCCACTGAACAAGAGAAAAGGGAAAGGGAGATGGGGAATTGAGCTGGGGAGACTCCAGTCAAAAGCTATAGAATTAATTCCCATAGAATGAGGACAGCCTCAAACATAACTGCTTACTGCCTCCAGCTTGTGGCATATTTTATTTACTGTACATTTTCTGTTACAAGAGTATAAGAATATGCATATAGATGTTATTAAAAAAGTAAAAAAAAACAAGAAAAAAACCAAATGAAAATTAAGGCACTATGCACCAATTTTTTTCCCTGGAAGGTGGTATGAGGGGAAGTGAGCCATGCGTGGAAGATGTTAGAAATTGTGCTTTCATGCTGTAGTAAAAGGCACAGCTGAAGCTGTTCAAGTGTGCATTAAAAATGGAAGTGATGGATGTGGATTTACACATGAAGTTAATTAGCTGTTGTCCAAGCTGAGTCAAACCTTTAGTGCATTTAGTACTACAGCACTGTATGCAGTTCAATCACATATACAGAATTAAGGTCCAAAATGCTGTACTTATGTACATATCCATGAAGTTATCACTGTGAGATGCCCATTTCCCCCCTAATAGTCGGAGTTGGGGGAAAAAGGGTCATGACAGATGCATATTTTCAGTAGTCACTTCTGAGGAGAGCTTTATAACTACCCAGGAGGGAACAACGTGGGAAGAGTTTGGTGTAAATAGTGTGATGAGTAAATACTGGGCTAACTCAGAACAGGTACTATTTTATCTTCCTTTTTCTAGGCATCCAAAACATGCATCTGCTTGGAATGTGAGTCAGCTAATGGGGAAAAAAAACCCCAAAAAACAAAAAAACAACTACTTCTGCACTCCTTCAAATAATCTAATAGTCTAATGGCTAAATGATCAAAATGTGGGAATGCAAGTTCAAATCCCTTAATGAAAGTAAGGACTTAAATTATATAGTTTATGCCCTCAGGAGTTTATTTCTCTGACTACCAACCTATTTGACTGCAGCTGGTAATTCTGGGTGTTTCACTTCATTTAGCTTTAGACATTCAACATCTAGGCAAAAAATTAAGCAAATTTTTTGGTTTTCTTCTACTTAAAGGACCCAAAGAGAGATTCAAGTGACTCATTCCAAATTTAGGTAAGACATGAAGAAAAAGAAGCATTTTTTTTGTTGTTAGAGTGAATAAACCCTGGTACAGGTCACCCAGAAGGGCTGTGGAGTCTCCATCCTTGAATAAATTCAAACCCCAACTGGAATGCTACTTTGCACTTGTGTCCTAGTATGTTGCACTTGTGCCCTTTATGATGTTTGTATTCCCAGTTGTCTGTTCTGTGTTGGATATTATGTCCTGTAGCTTTTAGACTGGTTCTGAGAGCAAAGGGGTGGGGAGGAGTGTGCAATTTGTTTTGAAAAACAGTGTTCACTCCTCTGTATTCCTTCTCCAGGACTGTGCTCGTCTGAGGCACAGACAGTGTGCAGGACAGAGATCTCTTTGCTTTTAGTTAGCTTTAGCTAGCTGAGGCAGAGAAGCTTTCTGGAGTGTTTTTATCCTCGGGACTGTTTAAATCTGCTCTGGACTGAAAACCCAGAGGAGCACAAGGGAGCTCACACCTGCAGCCCACCGGAGCCTCAACCTCCTGAGGGACTGATAAGGGACTGAGTGAGCTGAGTTACCCACAGCAGGGACTTTCTGAATTTGCCATCAAATTTCAGATGTGTTGTTCTCATTTCAGAACAACACAAGGTTTTATTGTTTTATATTATTCATTCTTTATACTTGTGGGCACTTTGTTAAATAAATAGTTTTTTCCACTTTTCTCTGAGGAAGTTCTTTTCCCGGACCAGTTGGGGAAGGAGCTGTTTGGGTTTGCTTTCCAGAGGAACCCTATATCAGGAGTTTTCTCCCAAATTTGCCCTAAACCAGGGCAACTTTTTTTTTCTTTTTTTTTTTTTTTTCTGAAGAGTGTACTCACTTTAGTTTTAGTTTCCTAACACAGATGAAATGAATCTCAGCTGATATCAGCTTTACCTGAAAGCCAGACTGACATGCTGAGAGATAGAGGTGGAGGAAAATTGTCACGTGTATGGTGAACTGAAGAACACAGACTGAGTCTGTGTTAGACAGAAAATTAAACTAAAGTCTTCTGAGATTCAAGCTACAGCATTCTCATACCAGAGCTACACCTCCACATGTATCATGTTAACACTTTTTTAAGGCTTTCAATTAGAAGCCTTATTATGAATGTTGTATACAGGAGTGAATCATATGCACTCGGGAATGGCACAAGGCAAGACATGTACAGCAAAATGACTTGCATTTTTTTCAGTACTGAAACACTATAATTACACTCATGATCATGGCAGATACATCACACTGAAACATTTTCTCTTCTTTCTTCCTTCCTTAGTATTCTGGCTAGATGAGATTTCATAAGTAAGAGACCTTTTCCATATCTGACAATTCTTATTACGTGCTCCTACAAGGCAATTAATTTAGACTGAAATCAGAACAAAAATTAAAATTTTATATTAAAAAAGGGAGAAAGATAATGCTGCTGATTCTGTATTATGTATCATGTCTATTTTGACTGTAGCAAGGTATAATTTCTTCAAGAATGATGAGTAAAAATGATTACCAAAATTGCTCCTTACACTTCTAAGGATGTTCAAGAATAGATTTAGTAGAAATTCTCATATGATTGTCTTTTTAAGATATTTCTTTCTTTAATGATATACAAATGATATTGTTATTTTACTTTCTCGAATTATATTAAATGTCAATATATTTGGGAAGTGGATTTTGACCACATCCCTAGCCTAATCCATGTATAACTATTTGAAAGAATCAGAGGAACCTAAATGAGAATTGTATGTTGCTCCCTTTGAACATGAAAGATAATACCTTGAATGAGGACAGATATATAGAGCAGGCAAAACTAGATATACATCAGTATTGAAGCAGTCTGAAAAAGCCAGATATTTTATTTAGCTATTTGAAATCTGTGTTTAAAATTTAAAATGGTAATGTGAAAGAATTTTTTGTTGTTGTTGTTGTAATGGAAGCTTCCATTTATACAGAGTAAATCCAGTTTTAAGATTGTTTTGTGGATCTAAAACCTGTTGTCAAATGGAGTTGGCTAACAGGCCTAAAAGCTTCTCATTTTTGCTTTTAACATAAGAAAATCAAACATACTTGTTTTGTCTGCTGCAGGACTCACCTCCTATGAAGCTGATAAATAGCACAGCTCTGTTGTATCTCTGAAAAGCGGGACAGGTTTTCTGTGATTGACTTTCTATATAGAAAAAGTGCACTCAAAGTCTCACTCATCTCTTGATTCTGCCATTCCCTGCATGACTTAGGGCATCTCGCTTAGCCCTTTCTGGGACCTAAAATAATTACCAGTCTCTTCAGAGTTTTGTGTGGCTTCCTAATTAAGATGAAAGGAAACAACACTATGATATTGTAGAGATCTATTATCGTCTTAACAAAATAGACAAATATTGCTTCAGGTATTCTGTACTCCCTGCTCTTCTTTTTCCAGGAAAGCCTGCTCAAGCCACACCAAACTCTTATGATCTGTTGCTGCATATCCTGGGTATGCACATCCAAAAATATCATGGCAATGACTGCATTCCGTGGATGATTATTGACCTTTACTGAATCACTTCCCTAATGTTTGGTATTTATGCTTTTAATTTTAGTAGATAGTACAATGTTCCTACCTTTTATAGCAATAAACTGTACCCTTTCAGGCATGGTAACAAGTACTAGAGAATTAAAGTGATTTTATTACTAGCAGTCCTGCAGTCCTCGGTACCCTGAGAGCCAAAGAGGGTGAACAGGAACTGAATGTGTTCAGTGCTGCTTCTTTTAGAGCATATTTCCAAATGTTACCAGTGAAGTTTTTGGATTTATACTAAGAATCCTCCAAGTGGGAGAGACATTCTTATTGGCATCAAAAATTCTGGCAACTTTATTTAGGTAGAAAGAGATGTGAATTTTATTTATCTCAGATAAATGCTAGTAGACACTGAGAGTCTTCTCTAGGAGAGAACTGTGTTACTTTTAACCAGAGAAAAAGCTTAAGAATTTATTAGTTTTGTAATTATAAATGGTTATCTTGATAGCAGGTTTATGGACAGATGTTACAAGAAAAAAAATTGAACTAAAATTTTCTGGTTTTCATTCAGAGTTACGGGCTAGATTCTAATTAGCCACGAGGGCTCAGTGCCTGTGAACAGTCCAGAGGATGATACCCCTGTAATGTAAGATCTGGAAGTAATTAGTGCTGCCATTGAGAAGCATGGTGCCAGTCCAGTTCTCGCTGTTGAATTTCAAGAAGCAGATGAGATGAGTCATTGCTGTGAATAGAAATCATTGATATCACCACACGCACTCCCACCTATATAGGAATTAATGTGTCATTTAATTTACCCATCATTAAGGCTTACATACTTGCTCAGCAATGGTAAAAACTTCTGAGGGCTGGGATATTGGAACAAATTACACCTTGTACCATTTTGCCTGCTTTTTATTAGCCTGTTTGTTCTTTCAATCCAATTTTATAATTTCAGAGAGCTTTAAAACATTAATGCACCTTAGAAAAGCAGATCCTGCTTAGCACACATCAATTCACTGTGATTTAGGCTGTTAATTCAGATTTAGAATATTTATCTCTCTCTCTTTCCTTTTACACCTAAGGAACAGGAATAAATTACAGGGAATCTGTGCACATATGTGACATATCGACATGCATGTATGTAGAAGTATTATACTAGTTTAAAAATGTACATCCTTATGATATTTGCTTCAGAAATGCTTTTAATAAAAGACCATGTACTATTATCCAAAAGGGTGTCAACTTGGAATATCTCTTTAAAAAATAGAACCCTTGACTTAGCATGACTGCCTTTTTGTGGTAAAGTGAAAGGTGGCTTTGGATATCCAATATCTCCTAATATTTCTTATTCCATCTGGCAATAAACTAAGCCTGAGAAAAGATATTATTAGCTCAGAGTTTGGTTATGCATTTTTGGAGAATAAAATGGTACACAGTGGTCCTGCATTAATCAATGATATAATTAGGAATTAAAACACAAATGCTCTAGATAGGCTACTGAATTTTTAACCAGTTATGATATTTTCCTCCACGGAAAACTGGGCAAGTCCTATTTCCTGTCTACAGCAGATAGTAAAGATGTAAATCTTACGTGAAGACCAACCTGTGGTCATGTAAATGCAATGTGCTAATAGGGAAATATACATAGTATTTCTGCTTGTGCCCTTCCCCAGGAAAGCAACATTTGGAAGATCCTGATGAGGGGTGGTAATGAAGCTTGCTTATGCTCAAGGTGTCTTTAGCAGTTCCTATTTTGTGGCATTTGTTATGTTTCTAATGGCTGAATGGCAGCTGAGGTACAGCTCAGCTCCTAATGAAACACAGTCTGAGCTGGCTGATGTAAAGATCAGCTAGAAAAAGTGCTTGTGGTGGGCGGTGAGGGACTTTTCAGTCACGAATTGATAGAACAGTTGAGGCTGGAAGGCATCTCTAAAGGTCATGTTGCCCAATGCTGCTGCTCAGTCCGGGCCAACAAAGTCTGGTTGCCCAGGACCAGGTTCTTGAGTATATCCAAGGAGGGAGACTCCCCCACCTCTTCACTTCCCTGGACAATGAGTGCCAGCACTCTGTCACCCTCACAGTGAAAAAGTGTTTCTCGATGTTCGGAGGGAACCTCCTGTGTTTCACAATGTGCTGAGCCCTCTCCATGTGCTTTTACCCAGCATCAGACTTCTTAGGCAGAGAAGGAAGAACATTGGTTATGTGAGTTATACTTTTGAAAGGAGAAGTACTCGTGATAGTTTTGTGTATTGGTGTAAACTTCACTTTAAAATAGCCTGATTGCTAGACTAAGGCAGGGTTAAAAACAATCTAAGACCTTAAAATAGTGTCAGAGCTCATAATATTATGTTATGGAAAAACTGTAACTTTCAAAATATGTATTGTATAAACTGATTAATTAGAATTGATCCATCTCACATTAGTCCTCTGCAGAGCAACTCAGGTGCTTCAGTATCCAGAGATATATCTCTACAGTGGGCATCCCACATGTCGATAACAGTCCTGCTATTGATTCAAAAAGGGCTGTAAATTCCAACCTCTGTATTGCTGCTGTTGCACTGTGATCAGTACCCGAGCTAGCTAAATTAAAGATGGCAGATATAGTTAACTTCACTACATTCCTTTGGATTCTATAGCAGACCCACCTTTAAAATACAAAGATTTTACTTAGACACAGGAACTGAAGAGTAAAAGCACAATTAATAAGAGCACTAACAGCCAGGACTGCTTCTTCTAAAACTGATATTAGGGTAGGAAAAGTTATGGTTCATTATACTGTTCTGACTCTATTTGGTTAGGAAAGGGTTAAAAACATTCAATGCACTGTTGATGCTGAGTGCTGCTCCAAAAGGCACAGGGCCCATCCTGGCAGCATCATGGTCATGCTTTGGTCAGACTCAGCATTAATAAAGCCTGTATTTATAATGGGCAGTGTGGCTGCATTTTTTAAGTGATGCTGATGAAGTCTGGCTGCCTTCACCTGATGTGTTTGCTCTGGGTGAAATATCTGTGCACCTCTCCTGTGCTCCACTATGTGTCTGACTGAGGACAAGGGATATGATTTGCACAGTCCAAGTTCATAGACAGAGATATTTTATGGTGGGGAGGATAACTACCTACAAATCCTAAGCCCACCTACTCATGAATAAGGCCAAAAGACTTTGAAAAAAGGTTTTCCTTATTTTTCTATTTTTCCCTCCCAGTCCTTTCACTGGAAAATTTTCCTTTTGGGATAAACTCTCTGGAGAAAGGGACAAGCAACAAACACTTATCAAAGACACTGGAAGGCTTTTAAATTAATTAAGAAGAAAGAATATGTTAGAGAAATTTCCTCCTGGACATATAAAAAAGGAGCTGCAAGTCAAAGCATTATCCATGCTTAAAAAAAGTCTTTCAAAAGATCTAGATTATGTATATTTTTCAAAGTACTTAGCTTTTTAAAGATCTCTTAATTCCCAAAGGAGTAAAATAAAAAATCCATCAGTAACAATTAGATGTGGGGTGTGTGCCTCCAATCAAGGAGTGGTACTTTCCCAAATCCCTGGTGTCTGTGAGCTTATGTTGAGAAACACTTCTGTTTGCTTGCTGGGTGCATCCAGACATGGATAAGAGGGGACAATGGAGTTGGTGTAAGCAGGTACAGCTATTCATTATTTGGTTGGCCTACTTCCAGTAGATAAGAAATATAATTGACTTGTGACAAGTGTGTGGGTTTGCAAGATTTCCATGTTTTAGAAAAGGTTTTGTTATAAGTTAGTATAGCTCTAGTTACCCCATAAGGGCCCCTTGTCTTGGAGTTTTCTCTTATCAGAAGTTGATAAGAGTTTCTGTGCCTCTCTGGTCTTTGCCCAGAGACTGTTTCCTATTGGTCCTTTCCCCATGATGCTCCCTGCCCATCCTTTCCTTCTTCCCCTGTCCATCATTAAGTTACTATCTTCAAGGTCCAGAACTTTCAAAGAGATTTGGACAGATTCCCCCGAGACCCCTCCCCAAATTACCTTGATTTGTTAGTAGTTAGGTAATTCAGTTGGCATGTATTACTTTGCTTTGTTTAATTGGTTTGTAGTTTGTACCCACCCCTTGAACCTGTCCTGGACAAAACCCCCTGTAGCCTTTGTCCGAGGTCTCTCCTGAGGCATCGGGCAGGAGGTAAGGGGTTCCCCTGTGACCCCCCAATAAACCTCTGTTTCTCCCGACCCTCTGAGAGTCCCCTCTTTCATTTACACCACGGCCGTGACAGCAAAAGTCCAGGGGCTGCTGAGCCAAGACCTGTAGATTGATCCTGTTGTGGCGTGTCGGAGCTGCCGGGTGGTCTAGCCGAATACCGGGCTCACCAAAGAGACACGCACACCAACACAAGTGCACTGAAAACTCGGAGTGCATGTCAGAAATGTGATAGAACCCTGATTCGGTAACACGCTGCACATGGTTCACAAATTTCAATGCAAATGTTGCCCAAGTCAGCTCTTTGCAGAGTTCTTTAAATGCTGTAATTCCAGTAAAACCCACTTTTTATTATCTTATGGTCACATTCACAAAATATCCCATAGGTTTTGTAAACTCAAAAGAGAAAACAAAAGCTTTGACTGCCAGTGAAAGAAAACCTCCCCAGCCATACTTCATCCTCAGAAAATCATAGTCTGCACACTCCAAAGGTAGGAATATTATAACATACTTTATTACTCTCTTGAGTAGTGTAACTTTACTGAAATATTCTGCTGCCAGGCATCTTCCACACAAATGCACCTGAATAAAAGCCAGTGCATTTAGTTTCTCTTCTTCTTTTACATTATAATATCTATAGTAAAATAGAACATTGCCTGCAAGAAATAATAAAACTTAGCAGAAAACAATGAACCAAATCAATCTTGCCTGACTTCATACAAATTTCTCATACACAACGCACTCTAAAAAAATTAAAATGTCCAAGCAAATAAAATTTACATCAGCGTCTGCAAGAAAGATCTTAACAGTACCTGTGTTGTTTATATTTAAGCTTTCTTGGCTGTGTTTTAATTGTTAGCTTCATTTATTTTCTACTTTGGGAAAGAAAACTATAATTTCCCTAATTTTGTACTTTCAGACGGTTTCTCATTGAAATATTTTGAAGTAATTCTGCATTAATTTTATAAATGATAACCAGTTCTCATCTAAAGTACATCCTTGTTGGTAACCTTATATCAAAAGGTCCTGTAATCAGTGTTAAAAGAATATCTACAGCACCATAGAAAGAGGTTTCGCTTATGTGATATGAACAAAATACAAAATTTTAGCTTACTTTTAAGTACATGCAATTTTATTACTTCTGGAGATCTGTTAAAAATATTAAAAAGAAAAAGAGAAGACAAAAACAGATATATTTTTCTGCCAACAAAAATTTGCTTTCAATGTGATGAAAAGAAGACCATTATAATGACTTTGCCTCTAGTCTTAAAAAGTCCTGCTACATAAAACTCTAAATTTGAGGTTGAAGTGTTTTTTATGATGACAGGTTATGCCTAAGACTGGTAGGTCTTTTGCAGACCAACAGTTGCACAACCCAAACTTTTCATGAATACTTCTACAAATTAAAAATCAATACCTTATTTTATGTATAACTATTGCTAAATCATATAGAAATCTCAATATACCCTTACTTACATACAGTTAATTTTCTTAAAGCAATAAATGATATTTCATTCTTGAACAGTAGCATCTTTTTAACACTTTGTTAAAATTTTACAGTGACGATTTCAGTAATAATCAATCACTCTATTATCTTATTGTATCTTTTAATCTAACTGAAAAAATTTATAAATTGTTTTAAAAGTAATTATGTTTCTGGATGCAGATTGATTTTCAGCAGATTGGAAAACTATAAGTACATCCTTTAGTGTTTGTCATCATCACTGAGCTCAACCTACCACACAAGCCTTACACCATGCACAGTCCTACACTTTTTGATAGTAGTTTCTAAAATTCTAGGAATGAAGAAAAGAGTGCAACTGTTGAAAAACTAAAAAAGTGCATTATTCAGAAAAAAATCAACCATGTGTAAATATCTAAATAAACACAAAATAAAACAATCTGGATAGCTTCAGCCAAATGGCTGCAAGCATGAGGGCAGCACAACTATTCTACTTTCCTCTGGAACAAGGGAATATTTACTTTGTCACACACATTACAGTAATTGATATCCATTAGTACAAGACACTTTAAAAGACACTTAAAAAATTCAGATACTGCTGTCCACAAGCTAATGTCATTAGGAATACTATTTATGGATTAATATCCCCAAACTTATTGTTTGCATGTCACACTGTAGGTGAAAGGTTCTGGAAAGAACTAAAAATTATGTTTTATCACAGATTAATCACAGCTAAATTAATCAGGCTCTGGGAATAAAAGCTCAAAATTCTGAGTGTTATTATTTAATGTCTCATGTGGGTAAAATTAAAACTATTTGAAACTTACGTATATCCATTTTGAAGGCTACAAACCACTTGGAGACAAACCAGAGAATCATATGAATATTCAGAGCTTTAGGAGATGTGACCTTGTACAGCTGTATTACCTAGAGAAGACAGGCAGGAATGAATAATGTTAATGGATTTCAAGTGCAGAAAAGTTGGCTGCAGACAGAAAGAGGATAGAGTAGTCTTCATAATTACCAAGCATACTACAAGAAGTAATGAGATCGTATTTCAACAGAGTAGAATCAGTTTAAAGATTAAAACCCCTCTCTTGTTGCAGTAATAGAGGAACAGTTGAACAGACTGCTGGGGGAAATTGTGGCACCCCCATCACTGGAGGAAGTTATGAACAGCCTAAGAAAACATCTATTTTTAGGTTACCACGGGTCATCTTCCAGGGGAGAAGGGACTGCTGTCAAAATTTCTTCGGTGATATAGTTCAGACACATATATCAAAGGGCTAAGTGGTGTTCAGAGAAAATTTTACCATGAAGAGGAAGATGCTAAAGAAGATCCTTGGATTTTTTAGATTCTCAAGGACCACCTCAACTCATATCTATGTTGTGGACCTGCTTAAAGAAAGGGTTTCTGGTTTTGATGGCTGAAAAGGTAACATAACAAAAGGTGTATAACAGAAGACCGTTCCTGGTTTTACTGCTACAATTTTTTTTTGCCTTACCAGGTATCACTTTTTTCATAAAAATATCAAAAATCATTAGCTAAACTGAAAAATCCCCAATCTTCTTATAAAACTTCCCCCTGTGGTTTTTAGCAGAGGGCAGGGGTGTAGGCTGGGTGGGGGAAATAATCTTGAGAATATTTGCAGTGAATTGATCAAGTTCAGCTTTGATGTCTTTTTTTTCTTTCTTTTTTTTTCCCCCACTAAATAGTGATCTATTTAATTTGGGTAACTTTATTCAGCAAATAAATATAACTTGACTGGAGGCACCTTGCAAAATCCATCCATCCAAACTAAAAACAACTACAAGAAAGGAACTGGTTTCTAAATACAGAAACCTTTTCCGCAGTAGAATAGGATCATAGAATCAAGGATCATCTAGTTTCAACATCCCTGCTATGGGCAGGGGTCGCCTTTCACTAGACCAGATTGCTCCAGGACCCATCCAACCTGGCCTTGAACACTTCCAGGGATGGAGCATCCACAACTTCTCTGGGAAACCTGTTCCAGCACCTGACCATCCTCTGAGTAAATAACTTCTTCCTAACATCTAATCTGCACCTGTCCTCTTTCAGTTTAAAATCATCCCACCTTGTCCTGTCACTATCTGCCCATATAAAAAGTCATTTTCCCTCCTTTTATAAGCTCTCTTTAGGTACTGGAAGGTGCAATAAGACAACCAGGGTGAACAACCCCAGATAATGCCCTCACACCTGCTCTTCCATGAAAAACTATTGAATATTTCAATATGAATTGAAAATCATCTGTTTCAATCATCTGAGCTACATACACCTCTCAGCAGATCTGTAAATGAGCTTTTATGACTACTGGGTGTCTCCAATGACTGGAAATGCACATTGCCTTGTCTCTGGCACTCTGCAACATGGCTGTTGTTTTTTTAACCTCCAGTTCAATAGTGACAGCTGCTTTTGAGTGCAAGTTAAGAAAAAGATTGAGTCCTTTTGATGCAACTTGATATAGATGTTTTCAGCTCAATAATTAGCGATAACTGTGTCCCACCTTTTGTGGAGATAAACTAATACAAAGCTCCTCTTTAATAGTACATTTCTGAAAAGCAGAAGGTTACTTTATATTGAGAATTAATATTATTATAAACCTCCACCATAAGAGGAGCTCTGGAAAGATAATTACTGTAGTGGCTACCTGTGTGCAAGAGAGTAGAGTACTGATCAATACTATTCAGCACAACACTATTCACACTACTCTACAGTCAATATACAGAAGTAAAAAAGAATTAGATAAGAGAAAAAGAGTCCAAAATGTTGGGTTAGAACTAAGCTTTATTATATTGACTGCAGAACAGAGAAATTAACCAGCTGTTAAAAAAACCCCAAACCCAACAAAACCAAATAAACAACAACAAACAAAACTCAGCTGCTTATCTATTTGTTTGTCCTTTTCAGGTACAATATGACTTCATAATTAATGTTTATAAATCACATACAGTGTGATGAAAAGCACCCAAAAGTTTCTGAAGCCTTACCATTCCTGCATGCACAGGAGTGCTGAAGTCTTTTAAGATGTGAGAAAAATTCTATAGGTCTGACATCTTCTTTGTGGTGAAAAGATTTTTTGATTTGTCAAAAATAGTGAAGCTTTCCATTGGAACACTAGAGTTTCCTTGAAACTTCCTCAGTGGATCTGCACTTGTTAGTGGCAGTGTGAAGCCAGAGAAGGAATGTGGCAGGGGAACAAGCAGCCTTGCCCTGAAGGATCTGGTATAAGATAATTATTTCCAGCCTGGATCACTGAGATAAGGAAATTGAGTGCATGCCTTCCAGCTTCCTCAACCACTAATTTACTTACCAGCCTGGAAAAGGGGCTTTTTTTCTGCACTATTTTTTTTTGCTTATAAAAATGTATGTTACTCTTAGTTTTTGCCCCCATTAGACAGTGATACAGGATGAAGGTTTCCAAGTACCTGGATGCCTATTTGGGTGTCTGTTCAACATCAACCTTACAACCATAAGGCATTTATATCTCAGAATCATGTTTCTGGGTGTACTGGTTTTGTCTGGAATGGAGTTAATTTTCCTCATAGCAGCTAGAATAGGGCCATGTTTTAGATTTGTGTTTGAAAATGTGGTAATAACACAGGGATGTTTTCAGTAGTGCTGGGCAGTGCTCACAAAGCATCACAGTCTCTTCTGCTGCTCCCCACCCCAGCAGTGAGGAGGCTGGGGGTGCACAAGGAACTGGGAGGGGACACAGCCAGGACAGCTGATCCTGACTGAGACACAGAATATTCCACCATATGATGCTCATCATAGAGAGCTGGGGGAAGAAGAAGGAAGAAGGCAGACATTCAGAGCAACGTGTTTGTGTTTCCAAGTCACCACTATTTGTGACGGAGTCCTGCTCCCTTGGGAATGGCTGAACACCTGCCTGCCCATGGGAAGTGGGGAATGAATTCCTTGATTTCTTTGCTTGTGTGTGTGGCCTTTGTTTTACCTATTAAACTGTTATATATCAACCCATGAATTTTCTTGCTTTTACCTTTTCAATTCTCTCCCGCTGGGAGGCAGTGAGTTGTTGGCTGAGGTTAAACAATGACACTGGGATAAAATTAAAACAGAATCGGGACAGATTCTGTTTCGGGACAGTATGATACCAGTTGCTAACAGCATACACATTCAAATGTTCATGCATGCAGGCACACACTCCTGAACAAATTGTATTGTTCTCTGCAGTTTGAAACAGATGAATATATTCTTCTGTTTTTAAAATTCTTTTCAGGATTTGTGGAGAAAGTTATAAAATAAGACATTTGGGAGAAGGATAATTACAGAGTTCAAAGCTAAATAAATAGATGTTAACATCTTTTTATTCTCAGGCTCAGTCCCTTTCTAGAGGCTGTATTTATGAGCACAAAATATCTCTGTTTTCTTTAGTATTGATTGATTTGTATTTACTTCCTGCGGCAATTGCTAGTTTTTAGACACTACTCATCATTTCTTATGAATTCAGGAAACTGGAAAAAAATTAACTCAAAGTTTGACTTTGGTAATACTGCACCACTTAGTCTGAAGAAATGCATTGTTGCAATACATGATCTGATCAGACATCTTGACTTCAAAAAGTATTAAAATTAGACTCCTATGGAAAAACTCTGGTCACCAAAAGTGGGTGCATAGCTAATAAATACAGTGATTCAGATGCTGCGTTCTCAAGTGGCAACACTTCAGAAGGCACCAGAAAAAACAGCTAATATACCACTGTGGATCCCTCATTCCATCTGTGACTGAGCAGAGCCCGGGGGTATTCATTGCAATATGCTGAATTTATCAGCAGCTAATGATTATCTGACCACAGCTAAATGGTGCTGTTCAAAGGTGAGTGAGTGGCAAAGCCCATGTGAGCACCCGATATTCTGAATCTTAGGTGAAAGGAAATGATAACTGTGAAGCACTGAGTCAGAAATGGCCTGGAGCTCAATACCAGGTGAAGTTAAGATGTTCCTCAGTCAGGAGATATCAATACTAGATATCAATAACTGGCTGATTTTCAGGAAAAGTTGAATGTTGCACCATCTTTCCATTTCTCTCCACTATGCTAACATTATCTGCCTTTGGTGCTTTTAACTTTTGAGTCACTTATTGATATAAACTCTCCATGAACTTCAAGTCTCCAAATTTCTGAATTGGCATGACTCAGCGTAAGACATTTTTACTTCAAGCAACTACGTAAGTACTCTTGAAGCAATGCTTAAATGCCAGTGATGCGACTGACACAATGGTCTGACTGTGCCAAACAGCAATTTTTGATAAGAGATTTGTGAGTCCCTCACTATGACTTTGCTTCAGAAAAAAGGCAAGAGGAGGAAATTATCATTACCTGAACAGAGGGTAAAGAAGGCACCAGAGTCAGAAGAGCTTTTCACACCTAAAGCAGGATACAGGAATCTCAGTGCAACATGCTGTTTCACCTGCAGCCTTACTATTTAAACTATTTTAGAAATTTTCCCTTTTTTGCCCAACCCACTTCAACATACCTAGAGCTGTGCAAAATTTTGTGTGCCTCACCAGTTACAGATTAGTTTCCTGTAGCTCTCTCCTGTTTGATTTCTGCTGTGCATAATTAGATAACTACTTCCACATTTCAGCCTTAGCCAAAGGGTGGATATAGAATGATAATTTGGATTTTTTTTCTTTTTTTTCTTTTTTTTTTTTTTTTAATCTTTTGCCCATTTTCAGGCAGTGATAATCACTGAGGCCTCCAGACATTTCTCAGGTTTAACTAAAATTAGCTAGTAGGTTCAAAAATTACTATGGTTGTCTGGGACAAAACCTGGCAGAGGAACAGGTAGGCAGACCACCACACCTACAGGTGGATGAGGAAGCCAATACAGTTCTTGTCAGTAGCCAGCTACAGGAAGGAGTTATAACCAAGGGGGTTAAATCTGATTTAAATTAATTAAACAGCTTAATGAGAGATTCAAACTCTCTGTTCAGACAGATGAAAGTCATAAATGTGGTTACAGTAATCTTTTTTTCTTGGTTCTGTTTTGTTGGTGGTGGCGGCTTGGTTTGGGTTTTGGCTTTGGAAATGAGTGCTAAGAATTTCTAATCATCCAGCTGTGAATGGACTGCCATGAAATACACTAATAACATGCCCACAGGGAGAAAAAAATCTGGGAATTAAAGAAATATGTATGATTGTACCTCCTCTCTTCATATAGATATTGCTGGAGAAATTCTAACGAAGAAGTTGTCCAACTTCTTTCAAAACCCTATAAATTGGTCCTGGAAATTGAATTATGGTATAAGGGCAGACCGCCTTCTTTGTGTATGCACATAATGAAAAAGCTCTTCAACAAATAACAGCACGTTATTTATAAACTTACCAATATTGATAAACATATGAACAGATTACATGCTTATGAACAGATTACATGCTTTTGCTTGCTTTGAACTAGAAAAAATCCCAAACCAATCCTAGCATTAATGAAAACCATAGTTGTCAGTCTCAAGATCTCAAAATGATGTCAAGAATTATAGTTCACTTGTTAATCATTCTCAGCAGCAACTAAGCATCCTTATTACACAGGTAGTGAAATACCACAGGAGAGCAAGGAGATTGTGCAATCTCTTCAAAGAAAATTCTTACTACCAGGTGAACACTAGCCTGACTAGGTAAAGAAATGATCTAACTGTATTCAAGCCTACTCCAATGCAGATAGCTGGAGTAACTTATCTCCTCTAGTCCCTCCCAGGTCTTTATTTTCATAGTTTTGTGTATAATTCCTTATTGCCTACAGCTTTTGCACTAGATTCTTTTTGAACTTCAAAATAATATTTTACTCTTATTTCAAAAACAGTGTGTGTGAGGGGAGAGATTTTTACCTAAGAAAATTACCGTACAGAAATCACTATTCTTTACTTGATTCTCCATTGTTTAATTTGACAGTTAAATTGCAATTTTAGCAGAACAAAATTGGTGATCAGAAAAGTCGCTTGACAGTTTTCAAACTGTTCCTCCATATTGCAAAATGAACAGCAACAGACTTTTTTTTCCCCTCTCAGCTCACTGCAGAGGTGAGAAAAATAGAACACTACAGCGAGAAGAAGAAAAAATATTTACAAGTGTTCCCAAAAGTTCCCTGCTCTACTGCTTCTCAGAAAGGCCAGCTGAGTTAGAATAGTCTTATGGTATGCTCAAAAGTGAGATTTGGGGAATATGCAACAATATTACAGATTGTTACTTGCTGTGAAGTATTTCCTAGTGAGTGACTAGGTATGACTTCTAGCCTCCAATTCCTAACAAGATAAGTATTTTCAGATATAAAAGTCAACTTGAGATATTAAAGTCAGGCTTCTGATTTAAGATCTGGAAAAATAATTTCTTTTCCTGTGTCTTCTTCCTTTTATATGTCTTAAATAAAATCAACAAGCGTGTTGGTAGAACTTCTGGGAGGGTCCTAATGCAGTACAGCTAAAACTGATATGGTATTGATATTTACTACATGCTGTTTGGACTAATAAATGATACACTCATCTTAGTTTACTCATTGCATTTATAGATTGGATAAAGTATGTGATAGAAAACTGTCATCTAGCCTCCTACATGAAGAGAATAAAAAATAGTGAGTCTGAGTTTTTTAATCTTTATTCATTATCTGTTAGCTATACAAAATCTTTTCAATTTTCAGACCTTGTATCTCATCTGAAGGCCTTGTGATTAAGAAATAGCACATTTGGTTGCTAACTGTTATGTGCTTGGTATGGAAATTTTTGTGATCTTTGGTATTAAATGATGTCCTCTTTTAGATGCAATTTGCAATATATAACAGCGGTGTAAAAGGAACCAGAACAAACGTGTATTCGCCCTTGAGTGTAACTTTCTAAATAAAATATTCAAATAGCTGAATGCATACATTATTCTGTATTAGAGTACTACCCATTCTTAATAGCTGACGTAACCTTTTCATGTTTTTCTTGATCATCAAGGATTTGAAGAATCATCTCACCAATCTTGACATCTAAAACATAGAATTCATGTAACACACCTGACACAGCTGACACCCTTTCTACCCCTTGTAAGGAGATAAACATGTCTCCATTTAGCATAGTAGAGGGATAGACACAAATCAAATTTATAATTTTAGGGAAGGTACTTAATGTATGTTGGATGAAATGATCCTTGGAAGTCCCTGTCTATCCTAGGTGATGACTTGAAAGAGAATTGATAGCTCCCAGTTTAGATAAACCTGACTTTTGTTGCTAAATATTTTTCTTGTGTTCTTATGAAGACTTTCTTCTCCTTCACATATTCCTTAAATAGCCTTTCTATCTAAACTCTTGGCAAAGCACTGACTCTTTTACATTTCAAGTTGATTACTCTCAATCTTAAATGTTCATTTGCTTTCTCATTTTGTCCCTGCCTTGGATTTAGAAAGGTTAATAAAAGGCCTTGCATAAGCAAACAACTTCCACTGCCTTTTTTTAGAATGAAAGTCATCTATTAGACAGAGAAAGGCACAGCTATTAACCTGTCTTTCCTCTTTCCTCCAAACTCTTAGACAACTGGGAGTCAAATGTTCTTCAGCAAATAATTTGGAACTATATTATGCTGTCTCATGAAAGTCAGGCAGGGATAAGTAAAATGACATTCCACATAAATTGAAAATGCCTTCATGTATAATCAAAAAAAAAAAAAGCTTTTAAGTGGTAAGATAAAGAAAGTGGAAGGTCGGTATGCAATTGAGGGATTTCTTGGAGATCAGATACACTGCACATCAAATCTCCAATATTCTAGTACCAGCCTTTTTAGGTCTGTGCTGAATATGACATCTCCATGGATTCCCACTATTATTTCTAATCCCAGCTGATTTCAGGTACCAATTGTATTTCAATGCAATATGATCTGATTGTATCTCACAGTTATGTTGGTCTCCTTTTGCCAGTGTGTAAATGCATAAGTGCAAAGCAAATTAGATGCTTAGGATAGAATGTTTCATTTTACTTAGTCTAAATTTAATCCAATTAAAATACTTTATATTACATCTAGCAGGAGAACTCCCTACCGAGTTCTACTCCTACTACCTGAATTTGGGTAATATTAATTGCATATTATGGAAGAGGAAATTATCTAAACTTGTCACTTCAGCAAAGATGTCTTCAAAAGGACTTGAATAAGCTCTTGTAACAGGAAATTCTACTCCAAGATTTACATTTGCTTCATAAATTTTGCTGCTTACTTCAGGAATGTTCATCATTTCTTTTCAGCTCTATTTTTGCCAGATAAGGAAATTTCAGCCTTCAAGCTTATCAATAGACTGTTCAGTCACTGAAACACTGTGTATATCAGAAATTAGCCTAGAAAGCTTTCCAAAAGGAAAAAAAAGTAGATTGAATGAGGTGTACTGAATCATGAAATTGTAGAATCATTAAGGTTGGAAAAGACCTCTAAGATCATCAAGTCCAGCCACTAACCCAGAACTACCACCATGTTCACCACTAAACCATGTCCTCAAATGCCATGTCTGCATGTTTTTTGAACACCTTCAGGGATAGTGCCTCTACCAGCTCCCTGGACAGTCTGTTCCAATACTTTACAACCCTTCCCATGAAGAAATCTTTCCTAATATCCCAACTAACCAGATGCAACTTGAGGACATTTTATCTCATCCTGTTGCTTGCTGCCTGGGAGAAGAGACCAAGCCCCACATGGATACACCCTTCTTTCAGGTGCTTGTACAGTAGTTGTAAGGTTTCCTCTGAGCTTCCTTTTCTCTAGGCTAAACACCCTCAGCTCCCTCAGTGTGTTGCAGGTTTTGCACCAAGGGGAAGGGACCACTGGGAGAAGTTTCTTCAAACCTTTATTGCGGCATCAGCCTTGTAACAGGGTAAGACAATTGAAAGGTGGCAACAGCTCACTCTGCCAGCAGCAGCCAAAGAGTTTTGTTACAGGACATTTTAAAAACTTCCTAGCCAATAGCATATTGCTAAAGCTTACAGGCAATTGTTCTAGCCAATCACTAAAAGCACACATACACCTGCTTCAAACAATGCTTGCTTGTTAACAACACGCAATACTCTTATTAAGCTTAAAACCTTCTACTGTCTTGCTAGGTATATTTTTCTGCAGTCTTAAGGTCTATCTTAGCCAAACCTAAAATCTGAAACTATTGTTTCATGTCTTTGCTTGCTGTACTATTGTAACTTTTCCTACTTTCAAGCTTTACAGCTGCAGCTAATTCTAAGTTCTTCTACTCTTTCTGTTTCTGGGGCCTGCTTTCACAGGCAGCTTTCTGAGTCTTCTTACCTTTAGTATTTCCCTCACCTCAGCGGTCCTCATCAGACTTGTGCTCTAGAAACTTCCCCAGCTCTATTGCCTTTCCCTGGACATTCTCCAGTACCTCAATGTCTTTCTCTTAATGAGGGGCCGAAAACTGAACACAGGATTTGAGGTGCAGCCTCACCACTGCTGAGTGCAGGTGCCCTGGCCCTGCTGGCCACACTGTTGCTGATACAGGCCAGGTGCCACTTGCCTTCTTGACCACCTGGGCACACTCTGGCTCATGTTCAGCTGATGTTGGCCATCACCAAGGTTCTTTTGTGATGAGCAGCTTTCCAGCCACTTTTCCCCAGCCTGTAGAAGTGCAGGACTTCTGGGGTTGTTGTGACCCAAATTCAGGACTGGACATTTTACCTTGTTGAACCTCAAACTATTGGCCCCACCCCATTCATCCAGCCTGTCCAGATCCCTCTGCAGAGCCTCCTGACTGTTGACTGCTGTTTCTATATTTACTTGCAACACCCAGTTCCAAAAGACAGTTGCTATTTCAGTCTTTGGTTTCTGAATATTTTATTTCTGACGAGTGAAGTGGAATCGCAAAGAATGACTGTTCTGTGATCAAGAAAATTTCTTTTTTTCTTAGGTGTTGTTAAAAGCACAAAGATTTTGTACCATCCAGAGAGTAAGAAAATTCATATGCCCTGGATTTGGTTTCTATCTTTAATTTGGTACACCTTTGAAAGCATGTATTCTGACCTGAATACCACGGGTCACAGAATTTAACAAGTGAGTGAGGTGTTAAATCCATTGCTACTTCTTCTTGGCCTGCTACTTTTATGATTCTTTACCTTTATCAGTACAGAATTCCCAGCTTCAACATTATTATTGTGCAGATCTTTTAAAGATACATTTACTCTTTCTTGAAGTATTTCAAAGCTATGTTTTCAGGGTGACACAGACTGGATTTTTATAACATTTTCTGTAATAACACTAAGCCTTATTGAATGAAACCAAGTAGTGAAACAAAGGAGCTCCTTTAAGTTATTTTTTGTTGCTGATAACAATATAAAACAGATTTAAAAACAAATTTTCATCAGAGCAGAATAGAATTTTCCATTGCCTTAATTTATATCTCCTTGGCCTTTCAACCTAAATCTAGCTTGTTTATTCCCAGGATAAATTACATGCACATTTTTTAAATGAGAATATTCAGAACATTCAGATGAATATTAAATTTTAATATCACAATAGATTAAAAAAATAAATGCTTGTGAAAGGAAAGCATTCATCCTGACAGTGCTGCTCTCTGTAGTATAGCTCTTCTCATCAATCATTAGCAAACAAATGCTTATATGCTTTGTTAAGGTTCTATCATGTCTGTGTTCCTAATTATTTATAAAACTTAGATCTGGCTCTCCTTCAGATAGCTGAGATGTGGAAAGCTGTGGAAAGCTGTGGAAAGATGTGGAAAGCTGGGATTTACACATTGGTACCTCTTCTGACAGTCAGTAGGGATCCTTAAATATGATAAATTTTAAACCAGCTATTTTACTCTTTGTTAAAGAAGAAAAGGTAGAAGCTATGAGATTTGAATCTGAACTTTGATTATACTCAGCTAATTAAATGTGGGGTTGAGTTTTCAAAATCACACAGAGTTTATGGTTTTACAGATATCTTAGCTGCCTAGTTTTGGCACTGTATTATCTGTTTGGTGGGGAAAACTACCTGTTTTAATATACACTTTATTTTGCAGAGGTAATGAGCCCAATTTCCTGTGATTCCAGGATCCCTGAAAACTATTTACCACTGAATGATACCAGGATACCATGCTCATATACCATTAAGGACTTTCAAAAGATGTGTGGCTACGAGAGCTGGCCCTGTTTGAAGCACAGTATTTTGATTGATATCTGCTATTGTCCTGTGGTAGAGGATTGTTACTCACATACACTAATTTTCTAAATATCCCAGCAAAATAAAACTCGAACTCTAATTATTGTCTTTGTTCCTCTAAGTTGATTTCTACTTATGACCTATTACAAATGGATAGTAGTTCATTCATATAGTGCATATCTATAAGAAAAATGCCAGTAAAATATACATTCAAATATAATGAAGACTTTGTTTGAAAGGTTGCAAATATTTCTGCTTCTCTCTTACACATGCAGATGCATTCATGGGGGCACTTTCTAATAAACACATAAAGTTATGACAGACTAGCTAATGCTCTTGTGCTTGGACACTCTTGACTTTGTTTGGGTCTTTTTGTAGTACCTCTTTTAATGAATTAAGATTTGTCTGCAAAATTTGTATTCCTGTGATATATTCTGATTTTAGGATCATCACATTTGGAGAAGAGATGTGAACCTTGATCATTCAAAATGATGTTTGGAGCCTCATTTATTTTTGTCTCACTAAAATTCAAAACAGACCAGTTTTCCATTGTACCATGCCATCACTTAAAGAGTCATTAAAGTCAGTGTGAACACTAACTTTTCATATAGTAGCTGTTGCTGATGCTTTACTTCTGTAACATATCAAAAGGATCTTCTTCAGCAAACTCATTATCTTCAGGATTTTTTAGTGTGCATGCAGTCTGCATGTTCCATTACAAAGGCATTCAAGCCTGAAAAGCGATTCCAGAGTCTTTGATATACAGCAAAACAACACAACACTTCTTTGATTGCCTATATTTAAAGCTCTGGACAATGTTATTATGCAGCATACTTTAGTCTCTTGCCTAATACGTGAATTAGGGCTTCATTAACAAATCATTATTATGAATCACATTTATCTGTAATGCCACACTTGCTCTCTGAAAGTCTATGAAAATTAGTGGATATGACATGTAAAAGCAACAAACAATAGTACTTTTATTTCATCATCAAACCCTGCTTAATCATAGCTCAAAATGCATAGAGCTTAGAGTTCTATCACTTCTGAGCTGTTCCTTTTCTGAGCGGTGAGAAATGTCAGCTTTTCAAAAATTACTTTTTAAGCCTACCTATATTATTTCTGTGACTTCACATTTAAAAATAATTCTGATGTCTCCATTGCTTTAGACTAAAAAGCTATTATTAACAGACTGTTTTGATGATGATCCCTGAGAAATAAATTGAGTTTTGGCTGTGTCATAAGTGCGGGTGTTCACAGCATCACACTGCCATTGCAATTAACAGCCCCTCTGGCATTATGTTTAAGAAGGGTTCTTAAGCAGTTCAAAATGAGTAATGAATAATCTAAGCCAGAGCTGCATGGGCATACAGGACAAATTACATTTTAGACCCTAAAATAAATTTCCACATTATTAGAAAGAGTCATCTTGGTGAATCAAAGTGGAGAAATATATTGTTACAACTCTAGTATTTTATTTTGTCCTGTAATAATTGAAAAGTTCTTTCTCCATTCTTGCTCATTTCCAGCACTTTACATAAATTTGAAGCTCATTTACAAAGACTAAAACCTCTCTGACTCTTGATAACAGCCACTTTATAGTTAATAGAAAGCAGGCTTCTCCTCTGACTCTACTCAGAAATGGCCTGAAGTACTGCTATAACACCACACATTTTTCTCCTCAGATGGCACATATAATATGAAACATCTGTGCAAAGCTCTTTTTTGGATAGAAAGGTTCTTTTTTTTGGTTTTATCCTGGAGGCTATTTGTATTATTTCAGCTTTACAAATATCTGTAGCCCTTTCTGAGGCAGGCTTTTCTCAGTGATGCCAAGTGAAGCAACAGAAGCATTAGGCACAACCTGAAATATGGGAGGTTTCCTGATCATCAGGAAACATTTTTTCGCTGTGACTGCAGTGGAAAACTGGCACAGGTGCCCTGGTAGGTGGTGTAGTCAATCCTTGGAGTATTCAAAAGCCATCTGGACAAGGTCCTGAGTAACAGGCTAACTGGCATACAACGAATCATATTGTCCCTCTGAGATTTCAGGGTACAAAGATGAACACTAAATAATTTCGTTATCATAAATATATATATTTTTTAAATAAATAACTAATAACATACCTCTCTGAAACTGTTTATGCTGTAGGGTATCTGAGATTATTGAGGTTACACTAAGGATTAATTTAAAAATAAAAAGAAAAAAAGAAAGAAAAAAGAAGTACTGCTGCTACTATTATTTTGATTTTCTGTCATTTCCATTCCTGACTTTTTTTTGAAAACCATTCAAACTGCAGTGAGTGTTTTGTGCTCTCTCAACTGCTACTGCTGTAAGCATGTTTATCCATAATGCTCCAGATGCTCAGGTGTGTCATACTAGTAGACACTGGGGAAGATATTTAAATAGTTTTCTGCTGCCTTTCTAGCATGTGACCTGACTACTGCAGCAAATTCCAAGCTGTTTAGGTTTCTAGCTACAAAAGCATCAGTGTTTCTCCCAGTTTCCCCGTGTATATACTGATTCTCCATCATGACTGGGCATTACACCAGAGCCAAGAATGGGTATGGATGTTGGTACAAATGCCCAGGGATGTGTAGACCAATGATCAGTATTTCCCAAAGACTGGGAAAGTCTGAGGGTCTGATCTATGACTTAGAAAGTCACATTCTTTACATAACTGATTGGGATGGTCCCCTCTTCATGGATGCCTTTACCTTTAAAAACTCATGCAGCAAAGCTGGCTTGCATAACCTCAGGCAGAAATGAACCCACATTCTTTATGAAGTAGTTTGAGACTGTTAGCATACTCTGGTAGTATCTAGGTAATCACTGTGAGGTAATGAAAAAGTTTTGTCCTAGGGGAACTTAAAAAAAAAATCTCATTCTAATAAAACACAGCAATAGTGTGGATCAATCTATTTAGTTAAACTGTAAGTAGCCTGAGAGCTACTCAATGTTTTTAAACACTGAGAGAAGATACTGAGAAGCTGATTACAAGGTGACTTTTGTGGGTAAGAAACTGAATTTTTATTCTGTGGAGATGGTAAAGTTACATCCAAATAAACACTTCATTAGGTCTTCTACATAGATTATTACCAGGGGATAATTTTGCAGTCATAGTCCAAGTTTGGTTTGTTATGGTAGGGTTTGTTTTGGAGTGGTTATGTGGTTGGGTTTTTTTGTTGGCTTGTTTGTTTGTATGCTTTTTATTCTGTATTTTTTAAAAGAATGTGGCTTAGCACATAATTTGCTGATTGTGAATGTCTTTGATCCACAGAATAAAAACTGAGGGTAGCTCAAACCCTCCTGTGTATCAGGTAGTTCAGATCTGAAAGATTAGGAGATTGACAGCATAGCTGGAAAATTAATTTTTATTTCATTAAGTGAATGCATTGCACTGTACATTGGAGTTTACATCCCTCCAGAGGAGTAAAGGATTCACTGTGTGAGAATAATTTTCATCAAGATCCCACTTGATGGTATTAAATATATTTTACTGCTGGACTGTTGTGGATTTAATGGGCCTTTCCATATGTTAGCAGGAGACATTAATACCATAATAATAATGGGTTCTACTAACCTATATATTTTTGTTGGAGGGATTAAACATAGTATTTTGGCAGTGTTTTTTTTTTTTAATCCAAATTATAAGACATTTAAATATCTGAGACTGAGAAATTCAACCATACAGTGCTTCTAGACTATTTCCTTTGACAAAATTGAGGTTTCCTAGAAATTTCAAGTGTTTCATAGATTAAAGGTTGGAGTTTCTTAAGTAGTTACTAATTCTACCCAAAGACAGGGTAGGTGGGAAATATATTCCACTTACAGTTAATCACAATTGTTTGCTTTACCTACTTGGACAGTTTGAGAGACTTGTAGATATAGGACAAGAGTTCTTTCTTGATTCATTGACTACTTTGACACGTTTTACAGCCATTTCTAAATGAATTCTTCAAATATAGTTCTTAAAGGACATAGCAGATGGATTAACTGAGAAAGCTTTAATAATAATTGAAATTAAATGAATAGCATCGTGCCACTTAGATTAGATTTAGTCAGTATGAAATACTCTTACTGACGAGAACTGCCAACTTCAGAGTATTATGTATTCAGTGTAAATTTAAAAATTGGCAGTAAAGGTGTATTGAAAAATAAATTTCAATTAACAAGTACTAAATATCTGCCCCTAATTAGAAAAGGCTATGGTTGTTAGAGATAAATTCCTAACAGGTTTATATGAGGCATTTATGTTTATTGTCAATTATTTATTCTGTTTACGAGGCAGTCCATACAAAAGTAGTTAACAAAAAAGCTTGGTCACACAACAGTTTATTTAAAATTAATATATCCAGTTATTACATAAATTACTTAGCTTCCATATTTTTTTGTTTTCTTTCCTTTCTAATGTTTCTCATTAGGGCTAATTTTCTTCTTGTGGATCTCCTTTGTGCTACAGAACAGTCAATACCTCATGGGAAGAATATCTGATTATTACTTTTCTACCTCTTGCACAAAGTTTACAAAGTTGAGATGTGAAAATGCAGTTTAGATGAAGCATGTCTTTTTACCTGTCCCATCACACTAATTCTTCATAAGTATTTTTTGTCTAAGTGATTTTCCAGAGAAAGTCATTCCTGCTGAATAGGCTGTGATTGAAAAATATGGATTGGACAAAAACAGAACCCCAAAATTTAGGTGTAGTCATCATGTTTGCTCTCCTTATTAAAACAAGAACCCTTCTTTTCTGATAAGTAAAGGAAGCAGAAGAAGATCCCAGACGGCCTTCAAAATGAATGGAAACAAGAAAACAAGTGACAAGACAGTCTTTTTTTTTTTATATCCGCTAACAAGATGAGCAGAAAAAGGCTAGGACTGAGTACAGAGCACTGAGTTCAAAAGAATTAAACAAGTATTGCAATGGAAAATGAAGGCTTGATCTCAGTTTATCTTTGGCAGGCTTTAATATGTACAGGTGCAGATACCTTTGGAGGATCCCAGAAAAATGGTAGGTCTGATACTGGTAGGTACTGTTTGTTGTAGGGCTCTACAAACATTAAGGCACTAAAGGCTCAGGCCAGGATTACACTATCCAGAGGAAGTTGTTACTTAGCTGAATGTCCATCCCTATTATTGCTCATGCTTATGTTCTTAGACTCCCAGGAGTCCAGTTGGTTCAGGTGGGTCATACTGAGTGTCTCTATTTAGTTTCCTACAGAAATTTTTTATTGTAAGTATAGGTTTTCTTCTCTCATATGAAAACATAGTCTAACATTTTTTTTTAAAAAATATTTTTAGTAAACTGAATGGGTGGAAAGTTTGTCAGCTATTTTCTACAGATACAAATTTGGTAAACAGCTTATTTTGCCTCTATGAGAAAAAATCTAAGGAACTTTCTTAAAAAAAATTAAGATTGGTTTGCAAGTCACTACCATTCTCATTCTTGTCCTTACAAGACTGTAGTTTTGGAAATCTCAGTCTCAGTTTCTGGTTTTGTCCAATTTCTTATGAGAATTATGCAGTTCAAGCCTATCAGTGCTTAAGAGATGTTTGGACAATGCCTTTAACAGCAGGCTTCAACTTCTGGTTGGCCTGGAATTGGTCATGCAGTTGGACTGGATGAGTGCTCTACATCCCTTCCAACTGAAACTGAAATATTCATTCTATTCTATTCTATTCTATTCTATTCTATTCTATTCTATTCTATTCTATTCTATTCTATTCTATTCTATTCTATTCTATTCTATTCTATTCTATTCTATTCTATTCTATTCTATTCTATTCTATTCTATTCTATTCTATTCTATTCTATTCTATTCCATTCCATTCCATTCCATTCCATTCCATTCCATTCCATTCCATTCCATTCCATATGAAATTGATATATCTAAATTAGGATTTGAAATGATGAAATGGTTCAGGATGAATCATCCTCTAGATGCTTGTCTCCATCAACTACAAAAAATGAGAGAAAACCAAAAACTATATCCTAGACTAACTAACTAGCTAACTAACTAACTAATTAACTTTTTAACAAATAGACAAGATGGAGCTCTTCTCTAGTGACCTACCATTAAATTAACACCTAATATACCTATGCAGTCAATAAAAAGAAATAAGGTTCTGCCTCCGAAGAAAAATTCTCTCTCTCTCTTCAACCACTGAAAATAATAGTGATGGTGTGCTTATTTTATTGCATGCCTAAAATGCAGTCTTAAGTCACATATTTCTATGAGTAGACTAGATCCTTGCTTGAGAATCTCCTGTTAAGTGTTGGCCTAATTGTGTTTTAGGTAGTACAAAGGGATAAAATCAGCACATTTCTTCAAATCTGTGAAATTTATCAGAGCCAGGAATGAAGGAACACTAAATGGAGTGCTATAAGTGAAACAGACTTCCTGATACAGAGTCGTTAGGGGGATTCCACCTCATCTAAACTCACATGTCTTCTGTGCAGATATGTCAATCAAAATAACCTAGATATCTTTTGAATCAATAGAGAAAAATAAACCTTAGAATGTTAACTTTTACGTAGCTAAAGATAAAAAAGGTGAATTTCATCCTTATACTTCAGTTTTATTGTCAGTGGACAAAGCAAGATACACCCTATTTTGAAATATTTGTCTAAAATTATTCTCTCTGGCTGTCTTCTGTAGGTGTTCTCTTTTGCTATTGACTACACGTGTAAGCCAGAGATTTATTTTTCAAGTAAGCTTTCAGATTCCCAGAGTTAAGAGTGATGCCCCCCGGCTTAACAGATCAACTTTTATTGCACTGCACTGATACTAATATCTACAGAACACAGAACTCACTTATTCATGAAGTGCTGATTGCCACCAAGACCACTGTTTCTGCAATGATGCCTTTCATGCTCCCTTTAATCAATTGCATATCAGTGTTTATCAGACTCATGGCATCTCAGTAGATCCAGGGCTTGGACTTTTCTTTAAAAATTAAACAAAGCCAATATTTCCCCAGAATAATAAACAAAACTATTTTGAATATCTGGCTAATTTACACTTTAAAAGAATATGATATTCAAGACAATACCTTGGTAATAAAAGGGAAACTAACTCCTTTAGCTTTTCTGTTCAGCTCTGCCTCCATAGCAGTAGTCTGTCTATGGATGAAAGAATAATTCATGATAAATCCTATTCAGACATTATTGTTTTATTGATTTCACCATCTGTGTTCCCAAACATCAAAAATCTCTGCAAAGCGAAAATATAAAACATTCATTAGATATTACTTTTCTAGAAATATTCCATGTTAAAATGCACTTTTATAATGATCTATATTTGGAAATGCCATACCACATTATAATACAGTATGTATTATCCATTTATCTGACCCTAAAATGATGTGTGTGAGAGGCTTTAATATAATACATGTTGTAAATATGGCAAAGCAGTGAACTTTCTAAGGCCAGTAAATTATTAGAAACAGCATTTTAAGGAACTCTGCCCAGGAGAGGTATCATTTTTTACTTCCTGGACTTAATGATCTCATGTCACAGATAAACTAGGTTATAATCTGTTCTTTTGACTCAAGAGAAACATCTAAGAAAATACAAATAAATCATGACTGCTGTCAGGTCATTTGCCAGAGCAGTCTTTGAGAGCTTGGTTCTAAACAGCCTCGAGGCATTTTCCAGTACATTTTAAAGGGCTATCCCTTTCTGAGCACAAAATTCTATTTCTTGTCTTTGTGTGTCTGTGTGTTTGATCCCTAATTATAGCTGGGTGATAATAGTGCCCTGACTCCTCCTACAAGGAATTGCTTACTCCATCATAAGAATGCTTAAAGTAACTGGCAGATTTCAATTGTCTAAATAACTTCATTTAACTACTTAAATGTGAATGAAAATGAAAACTTCCCATGTACATATTTTGTGGCTAATCTGCATCCATGAGTTTCTTAATACATTTAGATGTGAGTGACAGAGAAATAATAGTTACTTTGAAAAGCTTTGGGGATATAGGCCTCAGTCTGGCCACCTTTTGCAGCCAGAAGTAATCCCTCCCAAAAAGGAGAAAAGCCAGGCCACATACTATGTTAATATGATAAAAATATAGATTATTAACTAGATATAAAGCATAGGTGATTATAAATTTAGACTAATATGTCAAAAAATGTTTCTAAAGCCAAGACAGTGGATTGTTTAATTACTGATTTTCATGTGAGTAGGAAAGCACCAGACAATAATTCCTTACACAGAGTTACCCCAATTTCTTTGTAAAAGATCAAACTGAGGGTAGTCAGCACTTTGTACCAAGAGGTCTGCAGGATTTTGTGTTAATAATATAGGTGAGAGCAGCACCTTCATTCAAGGTAACACTTAAACACCTGTATCAACTCAGCCACTGATGTTTATGGGGCTTAATCTTCTGCTTAATACTTTGTTAAATATAAATGTCTAAGTATAAATGGTTGAAGGCAAGTTCCATGGGAGATAGTGGCTGGTTGGAGAGCTCAAATGCCAAGCTGATTCCCAAACACCTTATTGAATTGTGGAAGTCAGGTGTAAAACTCTTTCTTTTCATAAGTAAGTCAACTCCAATTTTACATTTGTTTGTTTGGTTTCATTTGGTGGAAATATCATCAGACCAAAAATACAGAAAAAGAAGTTATATTTAAAATACAGTTTCTGTTGATGTTGCTGGCCAGAAATAAAGGATGGGAAGGTGTCATAGTTTTGGAATGGTATTCTCCAGTTAAATGTCCCAACTGAAACCATGCACCAGTCGATCACCCCCACTTCCCCCTCCTGCTGCTGGAGAGGAGAAGTGGAGGCAAAAAAGGTAAAGATCACAGGTTGAGATCAGAACAATTAACTGGGAACAGCAATGAGATAAGATAATAATGAGCAACAACAACAAAAGCACACAAGAGAGGGAAGTGAGTCACCACTCACCGTGGATGGAGCTCAACGATACCCTACCACTTCCAGGCCATGCTAGACCAACCTGGAAAAAACACTTCCCCCTTTCCTGGAAAATCATGTCATGTGCTAGAAAATAGCCTTCATGTCCCAGCCATGCCCACCCCTGGCTACTGCCAAAATTGACCCTGGCCTGTCTGGAACCAGGACAGATGATTAAGGTGAGGCAGAGTGAAGGAAAAAAGAAGAAGAGCTGAAACACGGGAGCGGGTATTCAGTCAGGGCACATAGCCAAAATCTGGGTACCAGATCTTGTGTGACTACAGCTGTGACTGTCACTTACAGGTATATCCCTATCCTATTGCTGTTTTCCTGTTTGTAGTCTGGAGGATATAGATCATAATTTCAGGTAAAGTTTATTCTCTATACTAACATTATAAAAACATTTAGACTTACCAAAATAAGCAATTATTTTTTTCCTCCAAAGCAACTTTTATCCAGACAAATATTGATTAATCTAGACTGCTTTAAAGCCAAAATTTCCTTTGTCGGCTGCAGTTTGCAATTCTTTCTTTTTGCTTTTATTTCTGTATTTTTTCTAAGCAGCAGAAAAATGTGCACATATAGCTTCAGTCATGATTGCCCTTCCACAATTTTTTTTTTATTTTTTCATTATAAAATTTCATATTCCCTTAGTTTAGGTTACTATTTTTCACTGTCTGTAGCTTTCCTGTCCTTTTCTCCATCACCAATATCATCAGCCAAATTGAAAATAGATATGCATCAGTCACCTGTTTCATAGGTCATATCTACACTATTTTAAATAATGACTCCATTCTTGCTTCTTAATATCTGCTTCTACTTGCTTTGTTCTCTTTTGCACTTTTTAGTGAATAATCTCTTTCCATTTGTTTTGATTTGTTTTATAAGAACTGAATTAAGTTGAGTTTTGACACCTCTTTCATTTTATTCTATTTTTTTTTCTTTTTACATTCATTCTGTATATTACTTCTGGAATACTTCACAGACAGTTTAAAGTCCTTTTATGCAATGTTTTTGCTTTGTAGTTTAAGATGTTCCACAGCACCTTAAAGAAAATTTCAAACTTTCACTCTGTTCTTGCCCTTTGTTTTTCATTTACACTGATTTTAGTAAATAGCTCAAAGTCATCCATCTTGAAATGTATGCCCTAATTACAGACTATTTTATTTAAATTTGTGATTACTGCTTCCAAGGTTATTTTTCCAAGTAGCTCTTCTGAAGTTTCTTCCTTGTAAACAAAGACAAGTCTAAGATAGTATTAGATTCTAGAATGTTAAGACTCAATTTATCTTAATTGTAGCTGACAATATCTACTTTAGAGTGCAATGGATTATGTTCTAGAAATGACAGCTACTCAACACTGGCTTTCCAGGGAGTGTGGAATAACTTGCCTAGGTTTTGACAATTAATGGTGTCAGTTAGCCAAATGAGGTTGGGTTGTTTTTTTTTTTTTTTGCTTATCCCAAAATTCAGTGAATATTGCTACTGTCAGAAAGGATTCACCAACCAGTTATCCTTTATATTTTACATGTAAAACATTACTTAATGCAGTATTTCACAACCCATTCTCACAAAGCACATAAAAAGGAATTCAGTGTTTAGCAAGATGCTTTTCAAGTGCAATATGCCCACACGCCTTTTTCCAAGGAGCCTTTCCATACCGTGCATCCTACTGAATGTCTCTAAGAGCCAACGAAGCTCATGCTTAACTACAGAGAGCAATAGGTGTCCAAAAAGGCTTTTGAGGCAAAGAGATTAAGACCTTGTCAGATGGTGCACACAATAGAGATTGTTGATGTCTGTAGGATGTGATAGCGAGAAGTGTCACAGAGAACACTTGATTTATATCATAAATGTGAATGATTTTGTCAAAAGCACTGCAGGCTTTTCTGCCTTTGAAGGGTACTTCAGCAGTCATTTTCTGTCCAAAGACATCCCTGTCTCCATGGTTCCCCTGAGTACTGTTCCAAGTCCCACCATGTCTGCTTTCTCAGGATTTGCGAAGACAAGATGGAAGATATAAGTTGCTGCTACAGAAAAACAGCAAATAGTTTATACGTTGGGTTGTATAGGGCTAAATAAACTTTGGATTAATTTCCCACTTTTCAGGCTCTACGAAAGACAGTGGGTCTTCATCAGAAAGAGCATTGTGGAAAAAGCATCTGTTTTCTATATACAACAGAAATTCCAGAGTAACTACATGATGAGAGATAGTGCCCAATGTCTGCATCTGGAGATGTAAAAGCTCTGGAGGAAATAATCTGTCATAGTCCTCCTGAGGTAAGGGATGTTTTAAGGGGATGAATGCATAGAGGTTTCACGGCATTTTTGTCATCTTGTGAGAGAAAGTTCTACCTATGCTATATTTTGTGCTTCACTTGTAGTCTTCTATGGGTGACTGCACAAAAGAACAGAGTTCCCACCAGGCTGCTGCTAAATGAGCCTGAAATAGGAAGTCATTAGCTTGGGTACAGAAATATTATTTTTAATTCAGGCTGTTTTTCAGACCCAAGCACTGTCAGTGTCATCACCCTGTCTTAAACAGATCTTCTCTCATGCTCTCCCGCACAGCTACACACTTATGGATCTCACTCATATAATCCACAGAAAGACAGGAATCCAAGATATATCAGAGTACCTATGACTAAATTACTTTCTTTTTTTAGCTCCTTTCAGTTCTTTGGTATTTGAATTCAATCCAATGATAAATTCAAAGGAGAAGGTAGGAGGAATTGGAAAAGGAGGACTGGGAGGAAATACTTCTTGTAGAAACTCAGAGATAGAAATAGGTGATCTTGATGCAGACATGTGAGCACTCAGCAGATGCAAAATTGAGATGGAGACTTCATACCCTAAGTAGGTTGGGAAGAATGAGAACGACTAAGAAGGGCTGGCATGGAGAGGGAGAAAAGACAAAAGAAGAGAAGCCATCCAGATTTCTGCAGAAAGATCTTACTGAGACTTTCAGCCCTATTCCATTCTTAATGTATTCATCCAGTCAAGTGTCTTGTCTGCAGACTGCCTCATCCCTTGTCCTTATGCATTTAATGTCACTGAATATTAAATAAATAAAACCCTTCTCAAAAGCCCTTTCAATTGCCTTCATATGTCCCCCACACCCTGTGAAACTTTATTCCCCTTTGTAGATCTGTGCCATTGACCTTCCTGCCTTTTCAGTCCCTTGACCCTTGATCTCCATTGCAAAATTCACCTGCTTTTCTAAGGAATGACTGAGTTAGGAATAATGGCAAGACAGGTGTGAAGGTTTTGTTGTCTGAGTCACATCTAAAATATTCTGCAAATAAATAAGATCTCCTCATGTCCCAAACAACTCAATCTTCCTCTGTTTTTTTCCTAGATGTCCTGGGTTGTGGTGTAGAACGTGCACGGAGTATTCTACCACCATCTTCATGAACTGTGGAAACCTATTGCTGAAGCAGCATTCTTCCAGACTCTCCCCTCCCTCTTTCTGTTAGGGTGTCTTTTGTTAAGGTGTCCTCTGCTAATGAGTCTTTTGATAACGTGTTTTCTGTTAATGGCCTGCTGATGACTTACAGATAACTCCCACCAGGAGTTATCTCCCGCTAATGGGCCATCAAGGACCCCCCTGTATGACTCATTATTCCATTGTGAGATGCTCCACCCAGGGGGAGGAGTCAAGCATTCTCACCTGCATATAATCTGGGATCTGAGACAATACAGGGTACCTTACCCACTGGATCTACAGAGGATCAGAGCTACCAGACCTTTCTACGGGATTGCTGCTTCCATCATCTTGCTCAGGTTGTATTCTGACTCTGTCAGGGGTCTTTTGTATTATTGCATTTATTTTATTTCTTTTTTTTTCTTTTCCTATTAAATTGTATTTCTGACTTGAAGCCTCTCACTAGTTTTGCTTTCAAACCATCACACTAGACCAAAAGATTGAGATCAAAATATTAAAAAAAAAAATCCATACTTATAGAAATTGTAGATCTCAAGAAGTTAAAAAAAAAGTTATTTTTAACATCCAGGAAGAAACTAGAGGAATTTTTTAATCTATTTTTAAATTAGAGATTTATATTGCTCCCCGATTTTCTTAGCTCTGTTACAATGGATGAAGACACTTTTCCCAAGCTAAATGTCGGTACTATAAATCGCAGCAAAATCAACTTAACTTATATTTCAAAGTAGGTTTTAAATAAAGTTCTAAAATACATATTAAAACCAGGTGTTTTTAAATGAAGGCAAAATAAATCAAAATATAGAGTAATTTGAACTTTACATTTTCACAACCTTGAATCTGAGAGCAAAAATTGAAAGACTTCTTCCTACACAGTGCACTATATTCTACATCAAAAATTACCAAAAAAACCCCACCTTAGTCTAATTATAGATCATTTCAGTTTCTCATCATCATTCTTCATTCATGTTGACTATATAGTTCTGCAGGGTTGTTAACTGTACAGGTACTGAGGTGAAAATAATGCATATATCTTCCTGTCATAAAATGGACAGGTAATTTTTGGAAAAGTATGATGTACAATCTATCTACAGTGATACATTTAGATTCAAATTAATTTCCAATTTGTATTTCAGGAAGCCTTTCTGAAGTACTTACTTTTCAAGGTATTAGAAACATAGAATATATATATTTTCATTATTTACAATCTTCAAGGATATTTATTTTTTAAAATAAGTTAAGATACAAAGTGAAAAGGAACCTTAAATTAATTTTTCATTACATAAGCATTATGTGAATTATGCACATGCCTTATCAATTAGTCTGAAAGCAGGAAACCTAGCTGCTCAGCGTGTTAGGCAGTGAAGCATGCTGTTCACATATTAAGCTTTACAGATTCTCAGGGTATTCTGTCATTTTGCTTTGATTTTTAAAAATATATATGTAAAATTTGTATGTTTTTGTGAATTTTTTTCTGGTGTAAAAGTAGTTTAAGTTTCTGCTGTCCCCCTTCTTTCCCCTCCTTGTCCAGTTTCTAAGTGACTCTGTGTATCATTACATGACTTCTTCCAATATAGCTGGCTTTGCAGTCAGGGATAAATCAGTCCAGAGAGAAAGATTATGACTTCCTAAAGGTTGATTCAGCAGGGAAACTCACAGAGAGTCCTCATGACAGAACTAAGAGGTGACATGGCATGGAAAGCTACACACAGTGGATGTACCATTAGACAAATGTCTATGCACAAGACACACCTACCCATAAATCAGGGTTTAGGCCCTCTGAGCACTCGTGTATAATTCTATCCAAACATCCTGCCTGGTGCTTCATCAGGCCTGAACCTCACCTCTTATCACCCTCATGCAGTCTGGCTGCCATGGGAGGTCTCAAAAAGAAAGAGATACATATGAGTGGGCACAGAACCTAACACCTACTGTGAGAACATGAAAGTTTTGGGATTAGGATTCAGTTTAAGATTATGGACCTGGCAACTGTCTACTCTCCCATTTAGCCAACAGAGGGCTTCTCAACACAGCTAGCAGAGCTGTATGCTGATGTAGCCCCCCTCAGGTAGGCTCCTACAGCTGACTTCAGTCACCTAAACACAGGTACCCATTGGATACGGGCGTCTCAGGCTGTCTCCTGGCTGAAGTCACCTGAATCACTCTGTGTATGAATTGTATTTCTCTACATTAAGTGTCCTAGAGTATATACCTGGTACCCATGTAAATATATTCATGAAGATACCCCAATTCAGAGGTTTTGATCTCACCTCGTTGTAGTCATAGCTAAGTGCGATGAAATCTGCCCCTGAACTGTACATAGCATGGCAATTTATGGCGTGAAGAAAATCTCAAACTCTGCTCTACCTCCCCTGTCAGGCTGAGACAACTGTTTATGAGTCTGTAGCAGAGGCAGGTGACAGCAACAGCTTGGATTAAAAACAGTGGTTTGTTTCAGAGTGCTACTTTTAATCTAGATTGTTTCAAAGTTCCTATCCACCAGGGCGGCCAGACAAACTGCTGTGCAAGCACAGCTGGAGAGGTGGTGTATCAAATCAGTGGTGCTGGAATGACAGGGCAGGGAAGTGAAGGGGGTTGGAATTTCTTAAAGTTGTTTCGCTGAAGTCAGAATAACTATTCCTTCAGAAAGAGAAGTCTTTGTGTCAAAAAAAGCATTTCCACTTGAGCAAGCACATCTAAGGATACTTAAAAAATGAAAACCTAGGAGAAAAAAGTAAATGCTAAGTGTTGAAGTGTTGAAGTGTTAATAGTTTTCATTCAGATTTCACTTGTTCAGAACAGTTTTTAGTACAAGTGCATGCTGCAGATGTTGTGTTGATATGACAGTTGGTATTCAGAGACCTACACACGGTCAAAGGCTGCTCGTGGTCTCCTGGGGAGAGTGGAAGAAAAGATTAGATGAGATCACAAATGGTTCAGTTAGTTAGTCTGAAGATGCTTTTGAAATACAGAGTTACTACTTCTTAAATCTTCCTGTGCTTCATTCTCACTTCCCTTCTACTTATTCTGGGGCTCATTTGAGCTCACAGTGGATACTGTGTCATTGGTTTGTTTTCTTTTATTCATCTTAGGTTTAATAAATGTTTTTATATCAGAGCAGGTGCTGAGAGGCACCAGAAGATTTTGAGGAATTACCATGCAGATCACAGAGAGTGTAGATAACCTATCTTTTTGGTGGTAGAGGAATGTCAGGTTTACTTACCACACTTACAGTGCACCTGCAAGTGACAGGCTTGAGAACATGCAGCCAAGACAAGCAGGAAGGTAGAAATTTTGTATATAAACTGAAGGTCTCTGACAATTTCAGGCCAATATAATTACAGGTCACTGCTGATGGGATGGTACTTTCCTGGCCCTTAAATGCAGTTGCAATTTTATATTGGTAATGCATGGAGTACAACTGAACTGAAACTGAGAAANGCAGTTGCAATTTTATATTGGTAATGCATGGAGTACAACTGAACTGAAACTGAGAAAGGGATTTACCTGGAGATGTAAAATGTATTTTCTTAAATTATACTTTCACATTAAGGAGTTCACTGAACTGACTTGTCACAAGGCTATATAAGCATAATTCTGGCACTTGGGCAGTGGTAAGGATACATACTTGGAGGCAGAACATTAGACTGGATTTCTGTTTCTTTTTCAGAGACACCAAGATCCCAAGGAGGAAAAATCATTTATTCTGCAAATCCACTCTTTTCACCTTGGCTTTTTACCTATGTGTCAGCATTCTGCTTCTGTTTGTCTACTCACTTTGCTGACTTCATAACATTTGCTGCCTGCCACAATTTCCTTGTTTGGCCATTCAAAGCTCAAGACCCTATGACCATACTTTACAAGAACATAGCACACCATGAAGATGCTCAGAGGGCTGGAGCACCCCTCCAATGGAGACAGGCTGAGAGAGCTGGGACTGCTCATCCTGGAGAAGAGAAAGCCCCGGGGACACCTTATAGCACCTTCCAGTACCTAAAGGGGCTACAAGAGAGAAGGACTTTTTACAACGGGAGAGAAAGATAGGACAAGGTGGAATGGCTTAAAACTGAAAGAGGGTGGATTTAGGTCAGATATTAGGAAGAAAATGTTCACTATTTTGGTGGTGAGACACTGGTGCAGGTTGCTCAAAGAGGTTGTGGATGCCCCAACTCTGGAAATGTTCAAGGCCAGGTTGGATGGAGCTTTGAGCCACCTGGTCTAGTGAGAGATGTCCCTGACCAAGTATTGAAGGAGATCTGTTAACAGAAGACAGTGCTGGGAAAACCTTTAGTTCAGAGAGGCAGGACAAGGAATTGTGTCCCCCTGGAGCAACCAGTGGGATGAGAAGACAGTAGCTACTCCTAGTCTTCCTGTGTTTCACCAAGGCAGATGATGGCTACACAAATGTCAATCCCAATAAATCTTATTGGTGAAACTACAGCTGATTTCCACTGGAATAGGCAGAACTTTAGACATAGTTAGTTTGTTACAATTAAATACTTTGCCAAGAGTGAGAGCGTATACCTTGATAAAATAGTAGTTAATTCTAGTAAGATTAAATGAAACTAGCAGCTAAATCCATTAAGACAACACCTTAATGCGTAAATTTAACCACAAGAAGAGAAAGAGAAAACAGAATACCCTATCCAAATCTTAGTCAACACGTTCTGTTGACTTCGGTAAAAACTGCATGGAGTTGTTAAAGCTGGTAAGACAGGCATTGATGAAGATTTTTCTCAAAATTTATCTTAGTATTTATATCATATGATTTTAAGCCAATGTATGACCCGAATGTCTGCATTAAAAATAATTTTCTTTTGTTTTGAAATTTTTACTCAGGAAAGAGTGAAAAAAACCCAGATAAACTCATACTCTCATCTGATTCAAGCTATATAGAAAGACTCCCTAGATTTGAGACAACATTAATAGCTTTGAGGGCAAAAACTGCCCTCTGGATAAAAGATATAAAAACATCTTTTCAAAAGAGAAGTTGGGAAGGTCGCTAAGAGATGAACAAGCTACATGACTCTGGTATTCTTTGAAATCCTATACTCACTGCTACTACAACAAGATTTCTTGTGTCACATTAATCTCTCAACTACAATGTTCTTTATTTAAATGATGAACTAATGGCTTGCATAATTCGTTTCATTAAAAAAGTGTGTTTCCTATTACACATTATGACACTGAAGAAGAACAGTTGTTGAGGCTTCAACACTGTGGAACTGGTTTGAAGTTGAGTTCCGAAGAACAATGAGGCTGCGGGTGATGCCTTAGGCTGGTGTAACTAATAGTCTTTACCAGAGTGGCCTGACTACTCAGTCATAAAATCAAGGGGTAGCAAACCAAAAATTTAGAAACATCTTTTAGTCTGTGTCTACTTTATTCATAAGACTATTTTAAGGAAGAAGTCTTTATAGCCCATAATAGAAATTTAGCTAGGAAAAAGATAATTGAATATATTATTTAAATCCTTGGTATTCAAAATGAATAGTCTGGTTTTGTTTAAGATCTTTGTACATTAATTAGTGGTAAATTCAACACAGTATGTGTGTTAAAAGGCTGCTGAACAATGCTTGCATGCAGGCTACTGCATGATGTTGCTGTCTTTAAGAAGATTAAAAATATTACTTTTTAAAAAATTATTACTCTGAAGATATACCACCAAAAGAGTTCCAGAACTTAGGCTACCCAGAACAATACATTTCCTAGGTAAATAGGTAGCGTAGATATAGACATTTTATTTGTCTACAGACATTTCTGTTCTTGGTCTTGAGCTATGCAGGCTCTAGTGTCCAATGGACCCATTCACAGTTCATTTTGCTGACAAACAGGAGGTAAAACTTAGACCAGAACATTCTCCATAATCTAAGGCTTGATCTTGTATGGTGGACTGTGAAATCATTGCAGTGCCTCAGTGAGGCGGTTTTCTATCATCTCCCCAGAACCATCTCCTATAGATCTTGGAGTAAGGGATAGGTCGTGTAGTGGCCTAAAATGTCAGCTGTCATCACTAAACTGGGAAGATGGGGAAGCACTGAACCTTGTGTTCAAAGAATGGCCTCTGAGATATCTAGACCACTTAAAGCAGGGTATAGCTCTTCCCCAAATATTACAATTGTGTTAAAAGTAGTGGCTACAGACTTAATTAAAACTGATAAAATTAAAAGTGTATCACAGGAGGTGCTCCATACTGTATATTGCATTCCATAGAGAAGAAGGCTGGTTTGTCTGTCTGGGCTACTGCGATCAGGGCCAGGGAAATCCATATGGAGGGAGCAGGAAACTGTGCCTTCCTGAGTTATTGGACAAGCTAAGCTGGGAAATATGGGTGAGAAATAGGAGAAGAACAGGAAATAGTGAATCATCACACTGCTAGAAACTGGCAGGCACCTTGATGGGGAAAAGGTGTGACATCCAGAGACAGAGCTACAAAATACCTTAGAGCTGACTGAAATACAGGGAATCTTTAGGAAATGACTGAGAGTTTATAAAAACCCAGAAAGCCACTTAAGTCTGCTGGAAAGGCAGACTTGTGGAGAACACCTCCCTTGAAAAGGTGCAGGTGAAAGGAGCAAGATCTTTGTTGATTCTTTGTTTAGGACTATCCCACAACTGAGTCTCACAGTCCTGCTTTGCATACTTATGTATGAAGGGTTCTGCTTTTCCAGTGTGAACATTGTATAGTGATGAAATATTGTGTCTAATAATACAGGCATATTGTAAGTTGCTGAAGTATGGAGCCTAGTGATACGCTCACTCTAAAGAAATATGGATGGTTTCTCAAATCTCTGTGGTTTGAGGTCTCGTGTTCGTTACTCTCCCCACATTTCTGGTGTGAATTGCAGAGTATGAATAGTATGTATAGTGACATTTGATTCTTTTCAAGAAGGTATCCTTATTTATGAATTTGGGTAGGAGAGCTTCTGACTAAAGCGGCAACCTAAAACAGAAGAATGCATACAGCTAACTTCTTTTTATTTGGGTAATCCCTGGTGTCCTGGTTTAGGGCAAATTTGGGCGGAAATCTCTGAATGGGGTTCCTCTGAAAAGCAAATCCAAACAGCCCCTCCCCCCAGCAGGTCCGGGGAAAGAACTCCCTCAAAGAAGAGTGGAAAAAACCCTATTTATTTAACAAACAAAATGCCCACAAGCATAAAGTGTGAATAATAATAATAATAATAACAATAATAATAATATGAAACAATAAAACCTCTCGCTGCTCCGAAGAGAGATGGCAAAACTGAGAGTCCGTGCCAGGAGTCTGTTTATCAGTCCCAGTCGCTTCAGTGCTGGAAGATGCCGAGCCCCGGCCCGGTGGGCCACGGGTGCAAGATCCTGGTGCTCCTCTGGGTTTTTCAGTCCAGAGCAGATTTAAACAGTCCCAAAGAAAAAAAAAATAAAAAAAAAAACCAGTCCAGGAAAGCTTCTTTGCCTCAGCTAGCTAGACTAACAAAGGGAAAAAAAAACTCTCTCTGGCTGCCCTCCGTGCATCCGACAAAGGACAAAAAAAAAAAACAAACCACACAGTCCCAAGGACGAGAGCAGATTCAGAGGAGTGAGTTTGTTTCTCAAAACAAACTGCGCGCTTCTTCTTTCCCTGCTCACTCTCAGAACCAGTCTTAAAGGTACAGAACACAGAACAGATGATGTGGGAATACAGGCATCATAGTCACCCTAGGACACCTGGTCATTACACTTCTGTTTTGCTTTGTTCCCCATCCTTAATCTTCTATTACCTTTTATTTTACAAAGAGGGAGCTTGTTCACAATACTAGTATTCCTGCTCACTCTCCCCCTCTCCCCAGCAAATAAATTTTAGTAAGTCTATAAGTACTAATTCCAGTTGAACTAGAATTGTGGCTCTGATCCTTTTACTATTGTTATTAGTGGCAATGTGGAAATCTCAGTTTATACTTCACTTTCTGGATCCTAGTGAGCTGTTTTACTGGAAGACATATTTTTCTAGAGATTTCACTTTCATTCAGCAAGTTCTAATGCTATAACAACTTTTCTGAAAGAATTGCTCAAAATTTTTCATTTCTGATCCAAAAAAGGCTTTAAAAACCTCTTAACTGCATTTCTACACCTAAGTGTTACTAAGTCTCAAATTTCTGTCTTTGATATCTTTTATCAGACTTTTTCTAGGTTTATATACATCAGATATTTTCAAGTTTCTGTTATTGATTTGCTTAATCCAAGAGGCCTGTTTCTCAGCTTCCACTTAGGGAAATTTTTAAGCAATGATAGTAGATATTTTAGGATATCACTCACCACTATAGTCAGAATCAGTTTCCCACTTCACATGATTCTGCAACAATCTCTTTATTATCTTAAAATCATTTTACATCAGTCTATTCAGTTTGAAGTTTTCTGGTTTTGCATAGATTTGGCTGAAATGTGGACTTTTCTCACACACCAAACTGGGTTCCCTATACGCGGATCATGCAACTATACTCACTATAGCATGTTGGCTCCTGTCCTGGTTTAGGACAAATTAGAGGAAGGTCTCCAGAAGGAGCCCCCCAGAAAACAAACCTCCACCACCACTCCCCCCAGCTCTGGGTTTGGGAAGGAATTCCTCGGAGGAGAAGTGGAAAAAAACCTATTTATTGACAAATAAATGAAAACACTCCCCAACACAAGGGAAAAGAAAAATAGCCTCAGATGATAGTCAGGCAGTTGCTGTGAAGGGAGGATGCAGAGCTTCTCTCGCGGGCCCCGGAGATCCCAGATATTCCCAGGTCAGGTCTGGAGCCAGTCCAATGATCTTTGGGGGGGGGGGGGAAAGAGAGAAAAGGGAGAGGGAAAGAGAGAAAAGGAAAAGAACAAAAACCCAGAAGCAGCGAAAACTAGCAAAAGCAGAGCTAGCAGCAAAAGCAGAGAAAAAAACAAGAGCCCAAAAAACAAGTAGCCCCGCTGTGGCAAAACAGCCCGCCGAAGTGGGGGGCAGCTGTTAGACATAACAATGTCGTACACAGGGACAGAGCTGCACGATTGGGATAGGAGGCACCATCAACCCAGGACAGTTCCCTAATACAAAGTTAATGTAAATAATAATTACGTACTTAAAAAAAAATCTTTGCTGGTATATGCAAATGTTTTCCTGTTGATGATCATGATTTACACATTTAATAGACAAATTTTTTTAATTTTTAGTTTTCTGAGTTTTATGGTCCTGTTTGACCAATTCCACATTTTTTCCATATCAATGTGTCTATTAAGTCTTTTCTGAATTTTGTCATTACCTTTGGTACCATTATCTTCTAACTCCTAAAAAATAAACTGTCAGTTAGAGACAGTTCTGTTTTAGCTCTGTGGATAAAACAGACATGGCTACTTACTAATTTATCCTCAAGCTGCCTCCAAGCAATAGATTATTCTCAATGTTTTACCAGTGTGAAACTCTACATCTCAAAAACAAAGAGGAATATATTTTCAGATTCGCTCTTCTTATGTGATGTTTAAAGAGACAGTCTACAATCCACATGGTTCTTCTAGCATAACATTTACAATCTTCCTTAAGATGTTTTTCTTTCTGCTGTATCTTGAATAGATGCTGCACAATTTTCCTTTCCCCTGCAGATTCACTACCACAGGTGATTGGGATGAGGTGGTGAATAATTTGTGGTCTGGTGTTGGAATGGCAAGTTATGGAACTTATAACTTCACTTTCGTAAAATGAGAGAAATGTAGTCAAAACAGTGAAACAGCCAAGATTCTCAACTCTTGAAAGCCCTTCTTTCTGTGTGGCATGTATGATTTGGGTGGTGAAGATGATGCCTCTACTCTGCCCTTGTGAGACCCCACACTGAGTGCTGCAACTGTCTCTGGGTTCCTCAGCACAAGGAAGATGTTGTCTTGCTTAGAGGCCCCAAAGCAGGGCCACAAAGAGGATCCAAGGGCTGGAACACCTCCCTTATGAAAACAGACTGAGATAGTTGGGGTTGTTCAGCCTGGAGAAGAGAAGGCTTTGGTGACATCTCATTGTAGCCTTCAAGTACTTAAAAAGAACTAATAAAAAGGAGGGACAGCAGCTTTTTACATGGACAGAAAGTGAGAGGGAAAGGGAGAACGGTTTAAAACTAAAAGAGGAGAGATTTAGATTAGATGTTAGGAAGAAGTTCTTTACTCAGAGAACAGTGAGGCACTGTAACAGGTTGATCAGAGAAGCTGTGGGTGTCCTACAGTGTTCAAAGCCAATTTGGATGGGGCCTTGAGCAACCTGATCTAGTGGAAGGTGTCCTAGCCCATGGCTGAGGGGTTGGAATTAGATGATCTTTAAGGTCCCTTCCAACCCATTCCTTTCTATTACACTATGATTTTTGTGGTGTTTTTCTCTTAAGTTTTCTGGTGTAAAGAAAATTCTGCTACTTCAAACAGACCACTGCCTTTCAAAGTCTGTGTCTGGTTTACTGTTAGTTCTCTTACCTTTGTTCCATAGTTCCTAGGCACACTGACAAACCTGCCAGATTTCCCACTCACAGTGAGGGAAATGCTGTCCTCTGATCTGGCAGGATCAGAACCAGAAAAGAGGTCACAGTTTAGCACTGTGAGTGAATGAACCACAGGCCTGAGTATGAGGGAAATGATGTGATATAGTGGTTGTCTGAAGTTCCCTCTGTGCAACGCTTGACAAATCTCTGTACTCGTGCTGTGCAGCATTTTGATGTTCCAGTAAGGGAATCAACAGCAGCTGTCATTTTGGGAGAGGTAAGGGCAGATACTTAGTAATTTGGAATTAGTTGCAGGTTACTAAGGCTCTGACAGAGCTGATTGGAAAAGTTCAGCATACCACAGCTTGCTATTTGCACATTTTTGTGTCCAGAAAAGTGTTTTATTTCTTAGTGATTCTGCAACTATTTTTGTACTGTCCCCTTTTACTGTCTTGTTTGTGGCAATAATGAAATTACTAATTCAGATTTACTGTAATAAGACTCATGCAAAGTACTAACCTAAACACAAATTTACCTGAATCATATGGTATAATTATTTTCCTTCGTTATCTACAGCATAATATGTAAATTAAATGTGAAATTATTACTGCCTGCTTTGATAGAAAACATTTTAATTATTAAAAAAGGTTTCAAATTAGGAGATACCTTTCTCATTTTTAATCACTCCACCCTCGCCATTCACTCATCTTACAAACAGCATCTTAGAGGGATGTTGTGTACCAATACATTTTAAATGGACTTCATAAAAGCAGGCTGAATCTGGCTGTTTCTTCAAAGTATTAACAGTTGAAAGCAACATCAGCAAATAGAAATTCTTTCTTTCTTTCTTTCCTATTACTATTTATCAGTTTTCTATTTTTCAATTGCTATAACTGTAATAGCTATTTAACAGCTAAGTCTATTTAACATTTTTTTTCCTTTTCCTTTCTTTGCATCTGACAATTTATCCTTCTTCTGTTGCCATTCAAGTGCTATAAAAGAAACTTAAAAAAGGAGGTAGTGGAGCACTCTAAAAGCTGTCAGATTTTAGATTGTCGAATCTCTTCAGGCAGCTCATTCCACAGCTGAGCAAACTCAAATATGAATACTTTATCTTTTCTATTTTGTTCATGATTAAAAAGGTGCTCAATTTTATGCATAACTTTCAACCAAGTAAGTAGTCCAACTGACTTTTAGAGATGGCAGACATGCCTGAGGTTATATCTGTTTAAATTTCCTCTCTGAATCAGAGCTTCAATTTAATGTTTGGGCATCTCTTATCCCAAAGAAAAAAGTTCTTACTGTGTCACAGGGAGATGAGAGTGTTGTTGCTGAGATACCTGTATTTTCCAAACACAAATGGTTGAAAACCAGACTGAAGTCTTCAGGTAGTAATAGAAGAAGATTAAAGGGAACAATTTTGTTATGGTTCATTGTGCTGAGAAGGGTGGTAATGTGCTCCACACTTGCTAAGGACTTTTCCTGAGCTCTATCATTAGCCGCGGGCACAATGCATTGCAGAAAATCGTTGCTGAGTGTCAGCAGTTTTAACGGTATGACCTGACTTCTGCTTTTACTGACAGAGAAAGAAGTCATGGCACATGAACAGTCCATGTGTCATAGTTACTCTGTAAGGGAAGATGAGCAGGGGGAAAAGAGCCCTGGTGAAGCAGAAACAGCCTCAAGGTCACACAAGGTACAGTTCCACTGTACCTAAGTAAGAAAAGCAAGTGCATCTGCTTACAGTATCCAGGCTCATCCTGAGATCTTTGGACTCATTCACAGTGGCAAGGCCAGGAGATCAAGCCAGGAAGCCAAGGACTAAACTGAGGTCCAGTCCAGGTCAAAGACATGCACAGCCAGGCATGACCATGACAATAGGACCAAAGCAAGGGGTTGAGTTTAAGTGCAGCTCCTGTGGAGGTGGACAGGACCTTGCTTGTCAGAGCATTTTCTCACACAACTCTGTCTACATGTGTCTGATTCAAGGCTGCCTGGCTGTACCATTGAACCTGGCCCTGAGCCTAGGCAGTCAAACCCTTGAGCGCTTGGGGCCCTGACGTAGAGAACTGCAATGGAAAAGTTACTTAATGAGTACTGTAGTTAGATCTCTGTTTGTTCTTCCTGGTATTTGGATAGGTTAATTTTAGTCTTGTTTGAATTCATATGGATAGTCTGTAATCTTTTATTTCTAGGGTGAGATTCAGGTTAAGACAGTCAACAGTCACTTTGACAGAGCAATCTATACTGACTGAAGCTGGTAAGCTTTTTGTCCTGTTGATGGTAAGAAAAATGCTTTCCAAAGGTGATTTAGAAAGCTAGAATACTGTACAGAAATATTGCTATTACTTTTGGACGGCATTGCCTTCAAATGCAGGGGTCTGTCAGAGACTTCTCTACTCTCTGAAAAAAACTGTAAGTGAAATGCTGCCATCGACTTGGGAGCCAAAGAATAAAAGTCTCTTCTGGCAATAGTAATTAAATTAGTTTTATGTATTTTTTAATGACAACAAGTATTGATGGTGTTATCTACCTTTTTTTGACTGAGTCTGGCTGTTCAAGAGCTTACCCAGAACAAATTCTCAGGTTGTCCTCACCTGGGAAATTTATCCAGGTTACAACTGATCCCTGACCTTGTATTTTGTCAGTCCATATTAGAACTGTAGGGTCTTTCTCTACAGCGTCTTTCCCTATACTTTTCCTTTGAGTCTGCAGTGCTTTGCAGAAAATCATGCAAGTCATGATTCATGATTCATGAAGGTGAAGGAGCACAAGTAAAAAGAGCAAGATTCTAACCCAGAGCTCAAAGAACTTTTCTGAGAGCCTGAATCCTAACTTTGCAGCTCCTGGTCCTTTGATGTATATTTACATTGTGCAGCTATGGAGCAAAACAGAAAATACGTCAATAGTTTTACAGGGATGACTCAAAATCACAGGAGACCTCTACTAGTAATTAGTGGCATCAGTGAGGATGGTTCAACAAAAGAACCCTCCTGAAGGTTTTTTATTGGAAGGAAATTAAGCTGTAGCTTCAGTCGCCCCTTCTGTTCCTTCCTCAAACTCATAGCAGTATTCTTCCTTCTACCTCAGTACCCCAGCATAAGGAGTCTGTAGCTAAAAGTGGTTCTTAATGCTAAATGGAAAAAAATATATTTCAGCTGTTTTTTTTTTCCTTTGAATTCAGCTTTGTTTCTGTTATCTCTGTTAGCTGGCTTGCATGGATTTTCTTGTGTAGGCAAAATGAGAGCATTCCAGTGGGGGGAAATTAGGTTTTAGTCTGGAAAAGCTGAAAGCAGATGGTTCTATAATGCCAATAAATATTCAAGTGGCATTTAGTGCATTAGAAGCTATGCATTTGCCAGTGTTGAAGTAGTATCACTGACAAATCTTGCTTTAAGTGTAGGAATAATCAGCAGTTACTGGTATGCTAGTGGCAGCACAAAAAAGAAATTAATAGAAAGTGTGTTTCCCTAAATTTGTGCATTAATCTAAATTGTCTTTTACAAGTCACTGAAGATTCAAAGGCACATAAACTGATGAAAGACTGTTGTATTTATATTTTGCTAGAGATTTGAATTTCTTGTCTGTTACTTGAAAACAAAGATCTGTAGGAAAGAGATGTCCCTAGGCAGATGTAGCTGTGAAGAACTATGGCTTTAAAATGCGCCAAAGAATTTTTGATTGCTAATAAAGATCTTGTAATGGACAGGTGCTACGACCAGCTTGTGATCACTTTAGCATCAGTAAAGTCACACTCTGGAACTAACTCTTTATCCAGCTCCTTGATGGCCCTCCCTCCCCACCACATCTTTGTGTAGTACCAATCAGTTTTTTTATATGTAAAACAGAGGATTAATCTCAGCAAATATGGACACCAAAGCATTCAATTTAAACATTCATCTCATCCTCAAACATAAATTTAAAATACAGTAAATGAGTTGTGAATAAATATGCTGCTTTCCACTGACTATAAAGATAATGCAGATATCCCGTTCAAATTTAAATTTCTAGATAGTGAATAGTGAATTTTAGTTGAAATTACTCTAATCAGAAGTTGTACTACATGATTTTAAAACTTGTCTTTTTTCAGTTGGATAGTCAACTTAGAAAAAGACAAAAAAAACCAGCACTGTGAGGAACAGTTTCTATTTAATCCACACTATATTCTATCTTAAATTTTGACTCAGGAATAGCAAGAGTGCTTATAGATACTTAGTTCCCATAGCACGTCAGAAAGCTACACACTGTGCTTTGTGCTCCAGAGTTACTGATATTCACAATGAAAGGATGATGATTATGTGCTTTTGGGAAAAAGACGTCAATGGGAGAGTGAAGATGAGGATAGCTGGACTCAATTTCATCTCTTCTGTTAGAAGCGTACTCTGTGAAATTTTCAGCTTTCACGTAATTTAAATACTAGAACAATCAAAAGACTTTTACTATTAGCTAAGAAAGAAACATTTCATACATTGAGACTAATCTCAGGACTTGTATGACTTGTTTCTCAGGACTTCTTGTCATGCTCAGCACATCAACAAGAAGACTTATCTCCCAAAATTAAAGGTGATCTTTTAATTAGTAGCAGCTGAGCTGGGTGGCTACCTCTCATTTAATTTAGTAAAGGGCTATTGGTTCCTAATAAGAAGATTGTCTCTTGTTGTTCTCAACAAAATTGAGGATCAATGGTTGAGGAATTGAAGAAGTTTTAAATACAAAGGTATTCAGAAGAGCCTTACTCATGCAATTCTGGATCTGGAGTGACAACATGATGTCATTCATCTAGAGAAGCATTGCTATTTTTTCATGTTTTTTGTCACACAAAGGTCACTTTCCATTGTTTCATTTGTGACCACCATGCTCACATCCTTTATGTCATTCTTAAATGTCCAAGATATTGATATACTAATCCAGTTATTGAAAAAGCAGAGAATTTCTTTGTATCTGAGTGAGCTGTGCTTTGAAAACATGATGTTAGGTGGATACAATTGAATCTTCTTTGCAAATGGGCTGCAGGTATCTCTAGTATTTTTTAAATACCAGTCCCCATGTTAAGCAACTGGACATGGAGTATCAAGGAGCTAGAGTTAAGATCTACATGAATGCTACATAATTCAAGGTAAAAGTTGATGACAACAATTGTTTTATTATAAGGGAAACTCTGGTAATAAAAATGCCATAAAATTTGATGACGTTTGTGCAGTTAACCAAATATTTAAGACTGCTTTAAGTAAAACAAAACAGTGATTTTAGAAAACTACTTTAAAGATGGTTTCTAATGATGTTCCCTTCTTCACATCAGGGCACAAAATTTATCTCAGAGACTTGGACCTATATGAAAAAATAAAATGAAAAACTTCAGTAATTTAGGACTTGACATAATGGTGGGCAGAGATGGCTTAAATACTTTGCTCTCTTTGGTAGCTGGTTCGTGTGCACTTGAGTGTCTCATTTAAACCCAGATCATCCAAGAAAGGTGTTTAGCTGGATAAACCCTAATTCCTGAATATTATATGAAGTTTCATTTTTAATCTCCTTTACCTGATTTACTTGTCTGTAAATGGCAATGGAAGCATTTCCTCACCTCACAAGTTTCACTGGAACAAACTGTAAAGCTCTTTGTTGTTGAAGAGGGTGAACAGGTACTGTGGATTTATAAAGAAATGCAGGAGTTGTAACCAGGCAATTGATAGATGCTTTCTGGCCTGAGAAAGAACTTCTGTGTTCCTAAGGCAGAAATTGCCAATTTATCTATGTCCAGTAGGCAGTGATCCATTTAAAAAACAAAATCCCTTTACAACTAGTAACATCCTGGGAAGACTTAGAGAAGAGAACATGGGCTAAATACCTCATCAGTGGCCTTTCCAAGGAAGCTGGGATACCTTGATAAAATCTTTTACTTCTTCAGCTTCCTCAAATTCGGTAAACATAGAAATGGGACGTTCTGCTTCCAAGCCTGTCAATCAGCTGTCTTTCTGAAAACTAAAATATCATAAAAAGAAGCAGGTGTTACTGAGCAAGAGAAATAAAAGAAATTGAATTGTGAGGTTTGTTACACCAGTTAAAACCCCAGAAACTGCATTCACAAAAGGTAGAAGGGAATGAAGAAAATAAGCCAGATACCAGAATAAAGCAATAATTGTAAAGTGAAATGAGAACACTAAATGCAGAAGACGATAATAGTTTTCAGCTTTAAAAAATAGAAAATGAATAGAAATAAATGTGTAATCAGCACAGAGGTAAAAAGGGAATCAGAATCTGCAGAACTGTGATCATCAAGTTTTAGGAACCTAATAAGGCATAATAATATTTGGCATTATAGCATAGAAAATGGTATAGAAAAGTCTTTGCTTTTAAATGCCCTGAGATATGCTATGAATCTTCCAGAAAGATTTCTCCTGTGTTGGAGGGGGTTTTTTAATTGTTTTTTTTATATTGGTTATAGACTTACATGGGCCTAATTAGAAATTGAAGTTGATTTCTTTTCATTCTGGGGTATTAATTTCCTTAAAAATGTCATTGTTTTTGTTACACCTGGAAATGAACATTGAAGATCAAAATTGTTGTTCTGAGTTTGGTGAAGAAAACTAATCACTATTTAGGTATATAGCTGCTGTTTTAAACATTAGTTCACAGTCTGATAAATCCTGTACTTCTCTTTTGGAATGTGAACTGTAAAGAAGATCTTCAAGAGTTTCTGACATCAATTAATTCCAATCTGAATACAATTAATTAGGTTATAATTTTCACTTTTATTTCTGAAGCAGAGAGAGAAAAAGCTGTGGGATACAGCATGTCCATGTAAAACCCTGAGAAAGAGTTAAACTGCTGAGTGAGTGATTGTGAGTAACGGGAACCAAATTTAGTGCAGCATGTGTTGTGTGTATGAACATCAAAGAGAAATTTTTAAAAGGAAGGCTGGCCAAATGAGAAAATTTGTCTATTGAAATACATATTACCAAAATATAGCTGAAAGAAATTAATCAATCATATGTTGTGATCTAGCCCTAAACTATTCCTCGGAGAGGATATGGGTAATAAAAATGGACATAGTGGAACTAAACCTTCAGGAGAGGATAGAAAATGTAATAGATTTGTACTGCTGACCTCATCATCAGAGCAAATGGAGAATAGAGTGTTGTGAGACATTTAGTAGACTGAAAACTAATAGAGCAGTAATAATGAATTATTTCAACAGTACTCACAAAAATATCAAATATCACAATAAATTTCAGAAGTAGTTTCCTAATGATTTTAAACAATAAACTCTTAGAAAAATTATTTTTAATGTGTAGAAGTAAAGAAATTCCCCTCAGCCTGTTCTCTTGTAATTCACAGAAAATAATGGAAAAAGAAACAGCTGAGGTAAAGGCTTTGACAAACACTGACCATAACATATTTAGGAAAAAAACCCCTGTTCTATTAGGGGGAAAAAACCCCAAACCCCGGAATGTCATCAAATACCAGTCATGTTCATAAGGTATGATTAGAATGCTGCCTTTAACAAACGTACTTTATAAATATCAAACCACAAAACTCTTTAACCCTGTAAATGAACACAACTGGAACAACTCTTAGTATCCCACAAAGGGATAACTGCTTTTGAGCAGTGCATATGCTTTTGTTACAAATATGTCTATTAACAAAATACTATAAATCAGTGGCTACAGGGTACATACATTCCAGAAAGATTAGCAGAGGCCAACCCCCAGTCTGACAATGCGTGGTTTTAAGAAGGGCATCAGCCTAAATTAGAAAATCATGTTAAAAGAGAATTAGAAGGAACAGCTAGGAAGGTATATATTTGCACAGTACATGTAGACAGTTGCACCATAATGATATGATATCAATATTTTTTAAAAGATTGAGAATAAATACAAATAATATTTAGGAAGAGGAATTTCTCAGAAAGAAAATGAAGGAAGGAAAAAATCTCCAATTTCCCCCACAGTTAAATGGTAGGGTAAATCCTAGGAAAAAAAAAGAATATAAAATAAAAACCATAGCAGATTAAATTAAATCAGTAGCAAGACTGTCAAAAGAAGTGTGTAGAAAATTATGTAGAATGCTTAAAACTAATAAAAAAAAAAAAAAAAAAAAGAAAGAAACATTGAGATAAGGGGAAGCCAGAAAGTATTTAGGGCAAACAAGACCAATATATATAAAGTGCAGTTTGAAAAGATAAATCCCTGTCATAAAAACTAATTTTTTAAATGTTCAGTGGGTTGGAGAGAGAAAACAGCATATGATGGACCTTTTTTTAATGCAAAGTGAATTTGGAGATTTGTCTAACTTGCAAATGCCAGTAAAATCATTATACAACAATTGAAAACAATAAGCAATTACAGCTAGAAAGATCTGAAGATATCTAATGGAACTAAAGTACAAACTAGATGAATTATAGATCATGGTGTGTAAACTCTTGCATAAATTTAACTCAGTACCAGTGATTCTGAAGCTGACAGTTATGATGTGAATTTCCCAAATTGTTACCTGGGAGAATTCAAACTACTGTAGACAGGATAATCTGTATCAAATCAATTAGCCCGAACACTGTTATGGGGCATATGGATGAAGGAGTAGAGTTAAAACCAATTTTGTAGTGGAAGGTCGTCTGTTATGAATCTATGGACTTTGAATGAATGAATGGATGAATGAATGAATAAAAGAATGAATAAGTACAATTAAGGGACATGCAGATTACATACCCAGTTTTCTCCAAGGCAACACCATTACCAAAACCTCTTAATAAAGACCTTGTGAGAAATGAAAGATGGTATTTCCATAAATATCATTTACAAGATGGGAAACAAACTGTGGGAATATGCAGCCCTTACTGTGAAGGGAAGGCACTTTATACATTTTATGGGGATCTTTGATGTGTTCACAATATTAGGTGCTGATAAACAGTTATTATGATTGTCAAGTTGTTTAGAAACACAGAAGGTGACAGTGGAGATCTGAAGAAGGACATTTTAATGCTGAATGAGTGATATAATATCAAATAAATGGGTTAGAAAGTGAGGCATTGGGAACCTATTAGCATAGACATGAGCTTTGAACTGAACATTCATTTCCAAGTGCTACAATACAGGATTGGGATTATAGTTTTATATTATTAAAACTTTAGGTCAATTTCCAGTAATTAAAACATATGAAAATATTAAGGTAAAAAAGCAAAGAAGAAAATGAAAACATAATGCGCAGAATAGGTGCACTAGTGGTGCACATCCTGAATGGTATGTGCTATTTGTGTCCTTCATTAAAAAAAATGTACAGACAAGATTATCAAGGTAGTCAAAACTATGGTATGAACTTTCTTTAAGATACAAGAAAACCTTCTTTAAGGTGCAAGAAAAGAAAAAATGGATTTTGTGTGGTGTAGAATCCTACAGAATTGTGAGTAGCATGGGGAAGGTAAATAGGGAACTAGAGCTCTTATCTCATCTGGAACAAACAAAAGAAGTAATTGGTTTGCACAACATGTAGGCAAGATGACATGCTTGTCAGAGGATAACCTGGATAGTAAAAACTAGCTGAGATTCAAAGAGCAGAAACACATAAAGTGATGTGTTGTAAAAGTTGAATTCAGATTTGAGAAGTGCCTGAGTTATTAAGTGCTATTAAGACTGGATCCCTTTCATTGTCTTTCTCTGTTGGCCAGAGAACAATAAGTTAAAGAGGGCTTTGCTTTTTCCTCTATGAACTTTCTTATGGTCTTTTAAGTCCCACAGATGATTGATACATTTTCCTGCATTCTCTGACTCAGGTGCACAGAATTCTTTCCTGATGTGCAAGATTGAAACTGTTATCTCTCAATGGTTGCACTTCTCTAGGTAAAGGGGAGTAGAAGACCTTATCTGTGAAAACTGACATTACATGATGCAACAGGTTTTTTTCTAACTGTTCTGGTATCAGGCATTAAGTATGGCTGTGGATGTAGATTTACCTTATGAGTCATACTATTTTCATTTCAGTAATGTGATGAAATTGCTGTTTGGATGACTTGCTCTTGACACAGAAGCAGAACATAGGGCTTTGTGAGATTTTAGCTGTGCCAAGTTCTGTACATAGCAGGTTGTACTGACATGCATGTGATTTATTCATGCTTATTCTTCTCAACTGCTATTTCTCAGCTTGACATAGAGATTAAAACTGAAATCAGAAGAGTCTTAAATGAGGGAGTCTTAAAACTTCCAAGAATAGATTTGAAGCATAGCTAGAGATCGACCATATAACCAAGAAAGAAATTGAATTATCTAGGTCACAAATCTGTAGAGAAACTCCTTTCTGTATATAGTTTTATTTAATTTTAAAATATAGTTAATGAAAATTATTCAATAAAGCGTTGTCTGACAGGAGCTATTTCCTAGAGTTTTGGAATTCAGGCATGATAATTGTCTTGAAGTTGCTTAAAAAGAAGGAAGAAAATTAGTCTTTCATCAGTTGATTTGAAAATGTACAGTGAAGAAAAGGACAAATACTATGTGCAAGGATCTGGAATACTGGTCAAATGTATTGTAATACATCATCATGGCAGAAAGGTACTGTACAAAATGTCTTCTGTGAATATCAAGAGAGCTCAACATCACAGAAATATGCTATACTCATAGTTTAAAGTTTTCATTTTTAGACAGGGAAAAATAGTTGCAATCATTCCTTCCTGTTAATGGAATTAAATTGTTAAAATTATTTTTCTTCAAAAAAAAGATATTACTTTTTTTATCTAGAACATTTATGTATCTAGGTAATTTTCCTAGAGATCTTCCTTTATATATTTAGTGTTTTGTAAAAATAGTATTGGAATTATATTTTTAAACCAATTTTTTATTCAAAAATTGCAGCATTTCAAAAGACAACATATATTCAGAGCCATTTTTTGTTCCAGGTGCAAAGCATACATTTCAATGGACTGTAGAAAGATTCTGTGGTAATATGTGGATTTCCATGCTTGACATTTAAAAACAAATTATGTCAAATAAACACCAAATCAATTTCTCATCAACATGACAGAATAGTGATTCTAATTCTAAATTAAAATCTTGCAGAGCAACATAAAAAAGGTTAATCTTAAAAAAGAAAACTAATTAGGAATTAATGCTTAACTCTAAGTGCTAGTTTCTTGTCCAATTAAGATTCATCTGGTCATACTCTTTTTTGTGCATATCAAGCATGATGTGCAAACAAAAAAAAGCCAAAATATTCATGCAGAGAGGAAATAACATCCTCATTAATGAGAATTCTGCATAATTTCTATTATTCAGGCACAAAATACATAGTAATCTAATGAGCTATCTGTGCTTGTTGTAGGCTGTCTTGAAGATTAATCTTTGTTAACTACTTGTTTAATGTTATAGTTAATAATTAGCTACCCTTTAGTCCTATATCATCCATCACTTTACTGAACTGAATCAATTCTTTTTTTAAAACTTATAACAGGTTGTTTACCTTTGCTTAAGGCTACTTTGGATAAAAGATATCTGAAAGGTTATAGAGTTCTGATTCTGTGAGTTTATTCTGCATACAAACCACAAATCGTTCTATAAGTTTCCATGTTTATTGCTTTCCACAATAAAAAGGAAAATTTTATTGTCATTTTCTTCAACATAAATGGCAACCGCATTAACTTTATATCCTGTTGACTCATAAACATCTTCATACATTCTTCAGTGGAAATCAGACTAGTGAATTAGCATAACCTATTGTGCACTACAAATATTTTCTGAAAACTGTAAAGGTTGGCTTTTAATTGCTTTTAGTTTGGCAGAGAGTTTCCCCTCCTTCAGATGCCTAGGGTCTAATAAAGATTTAGAAACAAAATATTTAATACTGGTATTTAAGAATTAAATTCTGCTGCTTGTAAGACCTTACCTGGAAGAGATCCATACAACATTGGCTTTTCTGCCTAGAACTGTATTTCAGTATTTGACATCTTGCTGATTTGTGAATTATCATATATGTTCATATTGTATCATTTTTTACCTAGTGTAGGGGGTTAGGTGGGAATGATTGTAGCAAAACTAAAAAGGTAAAATGATAAATAAATGGAGAAAAATAATGCCAGAAGTTAGTCTTTATTTTCACTAAAATCAGTAAATTAATAATTACAGTTCCCAATGTGGTGATATCTCAATCCCTTGGCACATATGTTGCATTCTGGTTTTCACCAAATGATATTAGCTTTAATGCTTTAATACATTTATACAAAGCAGCTGAGTTAAAATTGCTTAGGGGAATATAATTTTAAATATGTTGTCTTTTGTGCGCATAACACCACAGATGTAATGCCCCATTAATGTATTTTTCCCCATTTAATTCCATAAAAAATTTATTATGCTCCTCCTGATGTGCTGCAGAATGCACTACAGGACGATTAGCTGGATTTTCAGCTAGTAAGAATGTTGTAACTCAGGTGAAATCTTGAAGCTACAAATGTTTGCAGCAGCTGAGACTCTGTCCTGGTAGGATTAGCATGGATGGGATACAGCACATTAACATCAAGACATTGCAAGGTCTTTACTTGCCTTGCAATAGACCTTCCCTGAAATGTGAGTGTTAATTCTAGTCCCTTGGGAAAGAACAGCTGCCTGATCTCATGCTCAGTTACATGGATATAAATCAGAAAGGACTACCCGAATTCAGCAAAGTTATTCAAGTGTGAAAAGCAGTGTGATACCCTCACCAGATCTGAAAGATATGGTCTAAGGTGACCTGAAATAAGCTTGTAATGAAATAAAAATGCCTATAAAGTACTTTCATTTGGCGCATAAATAAAGAACAATTTTAAATGAGCACCCTTTACATTGTCTTCAGAGACATTCTTGGTGCAGTGAGAGCCGATAAGGTGCAGGTTTTTTTCTTCTTGACTTATAAATCAGAGGCTGATTAAAGGAACTTTGGAAATGATGTGGAAAAAAACTGCTGTTAATGGTAAATATTTATTGAGCTATTCATTCTTTGATTTAGTACCTTTTTTAACATCCATCACCTACTCAATTTTAAAAGTAATTATTTCCAAGTGAAGTAAAAGTATTTCAGAAATTGATATAAAATGCTGCTGTCTGGTTTTCAAGATATTGCAGTACAAGGCAATTTTGCAAAGTGTGAAGCAATGGTCCAGAAAAGCACTCTGATTTCTGCTTCTTTATTGCACATAGTGCAGCTTCCCTGGCCTGGACTGTAACCATAGGTGGTGAGAGGGTTTGGCCAATTTTTGGGAAATTTGGCTGGCTGAATTTATCATCATTGCTGCTGCTCTGCCGAAGGAAGCTATTAATTCACTTCAGGGAAATGAGCAGGCTGTGGAAATGGCTGTCAAGAGACTGGAAGGGGCATTTGGAACCAGATTTCCAGCTATAGCTGTGAACCTGAGCTATTTGACAATTTTATTTGCTGCCTAGCTTCCTGTGGCTGATGATAGAGTTGAAGCCATTTATCATCCATTTCTCTATTTCCAAGAATACAAGAATAAAATCCAGCTGTGGTGAATGCAAGCATAACTCTGGAAATCTTTAAAGTGGCTGTGCACATGGAGAGGTCCTGGGATATGTAACCTGAAAGAAAGAGTAGATGACACTCACACCTTTTCCTCCAGTTTCTGCGGGAAGTTGCATGAGATGAGGTCAAAGCTCAGCAGAAATAATTTTTTGTTCATGTTTAACTGGATCACATGCCTGTAATCTATTTCCACAAGAAAGAAATCCATTCTGAGTTATGCTTATGCTGTTCTGTGGTCTGACATGTAACTTCCATCAGATTGATGCAATAAAACTGAAAAAGAAGTTTCCTTAATACCATTATTTAGATACTGTACCTTCACTGTGTAATATTTTATCCAAGCCAGATTTTCTCTTTCACTTTAAAAAACAATTTTTGCTTAGTAAATTACTTAATACTTTCTAGAATGTAAAGCTTCATTAAATGCTCAAAGAGTTTTAAATACTGTTCTGTATATTTCTGAAGAACCATAGTATCATACAAGTTCTAATTCAATATAAACCATAAAAGATCCTCTTCAGGCAGGATAGATCATAACTCCATGCTTCCATTAATGAGCAAGAAAAAAACAGATCTTAATTTTTGTTTGCATAGAAGCTGTTATAATTTTTAATAAAGGACAGATTGATTCTTCCCCTCTGTAATGGTTTAAGTTCATAACTGGGCGGAAACACCAAAAATCATGTAGTGGTTTCACGTTCTCTAATTTTGACCTTTCCCAGCCAACACACCATTTTGTGTAGTGGTTTGAGAGTCCACCAGAATCATTCATTCTTTTTCCTGCTATAGTGAGATAGGATTAGGAGAAAAGGCAAAACAGGCTCAAACTTGAAGGGTATAAAGATAGATTTATTAACACACACTAAAAGAAAAGAATGAGAATCAAAATGAAACTTTCAAAACACATTTCCCTCCTCACAAACTGTTCACTTTCCCACTGACAACATAGACAAAACCTGTGATTTTCAGTCGGTTTCACCACTTAAAAATGATCTTTCATCAGTTCTTAGGGAGAAGAGTGTCTCTTGGAACTTCCATGGACATGTCACCACGAGAAAACAGTCCTCTGGTGGTTCTCATGTCACAAATCCGCAGCCACCTGGAAAAACTCTGCAAACTGGGAATTCCCCTCCCATTAGCAACTTTCCCTTTAGATGCACCCATGGACCATATCAGCTTATTTAGGGTACCATTTAAGGATGCCTCTTGTATAAAACAAAGGTTCTCTTCCTCTATCTCCAGAATCATCTTCATCTCAAGAAACAGAGGTCTCTTTTTCCCTGGGAGCAAAGGGCTTCATATCACTTTCTCTTTATCTTCCTCTGTTCAAAATTCTCCATTAAATCTCAGTTATATCAATCCACAATTTTAACCAGAACCCTGCATGCCCCTAAACAGCATTCATATGTGTCATGGGTTAACACAGTTTGGGTTTTAGTTAAAGAGGAATATGGAAACAGCTCCCTGTCAGGACCTTGGAATTGTTTGGAAAGGACAGGGACCCGTCAGAAGCCAGTTCTCAGCTACTGGTATGTGGTTTTACCACTGAGAAAGCTGGAGGCTGGAGAGGCTGCTGCCCCACAGAGAGCACGACCCCTCAGGCCTGGGCAGATTTAACCCTTTCCTGGCAAAATGAAGCTTCCGAGGCTTAACCCTCCCCTGAGTGAGAGAAGAAAAGCACAGAGTGAATGTAGAGAAGACACAACATGAAGTCAGTGGAATGAAAGTGAAAGGACTGATAAGGGGAAGGGATTGAAGAGGTTGCCATTCCATTTTAGGCTGGACTTCTTACTGAGCCATGGAAATGAACTCTATATGTAGATTATCCCTCTAAATCATGGGAAAGATATGCATTTGGGGAGATGATTGTAAGATTTGTGTGTGGATCTGAGCAAAGGGGTTTGTGATGGACTAAGTGATATTCATCCCATGTGATGCTTGAACAGAGATAGAGATGAGAAACCCTCTGTGCCAGTGAAGAAGTGAGAAGATAGCTCTGTTTCTGAGATGAAGAGTCCTTTGCCTTTGAAGTTATTCATCTTTAAAAGGTGACACCCCAGTATGCAAGTCTAAGACCCATGATCCATAAGCACTTGGGAAACTGCCAGTGGGAGGGGTCATGGAAGCAGGTTTCCCTGCGCAGCTGTTTTTGTGACAGTTAAAACTCACATGAAAACTGTTCCATGTTGTCAGTGAGGGAAATTCCATGGTAAATTAAAAGAGACTTTTCTCCCTGAAGAACTGATGAAAGATATTTTTAGAAAGGTGAAACTGACTGAAAATCACAGGTTTTGTCTCTTTATGCTGTTTGTGGGAAAGTGAACAGTTTGTGGGGGAAGGAAGAGTGTTTTGAAAATTTCATTTGATTCTTATTTTCTTCTTTTTAGTGTGTGTTAAAAAACTATCTGTTTACTTTTAAGTTGAGCCTGTTTTGCCTTTTTCTCCTAATCCTATCTCACAGCAGAGTAAATACTAAAATCATCACAAAATGTTACAGGGCTACAGCAATGGCAGAGCCTGGTTGGGCCACACCAGGCCCAGGGGCGGGAGGGGTGAGGCCCGTGGCAGAGCACTGCTCCTGTTACCTCTCTCAAATCCCAGAAGAAAGATGGTTTTTCCCGAGGTTCTTCTGATTTTTAAGCCTGTGTATTCCCAGCAGTGTGTCATCTTTCTAATTGGTCAATCAAGCTGTCAACTTCAAAGACAGTCACTAATTGGTTTTTTGCTATAACTTTCTTTAAAAAATCCCTTCCGTGCTAAACCAGCATACCCTCTTACAAAATAATTCCTCATTGTTATTGGGAATTTTGGCAAATGTTTTTATTGTACAAAATTAAGGACAGATAAAATATTCAGTGATATCAAAAGTAATGTTGTTGTATTTTACTCATACTGGTATAATGTCCAACCAAAATTGATTTTTTAAGTTGTGAACAGTCTACATTTGGATGTATCAGTGTGTGTATTAATTGAAGAATTATTGATTTATAGGGGCATTGTGTGAAAGTATAGAGATTTGTATTTGGTTTTTTTTGCCATTATTTTAAGTGTAGTGTAAATTGGATGGAATCATGACCAGATCTAAAAACCTCCTTGACAATGTTGATACTGACAGCATCCCATTGAATCCCACTTTGATGAATCTCTATTGATGAGCTGCATATATATTCAGCTACCATGTTTCCTATCTTTAAAAATCACAGAAAGTATAGTAAATATTGTCACCTACGTTTCTAAGAATGAGCATGTGAGAGCAAAAGTCATGTACCCTGGTTGTGCAGCAAGTGCAGCTGACTCAGAGATTGATGTCAGCAATGACCAAGTCTCCATTTCTTGATGAACCCAGTACCTGTCCTGGCAATTGAGCACTTTCACCACCAGATAAACTTTGTTTTATAGGTTTAGTGTGTCTCTCATTAATTCATATGAATGTTTCTGTTTCTCACACAAACAGGCCTCATCCATTAGAACTGTTTTCTCTTTAGAGACATATTAAAACCTATTGTCTTAAGTATCCCAGCGGAAATGTACATGCTGACATGCAAGGAAATCATGGCACTCTTTATGCGTTTTCCTGATAAATGGTCTGTTTCTGACTTTGGAATTGGTAGCCTGGCAAAGGCAAGACCCACAGCACAACCTTTACAGAAAGCACCTGGTTTTCTTTGGTCACACAAGTCTCTGAAAGTTATCATTACTATAAAGTTTCCATCTAGGAAAATTAAATTGATTCTAAGATGCTGTCAATAACTTAACTTTCCACCTGCTCACCACTTTCCATGACTATATCTGGGCATTTTATAACCCGGCATGTTATTTCTAAATGAACAGACTTTGCTGTAGTGACTTGAGATAGGTGCATTTACTTAAACTATCAATTTAGCAATTAACAATTTATCAATTATCAAGTAGAGAGATAAAAGCCAGTTTCTCATTCAAAAGGGTAATAAGACACAGTACCAAATTGTTTAAGAGAATATTTTTTCTTATCTGAAACCCTTGGTTATAATTTGGCCCCTTACAACTGAGATAAACTGACAGATAGAAAAGGGTTTACCTCCAGTTAAGTAACAGGGAGTCAACAAACACTTGGGTGTTTTGAGGAGAGACTGAGCATCTTGCCCTTAAATTACAATTGACCAATGTTTCATGTTTCTAGCTGGTTTCATAAGTGGGACAAAATTTTTGCTTTAGAAGACAGTTAAAAGATTATCATTCACCTAGGATCTTGTCAACCTCTATGCTTTGTAACTAAGTTATCAGAGGTAGGATTACTTCTGACCTAACTTCAGTCACTTAAAAATAACTTTGAACCATTTAGCTCAGCCACTTGTAACACCATGGAGATACTTCCAAAGGCAGTGTGTTCCTCACCTATACCTTTGTTTGAAGTTCGAACTCTACTTTTTTTTTTTTTCCTTAAACTCTAGTTGCTAATCATTGCTTTGTATTAAGGGCTCTGTCGGTGAGTTTTATTCGTAGGGATCAAAATTGCCAAAAAGGACTTCAAAGAGAAATAAGAGTAATTTTATTCTTATTTATTTTGAGAGACTGTGAAGGTAGGAGCTACCTGAGTCAAAAAATGCAATTTTCTAAAAATTATTTTTTTTTGTACTTGTATGAACACAGTACTAATAAACAACTGAAATTTTCAGCTTCTAGGGTTCCAACAAACAACAACTTTGAATAAAACAGTACCATATAATCAAAATCCAAGCTGTTACCTTTACAGAGTCTTGAGAGGACAGATGTGGAAAAAGGAAAGATCAGATGGGTTTCATCTGTGATAAACTATGTTTGAAAATAGTGAAAATAGCTTCACTTAGTTCTGTATTCAGGATTGCATGATGAATGAGTGTGCGAGAGAACTAGGTAACAGGGGACAACAGGGGACATATTTTTTCATATATGGGACTTCTGGCTGTTTTATTGTGTGAAGTTCAGGTTAGCTACTCTATAGGGTTTGATACATGACTGAAATCCTTGTCTGATGTTTTCAGGTAACATGAAATTCCTTATGTCTCCTGTTCTGCTCATGTTGAAAAGCTAGTCAGGGTTGTGGGTTGTCGGTGATACAATACTTATAAGAAGATTATTATTGTCCTTATTTATTATTCTCTCTATATAGTGTTTATTATTTCTTTTTTTCAGTGTACACTGAATAGGAACAAAAGATACTTTTTCAGATTGTCACTCTTGTTTAAATTTTCCACTCTTCCCCTCAGCACACCCTCCGTGATTATGAATACATTGCAGCAACTGAACTGAGGTGCACTGATACAGCAGAGGTGTATGAATATATTTTGAGTGATAAATGACGGCACAAATGCCATTACAAACCAGCACTGCTGTTATGCTTACTTTACTACGTCTTGAACTTGTTGTTTTTCCTCTCTTATTTTTTTAATCTAATCACTCTACTCTCCTTCTTTGGCAGAGGGAAACATGTTGCATATTAAAAGATGTTGTCTTTCATTTATCTTCTCACCTTTCATGCTCAGCATCTTGTAAATTTGTAAGCTGGAAAGAAGATAGGCTTTCTGTTGTATTTGCTGTCCTTGAGCAGTCAGTCATGATTTCTGCTGTCAAAATGTGCACTGATGTTTACACCAGTAAATTGACTGTGCAGTATCATTAGATTAATTAGATGACACGTCATACTTGTTTAAGACCTGATAAATCCCAGAACGCTTTTCTGTTTTATTTAGTTTAATTTTTTTTCCAAATGAAATGATCTAATTTTACATATATATGTCCTTTCATTTTCTTAATTTCTCCTCTTTGATTACTATCTCCTCTCCTTGTATTCATTACTAACTTCATATCCCTTCTTTGTAATGTCCATCTTTTCATGGCAATGCTTTGACAGTTCTAATGCATGTTTTTAACTTCCTTGACGTTAGTTTGTCCCGTTTCAACAATTTCCACACAATTTATATGTTGCACTTTTCAGATTGTATTGTTGTTCACCCAGAAGTCCAGTTGTTGTATGTGACTCTTTATTGCCCAGGATACTATACTTACCAAACAAGGTACTAACCAAACATCAAACAATGGTCCATGCAAATATCATGAGGCCCATACAAACCAATTTTGAACAATATTATGTTCATTTCATGAGTAAAAGAACAGTGATAGTATTGTTCTCAGTTTCTGATCTACAGTCTGCTGGATGTTACTGTTATCATGTGAAATTTTCTATTTTTTCTCTGTCTTCAGACCTCTGATTACCATTAGTTGTACCTTCCTAGACTGCAAAATTAATTGTGCATTTGTGGCACATGTTATAATTGGGGAATTCTCTTAGTCAAAGTGTATATATTAAGTCCATTGATCTGAATTTTGGGTTCTTCAGCAAGGCTGTTGATGTATCCCCTAAGACCATCTTCAGCTAACAGTAAGTGACAAATTTCAACCTCCAAAAATATTTGCAAGTTATATTTTCACAAAAATGTTGTACTATTTGGATTCCGAACTTCAGAGACTATGGGTTTCTAGTCAGTTTAAAAGATGGCTTGGAGAGTAATTGCAATATTTTCCAAAATTATCTAATTTTTTTTCCTAGCTGAAGGCTCTCTACTTCTCTAAAAAGGAAATATGTTTCAGTCTCCATGGCTTACCATATTCCAAAAATTATTATTATTATGTCTTGCATATTATTTGTATGACATTTCAAGAATATGAAATTTTTTTGGGAAACACTGGGTATTGTTATAGCTACCTAAGTAATGATCTTGAAGTCTTCATGTATCTCTTCTGCCTTTGAGCCCCTCTTCTGAAAAATGAGAGGCTTGAAAGTGTATTTCACATCCCCTAGAGAGCCATTCATTTCTTTAAGTCTAAGATTTTGCTAAAAATTTAGTTCATAGTGTTACAGAGATGAAAGAGTAATATTTTTTTTTCTGGTAGCAGTTTTTTTCCAGAGGCTAAACAAATCCTGTGTGAATTTCAAACTATTCCTCAGATCTATAAGTTGAATTATTTTTAAAATCTTGTTTTTCTTTCTTTTTCTCTTTTCTTTCTTTTACAACATTCTGCATCACAGGCAGAGTTATTAAGTCAATCTATTATTAAGGATGACTGACATTTTCTATTATAACACCTTGTTTTCAAAGGCCTGTAATTTTGACAAAGCATAACCACAGGGGGTAAAAATTTACTCACCAAACAACTGCAAAAAGTTGATTTCCTGCTTGTTTGCTTGAACAAAATCAATTCTTCCATTTTCTAACAATAAGACATGCAGAAATATTGTTTTAATATATTATAAAAACTATTGCAAACATTTTTAAAGGAGCTCTTGCATCTTCATTTGGAAAAAAAGAACTAAAAAATTATAAGTTGGTTTTCTGGGGGAAAAAAAGAATAATTTATCATCCTTATAAATGCCTTCTTAGTTGGATGATATCTGCAAAGCCTGATGAAAAATTGAGAAATTGCTTCTTTATTGTGATCAGTAAAAATGTTTTTGTCTATTTTCAGTTTTGACTAAATTTGCAACCCACCTAAATTGCAAATCTGCCTAAAATGAGCCACACAGAGCAAAGATAGTGTTGAAGCAATGCATGGATGACCATGCAGAAAGCATAAATATCTAAAAATGAATCAGCTTTCTTAGGGAAAAAATACATTTATACCTCTCCTTGCCCCCTGTGCCCCCAGCCCTTCCCCCTACCAATCTCTTCCTTCCTTTCAATGGAAGAGGAATTTTGCTGTTTTGGGACTTGGAGTTTCTCAGAGAAATGTAACGAAAATATCATCCACCTTCTGCTTCAGCTAATTTTTTAGGTAAAACATCCATGCAGTTCCCCTGCCCAGTGAATACCATCCACCTTCTGCACTTGGTTCCTGTATTTTCTCCCATTTATCTTGCCTGGAGTCAGTCCTAGAACTCCTTTTTCTTCCACTGACCACAAATCAGAAAAGGAATCCAGCTTCAGGTTCTTGAAACCATTTATTTTTCTGTGCTCAGCTGGGGCCAGTTATGGGGAGAAAAAAGGCAAAGCATTGGAAGGGAAGTTTGTGGGAACTTTGTCTCAGGAATCTATGCTGATCTAGAACTGAATAGAGAGTGAGCAATAATGGGAATTATTGCAATTCACTGGCAGTAAGAGAACTTCACCCTGAGATGGGAGATCTAACCAGGCAGCTACATCTACAGTTTTGAAATATACACTGAAAGTACAGGCTCAAGCATTCTCTATAAAGGTCCTAGCTGATAAATTGTTTACTCAGCCCCTGGTATGGGCTTTACCTAAGCTAGCATTCACTCCCTGGGCAATTCCCAGGGAATTACCATTGGCCACAGTATGTCTCTTTGTGCTGTGTTAGTGACCAAGGGAGTTTATTAATGAGGATGCGTGATGCACTGTTATTTTGCCGAAGGACTAGAAAGTGTTCCAAAGACATTATTATTTTCTAGTATAGATGTAGACTTTACATCACACTTACACAATGCCCTGCCAGAGAGAGATTGGAAATGTTTAATTTTTAACCAGATTTAAATGTGACATAAGATTATAACTCCCTCCCATCAGAGAGTACACATACCTGATGTGTGTGGAAAACTCAGAAGTCTGAGGGTAGGGAGGGGTGTTAAACTCTGACAAAGATGAGCACAGTGTCCTGGGTTGTAGTATAGGATGTCCACAAAGTATTCTATCACCATCTTCATGAACTGATGAATCCAGTTGTTGGAGCAGTGTCTTCCCAAGTCCCCCTCCCTCTGGGGTGTCTTCTGTTAAAGGCCCATCAAATGCCTCCTGCATGACTCATAGATAACTCCCTCTGGGAGTTATCTCTCTTTAATGGGCCATCAAGAACCCCCTGTATGACTCATCATCCCATTGTGAGATGCTCCACCAAGGGGGAGGAGCCAAGCATTCTCACCTGGATATAATCTGGGATTTGGGACAGTACAAACAGCCCTTACCCACTGGATTCCTAGAAGACCAGAGCTACCAGACCTTTTTACAGGATCACTGCTTCAGGAAGACCACTTCATCTGGAATGCTTCCATCACCCTACTCAGGTTGTATTCTGTCAGTGATCTTTTGTATTATTGCATTTATTTTATTTTACTTTTCTTCCTTTTTTCTTATTAAATTGTATTTCTGACTTGGAGCCTCGCACTCATTTTGCTTTCAAACTACTACACACAGCTTGGTCATCATAGCAGAAAATGCCATATTCAGTGACAAAGCCAAATAGAAAATTCCTGGTATCCATTTCTGTGCCATTAATTTGTTCTTGTTCTCCATTTTAGTGTCCCCTTCACTGTACTTATAGAGTTGTCTGTGAATTCATGTTGTAAACTGTTCCATTGAGCTGGTCTGTCAAATGTGAGAGGATTTAGTCTAGGGGATTATTTTCCTTCTTTGCCACTCAGGTTTGGACAGGCCTGACTTTCTTTTGTATTCAGCTGCCTTATGTTTTGGTTTAAATGAGGTATTCCTTCTTGTGCAGCAGGACTACAGGTTACTGAGGAACATCACAAGAGAGTGACTGCATCACCATGGGAGATAGGATCTGTGATGTCCTTACGTATCTGAATGGTGAATATTAAATGTTATTAGATGTTATTGAGAAAGACGATGTTTTGAATGTTATCTTTTTCTGAAGAAATGGTAAATTAAATTAAGACATTAAATCAAAGATTAAACCACTTGAAGGTCAGCAGAGATTCAGTTTTGTAATTAGTAGATGGAAATTTTTTCCATGATTATGATTTATTTCCTTTTCTCTCTAAAGTTAGGCTGAACTTGCTGGGAATTCAAGAAGTCCAATGATACAGACAGGGCCCTTACAGTTATTTAAGAAATTCTGCTTCTTTGAAAAATAATTAAATATATTATACACTTGCATTGCACATTTTTCCTGCCTAAAAGTTATGGGGCACTTTACAGCTCTTTCATGTGCAAATTACACAAAATAGATCATAGAGAAAGAACATGGACTTGGGTCTTATCACAAACCAACAGAACAAGAAAGTGGCAATCATAAATTTTGAAGTCAAGTGTGAATCTTCTAGCTACCTGAAAGGTAGCTAATAAATTCTATATTAACCAGCCACCAGGGGAACATCCTAGGTTGTTTGTAGGTGAGGGAAAATCAACCAACCCCCTTTTAACACTTTCCTAAACACACTTTCTGCAGCACTTTCTTCTATACAAGGAAATTCTCCACATTCTGCTGGGCAACACATTTTTTCGAGCAGCAGGAGGGAATCGTCTTGCTCCTAGGGAGACTTCAGCACAGCCTGGTCTGAACAGCAGGGGGCTGGAAACTCTTACTTAATTCAACTCTGTCCATTTAGTGCTTTTGAGTAAAGGGTGATTTTTTTATAAAAACTTGTGTCACAGCCCCACCAAGCTCTCTGCTGTGTCAACTCTTCTACAGAGCCAGAATAGAAGAATGCAAATATAATAATAATACTAAGTATAAAACCTCTTTGAAATAAAACATGGAATGACTGTGCTATGCAGACAGATGACTGAAGAGGTAGTTCCCTACTTTCCTCTGCTGCATTAAATATTCTCTGTACCCTACGCACTGACACAGGAAACTATTGTAGGAACTACTCTTTCTTAGACAGATGTCACAGTCTGAGGTACACAAAATATTTTGGCAGTAGAATAATTTGGTTTTGAGACCCAAAAGTTACCCCTTGACAATTTTGCCAGCACTACATTTCAGCATTACATTGTTTCTCTCTGTATGTGGTTGCATGATATGCAATAAAGCTATTTCAGCTTTTAAATCCTTAAAAAATGTATTATTAAAAGACATTATTATACAAAAGGCTAGAGTATAAGGTGATATGTCACTTTTTTGATCTATAATGTGGACTTAGTACATTTAACCTCCTTCACACACTGTTCTGATATATCATTCTAGTTGTTTACTAATCAAGAATTTGATTAAAAATAATAAAAATAAAAAAAACCCCAGACCTCAAAATATTTGTTGGATAAACCACATTATTCATTAGCTCTATCCTATTACTTCATAAAAGGAAATTTGGGTAAATAGTTGCCTAATAAAATGTTATGTTTGGAATAGTATTTTGGAAAAGAATTTTATATAACAGTAAGTAAATGTGAAATTATCTCCTGGCATTCACCAGATATGTACTCTGGCAGTAAATCAGCTCTTTTGACATAATGTTTGTGATGACACAAAACTCAGATATGTGGCAGTATCAGACAACACTACACTGAACTTCAACATTTACTCAACTGTAGAAAGGGAGCATAAGTTATGAATAAAATATTGCATTTCTAAATTTTTTTTATTCCCTAGTCTTGTATCTTTCAAGGAGTGTAATTTTTTCTCTCTCTTGTATGAATATTGTTTCACTTAGACCTCCTGCTTGAACCAGTGGACTTCATAAGGTCATCCCTCAATGGCACCTTTGAAGACATCTGGTCAAGAGTGCTGCCCCCACAGCAGCTTCAGCTCTACAGAGGGAATAGCCTTAACCTGGCTGGTTTACTCATCTCAGGTATAGCACTGTTGGGAAAAGCTTCCTATTTTCAGGGAGCATTCACTAGTGCTATTCTGCAAGAAATAATTCTTGGCAACTGCACTGGCAGTGGGTGTCTGAAAATCCAGAAGAGATTGTGTGGTTTCTACACTCTGCTGTCAAATGCCCAGCCTGATGTTACCATACAGGAAATGTGAATCCCCAATGGTATCAGAGTCCACAGCAGAGAACTGTAAACCCCATTGGCAAGAAAGGGGAAATGCTCATCAGACTGCTGGCTTCACAGTTGTCTCTGAGTGCTCATTTAAGAGAAGGTCATCAGGAATAGAAAACTAATGAAGTCTATAAATATATTATTAATATGAGGTTTTTTCAGGTCAAAATTAAGATGATGCTTCTTGCCATAGCATTTCAATTGATGTTTTAAAAAACTGATATTTTAAGTTTTGTAGATAAAACATGGAAGATACTAAGGACGTGTTAATTTTCTTACACCATACTTTTGATACACATTTCTCTCAGTATCTTTTGTAGTATTGTTAAATTCAGTGTAAAACATAGTAAGGGAAAAGGTATTTATCTTCCAAGAACCAGAGGTAAATAATCCTCCTAATTGCAGGCATTTTTCCTAATTTTTCTGTCTCCACCCTGATGTGTAAAACTTCTTATTTGTCATTATAGATCCCATTCAATTTAGTTTCACATGATCACAACCTGTTGGGTCATATGGAGTATTACTGTGGTAGATGTTTTCACCCTCAAGGCTGAAGAGGTATTTGCTGTAGACAGAACTAACATGCCGTAACATTGGAATGATATTCAAGGAAAAGAAGTAATTGTGAAACACTACAGAAAAATACCACCTCTATTTGTTAAGAAATCTGTGTATAAAACAAAATAATTTACTAAAAGAAATGTATAATATCATTCAAAGTATCTTCCTAATCTGATGCTCTCCTAGTTAAAAGTCTAGTCTTCATGATTTAGATTTAATTTCACAGAATTGCAGAATGGTTGAGGACAGCAGGGATCTTTGGAGACTTATTTACTCCAAATCCCTGCTCAAAGCAGGGTCAGCCAGAACAGGTTGTCTAAGGGCTATGTCAATTTATTAATATCTCCAAGAGCAAAGACTCCATGGCTCCTTTGGGCAACCTATCCCAGTGTTTGACATCCTCAAAGTAAAAACTGGGTTTTTTTGGTTGTGTGGTTTTATTTTTTCCTTATATTTAGATAGAATTTTCTGTATTTTTTCTTGAGTCCATTACCTCTTGTCCTTTCTCTGGACATCACCAAAAGGAGTCTGGCTCTGTCCTCTTTTCCCCCTTGCTTCAAGCATTTATATACATTAATTAAGTTTACCCAGAGTCTTCTCTTCACCAGGCTTAAAAGTCCTAAGTCTCAGCTTTTTCTCAGAAGAGAGATGCTCCAGACCCTTAATCACCTTAGTGGTCCTTCACTGGACTATCTCCAGTATCTCTATGTTTCTCCTGTACTGAGAAGACTGGAACTGATCCCAGCACTCCACATGTAGCCTCGCCAGCTCAGAGCAGAAAGGGAGGATCTCCCCTCTGGAGCTGACGGCAATACTTTTCCTCACACAGCCCAGGATGCTCTTGGCCTCCTTTGCTTCCAAGGTGCACCGCTGGCTCACAGTCAGCTCTTGGCAACTCTCAAAACCAAAGCCAGTTAATTGTACAGAAGTTTTTGGAATTAAATATCATCTGAATGGATCACTTGAACCTGTGTTTCCTCCATCTTTTTTTAGGCAGACATCCCAGATGTGTCCCAAATGAACAATTTTTATAGAAGTTGTAGTGGCTTCACAAGGACAACCTGCAATTTTTTATAGAGAGCTGTGTGGCTTGTTAGTCTGTGACCTGGCATTGGAGCATACTGAATCATGTAAATTGGACATCAGAAAGCCAGGTTCCTAACTTTGAAATAAATTTCTTGACTTGCAGTGCCATAAAAAAATTAGTGTCTCATTTTTTTCCTGATTGGAAAAGTATGTGCTTCAACTACCTTTTGAATGAAGATGCATTCTGAAAGTGTGTGTTTGATAAATTGTGTTTCTTTGAGAACTAAGGAGTTCAATGAAATTAAGAATTTGACAGCTGCACACATATGCATAAAGAAGAAATAGGTGCCACATATTTTTTGAGAACTAAATATCTAGACTTTTTAGAAACAGGACTCAAAGATCTACAATGGGAAATTCAATATGCTTTGATTACCTAAAAGTGACTCACTGTGCAAATATTCTGAAAACCGAACAAATAAAAAACTATCTGTAAAAAATAAAGATTATGAAAAAGACTTTCACATTTATTTGATAATTTAAAAAATTATTTAATGCTACTGGTTTTGATTCCTTCCCTTTTGTTTGCAGTAAACTGTGTTTGTGTGGATTCTGAGAGAAAGCTGAGGTGTTCAAGCGCAGACAGGTGTGTTTTGGTGATTTATTTCATACTGCCTCTTCTCTTTGGATTTGAAACAAGTAATAATGAACTTCTTCCAATTCCATTGTAAGCTTAGGCCAGGGCTTTGTGTTTTACTGCCTACTCATCACACATAATGATATGGGGCAATTATATGGTATAGCTTGTTGCCCACAAGGAACAAAAGGGACAATACTCACATTTTTGTTTTGATTCTCAGGCTGCATTTAAATTGTATACAAAGAAATTTCCTCCTGGTGTGATTCTGAATGAGCATAATAGCTTCTGGAATTCGTGCCAGAGTACTTAAAGGTGGTAAATTTGATTACATTATAAGTATCTCCCTGGAATGCTTTTGCCCCTGCTACTTAAGTATGCTTCCAATTTCACAGAAAATAATGCTTGTGGTTAGTGCTTTGGGCTATTCCTGAGTTTTGTGCCACTATTATCTTTCAGTGGTATACTCATATAAGATGTAAAACCCAGAGAATTTAGGAGATATAGTGTTAAAAATTCAAATTAATAAGTCAAGGTTCATGATCTATTAAGATTTCCTCTCACACCATTCTACTTTGTAACACTGTAGGGCTTCAAGAACATGAGGGTAGGTGTTGCGGTGCATGATTGAGGTTTTCAAATTTGTATCCATATTTTGTTTACTTGTCTGTATTTGGTAGATTCCTTCCAAAATACCCCCATCCCTACACCCTTGATATCACCTGGTATCACCCTGTCTTCGAGCCCACCCCTTCCTTCCCCATTGGTCCAAAGTGTGCTCCTCCCAGGTGCGACCTGGTAAGAGGAGAGCACAGGGCCCAAATCACTGTTCTGGCGCATGTCCTGGCAAGTGCACTCCTGGCACATGGAGCTGCACTGAATAAACACCTTCCAACCCAAGCCAGAACCCTCTCCATTCTTCCAGCCTTAACCACGCTCAGCCAGCAGAACTGGGGGACCCACAAACAGTTTTGGGTGGTCTGGGAACTGCTTTAGCTGGTAAGCACCCCCGCAAGAGAACCCACCTTCAGGTAGGAAGCCATTTTCAATCATCACATGCTCTTGCAGCCCCTCTTGGAAGGTGTCTTTCATAAGGAAGACTCATGGTGAGACTGCACTGTGAATTCCTCTACTGCCCTTCTCTGAATTTGCCTGTAGGCAAGCCTTGTTCTGAACAAAATGTACAGAGGTTTGGGGCAGGTTAGGGATTCCAGGAATCCCACACTTTATGCTTACAGGCACTTCTGTCTCTGTTAGCCATGTTTACCTTGTAGTCCCCAGAGATCTGTATGTAGCAGGGTTCCCAGACTCCCCATCTCAGCTTTTGACAGTTGGATATGCAAGGAGGACCTCTGATGCCTTGATCCTTCCAACTTGTGTCATGCCTGTGAGGTCAGCATCTGTTGCTCTGACACTGCACTATGGTCAGCCTTGCAGCCAGCTCACTAGTTTCATGTCTTGATACATAAATAGAATGAAACCATTCTTGCTGAAAAATATTTTTCTGTCCAGCTTAAATTGGACATTGTTTCTCCCCTGTGCAGACTTCTTTGGTTTACTTCCCCATTTTGAAGGAAACCAACCGCTTATGACAACCTCTTAAGAGATTCTAAGCACACAAAATAGACCTTCTTAAATCCACGTTCCTTGAATGCCATTTTCTATCCACCTATATCTGTCTATGATACCACTTGTTATTTTAAAAGGGACAACAGTCTAGGGTTAAATCGTCTGTGTTCTTCTGCATTGTGTCCTCAGAGATTCTCTAGATATGTAGTTAATTGCATACCAAACCTGCTCCAACAGCTCTGTACAGTCTAAATCCTTTTCCAGATCTTTTGATCACTTTATGTCTAATGATTCCATAGCTAATTCAAACAATTTTACTAATTTTAATTTTACTAATCTTGATGTTATATTTAACCCTAGATATCTGCTCCCTTAGAGGACATATTGAGTTCTCCAAGCAGCAACAGATATTTGTGGGGTTGCAGGATTTTGTTTTAAAAGTTTTATTATAAGTTTAGTATAGTTTTAGTTACCCCATATGAGCCCCTTGTCTTGGAGTTTTCTCTTATCATAAGTTGATAAGGGTTTTTATGCCTCTCTGGTCTTTGCCCAGAGACTGTTTCCTATTGGTCCTTTCCCCATGATGATCCCTGCCCATCCTCTCCAATGTATCCTTCTTCCCTCTGTCCATCACTGAGTCCTTATCTCCAAGGTCCAGAACCTTTGAGGAGATTTGGCCAGCAGTTGGCAGATTCCCCCTAGACCCCTCCCCAAATTACCTTTGATTTGTTAGTAGTTAGGTAATTCAGTTGGCACTTGTTGCTTTGCTTTGTTTTATTGGTTCATAGTTTGTACCCACCCCTTGAACTTGTCCTGGACAAAACCCCCCTGCAGCCCAGGTCCGGGGTCTCTCCTGAGGCACCAGGCCTGAGGTAAGGGGTTCCCCTGGGACCCCTGAATAAACCTCTGTTCCCTGAACCTCCGAGAGTCCCCTCTTTCATTTACACCACGGCTGTGACAGCGAAAGTCGGGGTGCTGCAGAGCCAAGAACTCACAAATCAGTTCTGTTGTGGCGTATCAGAGCTACCGGGTGGTCCAGCCGAACACCGGGCTGACCAAAGAGATACGCACCCCAACAGATATTCTTCACCACTCAGGAGTTAGAAAGGACTTCAGTGATTTGGACTTGCATGCCAGCCATTGGCAAGGGAGTGAAGAAGGAAAGAATATGACTGCAAACAATCATGCCCCAGAAATCTAGTGAATTACAAATCAATTTGTCAAACTTTTTTTTAAACACGTTTTTTTTTAACTTTATGATTCCTAAAGACCTTATTTTTCTATGCAAGCCTTATAGACTCCTTGTGTGTGTAGTCTAAGCATAGCCTAGTTTAGGCACAAATGGAGGGGCAAGTGTTGAAGGGAGTTGCCAGGGGGTCTGATAAAGACAGTCAGATCAAGAAAACATCCTTAATAAAGAAGTATCTTTTTATGCAGACACATTTTTTCAATCATTCTAAACATACTTATCATTTGTCACAACATTTCAAGCTTGCTAAGGAGTGAGTAAAATTCACAGCAATTCCAGCACCCCTGTCTGTTTGACTAAGACTGATTTCTATTCCAGTTCCTGAATGGCAATTTCTTTAAGCTGTCAGACAAAAACAGGTTGTGTGTCAGCTACAAGGAGTATGGTCGTCCATATTTCTGTACAATGACTGGATGCATGTTAAGCTTGATGGAACATGAGAAGAAATTTGATCAAAATATTTTATATAGAAAGGGACACTACAAAAGACCTACTAAGTCACAAAAGCACTTGAAGGAGGTTTCATGGGGACTTGACAGATTAAAAGCTGACAGCACAACTGTCACAGTGTCAGTGGAAATCCAGCTTGATCTCATTACCAACAAAATGTGAGAGGCACACAGGAACAGTAATGAAGATACATTAACAGTAATGAAAAGAAAATCTGAATACAATGGAAGTATCATTTGTGTGCTCCTGTAAGCATCGGCCATGGACAAACCCAGTACAGGAGAGAAAGGGAGTATAATATAAAAAATGAATGAGTTAATGAAACTCAGAATTCAGTCTTTTTTTAAAGCTTTTTGAAACAAACTTTTGCACTAAATCTATGCCTACAAGGGAGTTTGTGTCATAATAAATCGTATCAAAATCATGGGAAATTTCAAGAAGAAAATCCCAAATGACAAGATAGCTGAATTCGAAATGTTTTCAATTTTTAAAAGATTTTCACTCCTGTCTATCCAGCTCAGACTCAAAGTGAATGAATTTTTAACTTCTCGGGGTGGTGTAGGTGGGATAACTTAATCAGCTACAAAAAACCCCTACGAATATTTGGCAACAAGAATACTGTCTTGTGTATGCTCATGGATGATGTAAGATTGAATCCTGACTACTTAATATGAAAAGAACTCTCTAAAATTGTGTAGGGATGATTTGTATTTTAGTTTGACAAATACCATTTGATGTTTTACAAATAAAATATTACAGAATAATTCATATTTTCATGTTTGTGATTTTTGTGTGTGTAATATACCATTGTCTCATTCACACCTACAAAAATCATTATGATTATTAAATTTTATTTCATTTATCAATCTGTAAATTAAATTTTAAAGAACAAATGTAACAGAGAGTTACATTTATACTACTAGATAGTATTTGAGATAGTCAGCTCTAGAAACGATGCCTAGTTGTCTCATTTTTTCACCAATAAAAAGAAACTGCAAAATTATGACCCCAAGTAAAATAATTTCACATAAAAATTTGAGATTGAAAGATGAGTTAAAGATTAAGGTCTTAGCATATTTTGCTATAAATAAATACTTTACTTCTTTTGTGGTGCTTTAAGACATCATTTGGATTTACACCATTATCTTGTAAAACTATGACATAGGCTTTAAATAATAGAAATAACAGTTTTTATTCTTCTCATAAAAAGGTTTTTCTTATGTTCCTAGAGTGACTCATTAAGCTTAACTGATCTTTTCCTTTTCCATGAATTTTTAAAAATATATACTTCAGAGCTACACAGCTCCTTATGCAATAAGAGAGTTTCCTCTGATCCTGCTTAGTCCTGTCCTACTCTTGCTTTAATGTTCTCCAGGCAGTGTGTGTTTCATTTGAGTAGAACTTCCTGAAGAGGAACTTTTGGGTTCTTGTGTTTTTTCTAATTACAGGGTACTTTTACAGTGTAAAGGAAAAAATGCATCAAAACTATCCAGACAGATCCTTCTTGTGCAGTTGATGGAGAGGCAGGCTTGTCTAGTCCTCTACCTCTTAGCTTCTATGGCTCATTTTTTTTGCCTAAAAGAGGTGTGCAGAGTCATCTGAGGCCCTTAAGATTATCTAACACATACTAATGGGTCTAGTAACAGTGGCAAAAGGCCTGAGAATGACCCATTGAATGGACAGGAAAAATACAATAAGGCATCTGAAAATGTGAATTCCTTGTATCTTAAATGGAACATTACATTTTTCAGTTGTGTTCACAAGACTATTATATTTATTCCTCTGTAATGAATAGGTAGATTTTCTTTTTTTCCCATCAATGGACGTCAGTTTCTGTGGTTCAAAGTGACAGTCTATATTGTTTTCAAGAGCTGCATCTTCACAGCTCACGGTCTCTTTTAATGGACATACAGTCTATGAAGGATTACATGCATGTTTTAATCAGGCCCAGAATTCACAGGAGGGCATGTAGGAAGTGTGCACTCAGGAAATGACCAGGATGTCTGAGGAAAAGGCTAAATGTTCTGAGAATTAGAGTGGCCTTTGTATAATGTCAAGTTATGTCATTACTCTCAAGCAGAACCATCCTGATTGCTTGCAAAATTTTGGGTTAAAAACTTCAATACTTAGCTCTATAACCACAGACCACAGTCTCAAAAGAAAGTGCCACTTTATTGTAACACAATACTACCACTGAATGAAGATTCCATGTGCATTTCCTCTTGGAGCCAGGTCAGAGATCTTATTATTTGTCATCAGAGATTGGATTAACTTGTTTGTTTTATTCCATTATTCATACAATTTTGTGACCTTCTAGGAAGTGACCTCTCTGCTTCCAAGAAATGTTTAAATATATTTTTAATTTTCAAAGAAAAATTAGAGGGCTGCTCTATATTCTACCACAAAATTGTATTATATCATCACAACAGGGGTGCATGATGTGTTCCACAGACCATTCCATGGAGTGCTGAAGAGTGAGTTAATAGAAGGTAAATTTAATATTACCTCCTCTACACTCTCCTTAGAGGTTAGCATCTAGAGGAAAGCAATCTTCTTCATTATTCTTCCAAAAGAAACCTCATTTGAGACTTAGAGCTACAGCCATATTGACTTGCTGGGTGTAGCTGTAAATGGATGGTGAACAGAGAGTGAAATAGTTAACAGGTCTGCTTCCAGGGCTGTGCCAATGAGCAACTTCAGCTCCCCATTCAGCTATTGTGACATTTAGAGCTGGAGCTAGTAAAACACAAGAAAAGAATTAACTGTGTAAGAACAATGACATAAAGTAGCAGAAGATAAGCAAGTATCTGTAAAACTTTACTGAATGTCAAAGCTATTCTGTGGTACCACCTCTAGGGCAAAAATCGAAGAAGGCATGCTCTTTATCTCCATAGCTGTAATTTCCATAATGCTCAGAAGACTTTAGGTCAATTCTAAAAATAAAATGTGCCTGCAGTAGTTAGCCAGGATTTGTGTTTAATTCAATTCACAGAAGTTGCAGAGGTGGAAGACATTGGATGGCTCTGACCTCCCATGGTTAAGAATCAGGACCATTAAAAGTGTTTGGTTGAGCTGGTGACAACAGTGAGATAGGGGTCAGATCAATAAAAACCTTTAGATCAAATTGCAAAGAAAAGTTTCAAAGCATCTCTTAGCATGAATTGGCAAATCTTTTATATGCTGACACCAACAATGCAAACCAACATGTAAAACTCTGATCCATTAATCAATCTCCAGTGGTGTATTGTCAAGAGTTAACAGTGTGTGATAACTACTCTACCAAAAATGACCTTGTTTCTAATGCTAATGATTAGTTGATGTAATTGCCAGGACTATCTTTTATATTCTGAGCTGTTTCTGCTATGCTGCAGAAATGTCAGTGTGGGTAGATCTGAAAAGGGAACTGAATTTACAGCATGTACGAAGGATTAGCACTCAGCTGTACAAGTTTCCCTTATTCTGCATTAGCAGTGATACCTAAGACTGTGCTGCTGTTATAATTTAAAAGGCTATTTTAAAATACACTGCTTTTTAAAAAATTTCTATTACTTAACTGAATGAAAATAGGGGTCATCAACTTGCTAGCTTGCCTTTTACTGCAGCACTATGGAATTTGCAATGGAAATATAACAGCCAATTTCAAAATTGGAAAATCCTTTGTGCTAAAGTGAAACATTGAAAATTGTACATATCCTTCTTATAGACCTATGTTTTTTAAAACTTAGAGTAAACAGAAAGATAGATTGTGAAATATTAATAAATTCTCACAGCCCATGTTATTAAAAAGACACCAGATACTGTTGTATAGTGACTTTTGACTTAATTTTGCTTTTTGAAATACAAGTTACTATATTTTCAATGAATGTATTGCATTTTTCTATTTGTTAATCATTATAGAATATTAAAATGATTTTTTATATGAATAGACAAGTTTCCTCCCAGGTTCTGGCATACCTTTTCTTGTTCTGTAGATTTCGGGTGAGATTTAGCCTCTTGGCATGTGGAAGTGAACCATCTTTGAGAGGCATTACTAGGAAACATTCAACATGGATATATGGGGTAGATGCAGCCCCTTTTAGGACACCTTAAGCTAAGGCTGAAATTAAATCAGGGCACCAATAGTTTGAGCCAGTTTCCTAGTCAGCAACACAAAATTTTGGATGCAGATTTATTGCACCAAATTTTGCTTCCAGCTGTCATGAGCCTTGCACTCATAATTTTGCAGTTGCAGTTTTGCAGACAAAACTTAGAGTATGTGTGGATACAATTTTATTTCCTTCAGGTGTTTGAAGGTCTGCCTGCTCTTACACATTTACCTGTTAGATCTCATCTGTAGGGAAAATTTCACAGATTTAACCTGAGATATTAACCCACATGGATTTCTGTAATCAAGAATAGATCACTTTTAGTTAAATTTATAGATCATAATTTTGACTAATATAGAAAAGTCATGGAGTAAGCTAAAGAAAAAAAAAAAAGACACCCAATTCAAACTTAAGATGACTGATAAGAATATTTCTTTTAAGTCAGTCTAACAATGAAGAGCCAATAAGTACTTAACACTATATTGAATTATTAATATATGACTTCCATATAATTGCTCATAAGCTTGAAGTTTGGCATTCCCTCAAGTATCTACAGAATCGAGAACTAAGTGGTCTCAATTCAGCACGTAAATTCAAGACTAGGCTAGAGTTCAGGGATTGAAAAGTTAGCAGTAATGGAAATACATATGCTCCGTGCTTGTTTGTTTTTCTTTCTTATGCATGTTTGTGTGAAATTCTCCCTTGTTACTAGTCATTTCACAGTATGAAGTGTTTTCAATTTGTCAAAACAATAAAAAAATATAAATCAGAAGAACTGCAGGTGGTGAAGAGGGTTTGGGGAGTGGGAAAAGTCAAGAAAATGACAATCAATATTTCATCATCGTATCTCTAGAGGCTTCTAAAGTACAGTTTACAAAGTATGAGGCACTTTAAGACAAAAAAATGTTGCATATAAATGGCATTAAAAAGAGAGCATTTGCCAATTTCTATCAAGGGAAAAGCACAGCATATATTTTCTGCTGAATAGTTTTATGTTTTAATAATTTAATATACCCTCTGCACACAAAAATAGTGGCTACTTTTCTATTTTTGTTCCTTTACACAGAGATGTAGAGAAGAAACATGAAAAAACCCCATAGTCCCTGAAAGACTCAGTGGAATTTGTGATATCAAAATGGCACTTGCACTTTTCTGATCTCAGAAACCAGGTTGTAGAACCAACATGCCTATTCATCCCAAGAAGCCTGGTCTCATTAAAGGTGTCCCTGCCCATGGCAGGAGGGTTGGAATTAAATGGTCATTAAGGTCCTTTCCAACCCAAACCATTCTATGGTTCTATGATTTTTGCTTGCAGGAAAGCTATAGTGAGTGGATGCCCCAGAGTGAGGTGAAACAGAGAAGATGAAGGGTAGAGTAAGATAGTCTATGGTCCACTGGTGCTGCTGCTACAGGTTTATTTTATACACAACACATAAAAAAGGGCACACATGCATTTAGGACTACCTAAGCATGATTTCTTTGTATTTATAGGTGAACACTGCCAGTGCTGTCTTCTGTGTGGTAGTGGGAGTGTGTGGATAATGCAGAAAGACACATTTTTCTTGCATTTAACTAACTATCTGCAAATTGCTTCTTCACTAAGGAGATTTGTAGGTGACTAATTGTGACATCTTCTGTCTACGTCTTTCAAAGTAAATAAGGTGCCAGGGTTTTCTGCCTTTTATTCCAGCTAGCACAGTCTGGCCACCTACATACTAATAAAATATATTAGATCTCAGGCCAGGGCAATCACATCCAAACTGCTTACTGATAATGGTATCTATCCTATACTGTTAAAACATATCCAGAAATACTTTGGGAGGTGTGGCCTGGACTGAAATTCTAAAAGCTTAACACTGCAGGTAGTTATATTCCTGTTACTTCAAGTGCATCTGTGCATTGCTTAGTTTTTTAGGGCACATGCAACTTTAGAAGAAATTCCACTCACTGATTTTGGGAATGAGACTCAGCTCAGCTGTAGATTAGAAAAACTAAATTAATTTGTTGGAGTATAAACAGCCACATAAATGCTGATTATCTACACTCCAAATATGGACAGAAAAAAATCAAGCTGATAGAGTTATTGGAGCCTATCCATCTTTTGGTGAAGAGTGATTTGGCATCAGTCATTGACCACAGACTCTGGGCAGTCAGTGGTTTTTTTTGAATCATACTGTATATAGGAAATTCACACAAGCATATTAAATATGAAAGGAGCCCATGAGGTGCTCAAGACTCTCTGGAACAGCAGCTGGAGGCCAAAAGGGACACACTGGGGTATGTCAAACAGCACTAGGTGCCTTTTTTAGGTCACTTTCAGAAAGCAGTTCATACAATCTATTCCATAGTGGTCTTTGAGGATGGGATAAACCAGCATCTGGAAACTTGCAATTTTTCAATAATTATAAAGGGAACCTGGCATAGTCTTACCATTGCTACCTGCTGGGTGACTTCAACTGAAACGATCTAAAAGTAAATAAGATCATGAATCTGTCCATATATTTGAACTTCACTACTACATTGAAAACAAGTATGTGCTTTAACAATTTTGCTGGTAGGAAGTGAAATTTGTAATGATTCTGCTTCCATTCTAATATATATGAAGTTAAGTGGTGATATGCAGGAAATTATTAGAAAAGTGATCCTGGACATGTACAATGGCAAGAATTAATTTCTGACTTTTTAACCATAAGATCATATACTGTGTTACTTGCAAAGATCTCCTCGGCTGTCATCTCAGGAAGATCTGAGCTTCTCTTCATCACCATTTACAAAAGCATGAAAGGCAGACTTCTGAGTGGTATGGGTATGACTGCTGAGCTGATTAAATTCTGTTCTCATTATGCCTTTTGGACAGATTCACTGCTGAATTCAAATTATAGGGGAACTATCTGGATGTAAATAATACATTTGGGGGTCGTTTTTTCTTTTTCTTTTTTTTTTTTTTTTCTTCTTCTTTTCTCTTTTCTGTTTTATTTGGCTTCTGAATTGCATATAGGTGTTAAGACTTTGGCAGTGAATTAGCTTCAGAGGTGTCCTCCATGGGAAGAGTTCAGGGGGCTACCCCATGCTGGGCACAGCTGGTTCCATCTGGTTCCAGCTGACTCTGCAATGGACCCACCATGTAACACAACTGAGCCCATCAGAAAAGCTGGTGGCACTTCTGTGAAATAGCATTTAAGAGAGCAAAAAGAGATTGTAAGGCAGAAGAAGATTAACATGAAAATAGTGGGGAGCAGCAGAAGGGAGGACAAGGTTAGAGAGAGGAGGTGCTGCATGGAGTGAATACCCACTGCAACCTGTGGAGGAACCACGCTAGAGCAGATTAATATTTCTTGAAGGAATAGCAACCTTTGGAGGACTCATGCAAAAGATGAGGGTTTTTTTGGAGGAGGATGGCATTCCATGGAAATTGCCATACCATGGGAAAGCTACTGCTGGTGCAGAAAGCATGAAAGCAGTGGCAGAGAGAAACCAATATGTACTGACTTTAATCCCCCATCCCACTCTCCCTCTGCTCTGCTCGGGGCAGCAGAGAAGTCAGGAGTGAAGGAGTGAAGCTTGTTACCAAAACCTGCTAAAAATAAAACTCCTTAGCCCCACTGTAGCACTAAGAAGCTGTCATTATTCATTTGGCCAGATGTACGGGGGATAATGTCACCAAGCATACGTGCTGATTATAGAAAAACTCCTGTTTTTATACTGTATTTTACATGCATATTCTTTGAGTTTTCTGGAATAAACACACATAGGATAATCATTTCCCCAAAATCATTAATGTGTGACCCCTCACCTCTGTGTGTGACTGCTGTCCTCGGGGTCTCGTGGTAGTCCCTGGTGGTCAACACCCCAGAGTCACACCTGACCTCCTGGTGAGCTGGTAAAAGTTGGCACAACTGGGCTGGTAGCTTTCCAGTTCTTCTTGCCACAGAAAAAACATTGTGAGGTTCCACAAGTTAGTGGTTTTTGAAGAATAAGCATTGTATTAAGCCACCAGGTGCGAACTACTTCATCTGGCAACAGGCTGAATCTGGAAGAGGTAGAAGGAAAGATGCTGTTTAATGTTTGTATTTGTTTCTCACAACCCAAATCTTTTTTTTTTTAATTGACTATACATAAATTTTCTCCAATCTGACTCTGCTTTTCCTGCAACAGTATTTGGTGTACAATCTCTCTGTCTTTATCACATCTCATGATGTTTCTCATTCTATTTTCTTCTCTTTCCCCTTTGAGGAGGAGTGAGTGAGCAGCTGCGTGAGCTTTTGTCTGTTTGCCAAAGTTAAACCAGCGCTATTTTAAACATAGTTGAGATTAGCATGGAATAGAATTTAATATGTAATGATTACATTAAGCATCCCTGAAAACATTATATAAGTATTGTATTTCTTCATGACATCATAATTAACACTTCCAGTGCACACTGACTTTGTTGCCTAAACCAGGACTACAGCTACAAGCCACTATGAGCTTGACTTGTCCGTATGTAGGCATCTCACACCATACAAACTACTCTAAGGGCATCAGGCTTTTCAGAAGGGCATAAGATTCATATCTTATGAATCTGAAATCACACTGCATGCTAGGAGTTGATAAAATAAACATCTCTTTAAATTCTGCTAACCAAACAGACCACATTTCTTTGGACAAACCTAGCAAAACTTTAAACATCTCAGTATGGTCACTTGTGTTTAGATAACTATCAAATTGACAGTTACCCTTCTTACCCAACCCCTTGTGCTCTGGGTTTTTTTTCCCCGTCTGTTTTTCTGACAAACTTACTCATTGTAGATGTGAAAGATATAAGGGCTGTACTTTCTTTAGCTTGGCAGTCAAATTTTTCTTGTCCAAATTAACAAGTGGGGTCTCCAAACTGAGAGTTCCATTTATTGGACTAAAAGAAATATATGCTTACAATTGGGATGAATCTGTGTTGGTTGTACACCTCAGAAAACTTATTTTCTACATTAAAATACATTCTGGCAAATTCATTCCACCTTAGGCAGAATATTATGTACACAGATGCTCTTTGTAGTTTAAAAGTTTGGGAAATATGCTTTAAGTAAGTTAGAAATAATCATCTTTAATTTAGGCTGTAGGTCTTTTCAGCATGACTCACCCTCATCATTATCTTACCCTTACAGCATTACTAAAATATTAGTGTAATTAAGATGAGTATCTTACAAGATTTCTCCCAAGGAAATTTATTACAGAAAAAAGAATGCTTTCTCCTTTTTGACAATATGAGACATAACTTTCCTTTATTTTCATAAAACTGACAATATATGAATCTACTATATGATAAGGAAGTATTCTATATGATTAATATATTTAAATACAATGCTAATAATTGCAGAATACCAAATAGGTAAAACTACTGCGCTATGAATAATATGACTTCACAGTCAGAATTAAAATGCTTAACAGAGTGGCTCCAATGTCAAGTTCTATTTTCAGTCATTTCCAGTATACATTATTATCAAGGAATCTAAATGGAGCCAATATTTTAAAAGACATAAAAGGTAGATAGCAAGATAGAGAAGTAAGCATGCACACACATCCCCCACAAGCTGAACAGCTTTTCCCCACCCTTTTACAGAAGTATTTAATATTGGTATCAAACATAAACCAGATAAGGTATGCATGACATCACACACCCCTGAGATCTTTCTTTAATTGAAACTGCACTAAAAATAATAAAAAATGTCTTGATGTCCACAACCAGCTTCAGGGGAAACATAAACATTTTCATCCATGAAAATGTTAAAAGAAGTTTTAAATTGACAATGGCAAAAATCTGTGTAATGACCAGTGTGACGAGTTTGTTTTATCACCTCAAGAAAGGCAGAATTTTTTATGTAAAGGTCATCACCGTGGTTACAGCCATAGAAGAACGTATGGGATTAGTGTACCTGAGAATGAAAGTCACCACTGTTTTTTAAGTACCCATTTTATACTTTTTGTCCACTTAGTAAATGTCATTTTATGTATCATCATAAAGACTGAGATACCTGCATTGTCTGTACACTTGCTATCTCAACATGTATACACAACTGTCTTCATTACACAAGTAAACACAAAATACAAGGTTATCTTATGACCTCTATTATTTTGTCAGTTTCTTTTGCAAACAGACATTGATGAGATTATGATCAGGTAATAAAAATGAAGAGTGACTAATGATATTCCAGGGCAATAGTTAATCCCTTAAATTTCTATTGATATTGATATATCTATATTTTGAAAGCTATTCTGCAATGCAGTGCCCAAGGTCACAGATCAGGAGGTGCCAGAAAAATTAGAGGGGAAAGCATTAGTAAAATAAAAGCTAACACCGAGATAGAAATTTTTACTTTTGGAAAACCTCATGATTCTTAGAGTTAATATTAAGGATAGTCCTGTTACTGACTCTTGACAAATTTGTATTAAAAACATCAACAGTCCAATATATAGCAGCTAGTTTTGCTTCTCAAAAGCAAAACTATTCTTGGTTTTATATTGCAAGAATTGATAAACAATTTTATTTTTTGTGTGGGATCTATAACTAAACCCACAGATTTATAACAGTTAGCATTTTTTGGCCTATCCCAGCAGAAATGCCAAAGTAAGAAAAAAAGTTAAGAGATGAGTGTGCTCTGTAAAATTGCATACAGAGTTTTAGTGGACTTTTAATTGCCTTTAAATAAACTAGCTTCAGTTCTTGAAATAACCTGAAAATGGGGAAAGGGATCCTCATGGGTTTCTTCACTTCAGATTTGCTGTCCTGATTTCAAAGAAATCCCAGGGAATAAATAGATGAGAAGCTTGTATGAATCGATCAATTCAGCAATTCAAGGCTGGATTTTTTTTTCCCATACAGAGCAGTAAAAACAGTAATAGTTGCCTTGTAAAAAACTGGAGGACAAGGAATACTTCTAACTCTGAAGATACATCTGATAAAAATTCTTACATTTCCCCTTTCAAACACTATACCAACATATCTGGGTTAAAGACAACAAAATGGAATGGAATGGAACAAATTTACTGACTTCACAATTTGGGGAGAGGACCTTGCCCTTTTCATCATTTCTTTGGGCAGTCCTAAGCTTATGAAAGTTTTAAATCATTCAGCTCAGCTGGTCAGTGAGATGGTAGATTACACAGGCAGCAGTTCAAAGCCACAGAAGCAGGATCCTTTTTCACTTTCTTTTGAAGAGACATGCTAGAATTATTCCAGCCAGTTCAGTTGGCAGAGAAACAGGGAAATCGAAGTCTAACAGAAAATACAAACAAAGTGCAATATCTGTTGAGTATCATTCCCGTACTTCAACCCTTCCAAGTGCAGAAGGTTGATCCTTCTTGTCCTTTACATTTAGAGGCCAGCTCCTCCCTGGCTCCCTATAGATGTGAGTCAGAGGAGTCAGTAGCATATGAGGCTCTGTGCTTTCCTCCTCTCTGGATTTCTCCTATCTTCAACTCAAATACTTGTGACTTTTGTGTTCTATATCCTACTTTTTCTTAAAAAACTACATTTATGATCTGACGCCCTGTCGTGGTTTGAAAGTTTTCCAAAATAGACCATAACCCCTCTGGCTGCTATTCCTTTCTTAACTGGGCTGCAGTCTTCTCTGTCAGCTGCTGCTAATTGGTCCCTTAGTTGCAGCTAGGGAAATAATTGGTTTATATTGGTCTCTTTGAGCTGTGATAGGGTTTTTTCATCTTATCTTATCCACAGTACTCCTGAATACCCATCATAAAGAAAGATTCAGAAGATAGGAACTTTAGATTTCCTAATACATTTGGTATTAAAAATTAGTCCTCAGAGTCTAAATCCTTTGGATTTAAGTAAAGTTGCCACTCTTAACTTCCATATCCTGATATGGATGAAGAATATGCACAGAATTGCTTAAGAGGGTTCAGCAATCAAAAGATCTGCTGCTGTCTGACCTAGCAGAATGCAGCTACCTCCTTTCCCCATACAAATACACATACTTCATGGAATACACATCCTTCATGGAAATCCTGCCAAATGAGGTAAAATTCATCTTTACAATGGGCTGGGATCATACCAAACAAATGCTTAGAGATCACAGTCAAATCTCTGAAAAAAGACGCTGATAGATTATGAATCAGAGAGATGACAGGATGTATTGTTTGTGGGAAAAAAAAGCCTTGTGGCAACTTGCCTGCTTCCCCAGGTCCTGGAGCACAGCCAGGTGCATCATTATTATGACACAAATGAGTTTGTAAAGTGCATTTAATGTTGTATCAACCTGTTTCATTTACCTGATAGCAGCTTTTGATCATTCTTAAGAGTTTGCAATTTATTCTGTTTGCTTTTCGTTTTTCTTTGTAGTGCATCAGCCATCACAATTTTTTTGGCATGAATTTCAATGATGCTTATATTACTAGATCAGCAAATGTATGAGGATATTGCATTTCATTGGGATCATTTTGATATGTTGTTTGTTCATCTTCTCTTCACCAGTGTCCAGCAATAGTGTTCTCTAATAATCCCATTTATTTTGTTGAAATATATGGTTGAAATCAACCATACATCTGAAGTAATCAGCTTTAGGAAAATGAACATTTTTGATGACTTTCACCTACATAATTTCATTGCAGCTTGCAAGATGTGACTTCAGTGAAATTTAGTGCAAATTTTTGGCATACTTCCATTAAATTTTATGAGGTCATTTTAAATAGAAAATTATTTTAGCAAAATAAAGGATGGGAATTCAAAATAAAGTGGGATATTTTCTGAGCTCTCCTCCTGCTCTCTCTGGGCACATATACTTGCACAGGGAGCAATGAAAATATAGGCTCTTATATTGCAGCAGCCTGTCCATGTTCAGCTCTATGAATTGCACATGAGCTATTAAGGCCTGCAAGTGAACATCTGGGTTCATGTTGCTTCTTCAAGATTCAACCTGAGTACAGGCTACGACTTTCAAGTACTTTAGATTCTGAGTTTAGGGGGGGCAAATTCCCTCTGGACTATGTGTTAATACTTCTCATGCAGCCTTAAACTCTGTTCCTGACTTTTGAAACGTGGAGCAGAGGGAATGCCCTGCCTGAGGCTCTCTGTAAAAGCAGATGTGTCTCCTCATTCTGTGAGGAGCTGACACCATGTGATGTAGCTTCTGGCATAAGCATGTCCTCTCTCCCTCAAGAATTGTTTGGTGAAGAAGGCCATGGCCAATATTACCTGTCTCCTCTGATAAATCCCCTCCTGAAATAGTCTTTGTCTCCATCTCTTAATCAATCAGTGACTATACAGATGTGACAAATATTGGTTGCACCCTTCTGACAAACCTGAGAGATCCCATAGACAAAGTAAAATAAAACATTACCTCATTTGAGCAAATTAATAGTTAACTGACTACTTTCAAAAGGTATTAAAAAAAGTAAACCAAACATTTTCCTATGTTGTTTATTCTTAGTTTAAATCTATCTAATAATTTAAATCTATCTATCCATCTATCTATCTATCTATCTATCTATCTATCTATCTATCTATCTATCTATCTATCTATCTATCTCTATTATTGTTATTTAAATAGTTTGACAGGCCTCCCCAAAATTCAGTATTATTTCTCAACTCTGTGGTAAAGCATCCAAAGAGTATGATAGTTGTATCACTGAAGGGAGAACTGTATGCTGAGATTTCTCAGAGGAGCACTTCATGAAAAGCCATATTAGCTATTGAGAGCTACAGCAAACTGTAATGAGATTTAAAGACTGGTCTACCTATTCTTTCAGAGCTACATGTCCTTGGAGAATTTACTACAAACACAGGAATGCTATAACCGATTTAAGAGTACAAGTGGATATTTGTACAAAGGGGAAATTTGTACCTGCTGTTAAGATTAAGCTCCCTCCTATTCCTGAAATATGATGATTTAAGGATTCACTGTCATGCTATATATTAATATTTTATCCTTGCAGTGAGGATATTGATCTTGAATGTAAACTGCAGCATTTGCACTATTCAGATCCTAAGTTATCAACAAGTCAGATTGATCTGCACTTATTATAAATGTTATTGTGAAACTTAGTTCAAATGACTCATTTTATTCAGCAAATGAATTGGAAAAGGACAGCATTTTAGATGTTGTGACCTGAAACTATGAGTATAAATACTGAACTCTCTATGGTTGGTTGAAAAACATTTTAATGTAGATTTTGTTTGGGTTTTCTCTATCTGTTGGACACAGCTTCAGTCTGTTAAATTACAAAACAATAATTACTGCGATCCTAAAGGAGAAGTTGGAAACATTAGTACAAGAACAGCCTTTCAAGTTGTCTTTAATTCAGTGTAGCAGAACATACAGTCAATAGCAAAGCAACTACCCTAAGCTGAACTGAAAGCTGAGAACTGCCATGCAACAAATTAAATTAACCATTTCACACATAATGGAACAAACTTGAATAAATATGCCTCTAAGACATAAAAGCTGTTGCAAACACTGAGATTGTATTTGTGCTATTGGTCTATTGTAACTGAAATTAAAAAATAAAAAATGTTGAAAAACACTGCCACTAAAGAGACTGAAGTATTTCAGATGTTGACTCTGTGCAACCTAAAGTGAAGAAAATGAAAGTTTAACAAGCAAAGAATGTACCCAGTGAGAAAATGTTTCATCATTCATGCACACATACTTTCATGCTCTTTGAACTGAATTTCAGAAGAGAAATAAGCTGTCCTATATCTTTAAAGCCACCTGGATAATTTAATGCACTGTCTTCAGTGCTCAGATATTTTCAATCAGTTTGTCTCCCTAGGGAAGGGTAGCAGGGTTCTTCCTCTGCCCTCAACAATAAAATGATCTAGGTTATCCTAGGATGTGTCATCTTGTAAGTTTCAGCACAGCTGTATGGAAGACAAAAGTTTTAGGACTGCAATTGTGCTTGTGGGGTGATCAAGTTAGGTGTAGATAAGGAAATCTGGCTAATAATTTCCTAACTGTAGATATAACTCAGATATAATTAGGATCAGAATAACATGTGATTTAGGTTCTAGCACATATGAAATCATACAGTGAAAATCTTTTTAGGTTGCTAACACTGTCTTAATTATTCTCCTATGTGATCTTAGCAATAAAATGGGAATGATATTTAATCTTTAACAACAGGAATGGAGAATATAATCAATGATTTTTTTCAATATTCTTACCTCAAGGTTATGAGTAGCTTTTATTTTTACTTATTGTAGCAAGGTCTCTACATCCCCTGAAGTAATTAGTAGCACATTACAAGCTTTGACAAGGTATTACTTAAACATATTTATTTTTAGAAAGTAAGAAGGAATTGCATATTTCTGTGGTTCAAAACACAAGCTGATTAGTTTAAAATTATATCTACCAAGAACAATGTCTCTCTCAAAGCAGTTTTTTCTGTAGGTGGTGTTATGTAAATCATGCCATATATTAGAAGATTAATTTGAAACATTTTTGCTCCCTGAAGTAAACTCAGAACATCATCTACTGATGATTTATTTTGATAAAACAGTATTTTTAAGTTTAGTTCCTGAGAAAGTTCTCACTTCATGCAGTATTGGAAGAGTTAGAAAGAGTTTTGAGAGTGTTTTCCATGAGATTTATTTTTTTAATTCCCCAGTCTGAATCATTTCAAACAGGTTGGTTTATTTTAAAATATGTGAAAAGACAGAAATCTCAGTAGACTAATTAATTTTTTTTTTGGTCTCTGGGGTTGAAAATAAGAACTGTTCCTATCACTTTTCCAATATTTTTGACTGAATCAAAGGACATGAGCTGTTCATACAAGATTTTAAGTATTTTGGGGCATAAGCCATGTCCATTTTTGGATGAGTGTTTGGCTAATAATTATAATTTTGAGTGATGTTGTTTTTGAATCTTACTCTTCTGTTTTGTCAGACTTTTGAGAGATTCAGCAGTTAAACTACACTGATTTGCACAAATTGAAGATCTGGTACTGAGGATGTTGACCCATATGCTGTGTGCAGACAGGGAATATGCTTCATGAAATCTTGAAGAGGAAAATTACTTCTTTCAGAATGACGGTATGAATGTAAACAAACAACTTGAACAGATCTTGAGGTAATGAAACACCTGATATAGAAAGTCATTCTAGACCCTTGAAACTAGTGTGACTCCCCATGTGGGTGAAAACAGGAAGCACAAGGAGGTAATAATGAAACAGAAAGCGAGAGGACAGGGATATATTTTCTCTATTTCTTATGTCACCTGAGCAGGCTGGTTGTATTCTAGCTTGGGTATTTTTGCATGGTGCAGCAATCTGTCATGTAAAAGTACGTTTAAGTAACTTTGTGCCTGATATTTCATGTTGCTCTCTATGATTGCATAGTTTTCGTAAAAGCTTATTGGATTTTTTGTAATATTCTTGAAAGTAAATTTTATCTTGAGATGGAAACGCACAACCCAACAGAAGCTTTGATTGCTGTAGATAAAAGAAATTGAAACAGAGAGATGAAACCTTATCGAAAGTTTGAACTTAATTTTGTACCTGTTTTCATTACTGGATTTTTTTTCCAACAATAAATTTATAGTATTTCAGTAATGCAGTCCTAGTAACATTTCCAAAGCATTTTTTGCAATTTTTAATTCGTTTGATGGTGAGCAGACTCACAAAAATTAGTTTCTTCATACAAATAGTCAAGTATTTTATGCACTGTTGATTTCATTAGAACTTCTACCATCTAGAGTCTGTAAATAACAAATTCATGCCATCCAGTGGGAACCAAGTAGCATGTCACCAAAGTCAATCTGATGCTGATATGCCTGCAGCAGTTAGCATCCCATAAAACAGTGAGAGTAGTTAAAACTCACAGACTATGGCAGAGGAGCATACATGCAGGATTTACAAGACCTTTACAAGACCTCATAGACCTTGAGGAGAAAAAATGTACATCCAGATCAAGAAAAAATAAGAGAAAATTCATGATAATCCCAGAGCCAGGGATTGTCAATATGAAGATCTAGGCAGTAAGGGGGAAGCTCAGGTGGTGTGGTATTTCTGGGACAGAGCTGAGCTCCTGCAATCTAGGGAACATCATCCACTTCAATTGAAGGGATAGAAACACTGAGGAGGAAAAGCATAATCTTCTGCTTTCCCCTCCAGTGCTTGAAAAGAGTTGATCACTAAGACGTGTCTTTTGAAAAAAGGACACTTCATATGGGGCAATTCCAGGAGGAGTAGGTCTGATGAAGTATTCAAAATATAGCGATTATTTTGAGCCTTTAATACTATCATAAATTGCAAATTAAATATCCAAAAGACAACACAAATATTCATTTAAGTTATATAGGACAAAATTGCATCTGTCCTCCTTTATTTCTTCCCGTTGGCCTGATTGAATTTTTACTCAGATTGTAATGTGTTTTAAAAAGATAACTGCAAAATCAAGCATGAATTTTTTGTGTGCAAACATCCTTTTTTTTTGCAAAATTGTCAACCAAAGAGATTTTGAAGATCATGAAGACCATGGGAGAAGCAGATTAAAATGTTGGCACATGGCTCTTGGTTTGAGATTATTTTTATACTTGAGATGAAATCACTTTTTTCCTGATATTTCTCCCCTGAAAGAAAAGAAAACAAACAAACAAAAAAAAAGAAGATGACACAAGGAAAAGAAAACCCCATTTAGAAGATAATGCAAAATAGATGATGCAAAATAGAAAGCACCCACTTTTCTACAATGCTGCTCATTAACTTCAATGCTGTTTTTGGTGGAAGGTTAGTTTTGGAAAAAAAAGTACTACATTTTAAAAAACTTTCCTGGTTCTACTGTTACTGAATATGTCTACCTATTATTTTACTTCATTACTAGTTGTTAAAAAGAAAAACACTAACATTTTTGTTTTCTGTCCTACTTTCAACTTCTGGTTTTGGGTTTTTTCATACAAAGGTAATTTGCAATAGTTTTTGTCTAGATTATAGATTATTTAGGATAGAAACAGTGCCTTATTGTGCTGGTTTTGAATGGGGTAGAGTTAATTTTCTTCACAGTAACTCATATGGTGCCGTATTTTGGATTTGTGGCTGGAAACAGTGTTGATAACTGTTGACACAGTGTTGATAACCTTGATACCAAGGTTTTAATTGTTGGTGACCAGTGTTTGCACAACATAAATGTTTTGTTTCTGGTTAATTTGATAAGGAGAAAGTGGATCTTGAGAACCTCTCTCTGTTGTTGTGACATTTGTATACGCACAAATTCCTATGAAGGGGTTGAATTTGGAGGTGGGTAAGCAGGACAGTTTTCCAAATGACAAATCTTGAATGGTCCTATTTAAATTTACATAAGGGAGTGTTAATAACTACACAGTGTAGTGAGAAAGAGGAGGGGCCCATAGCTTATTCTTGTGTCCCATCTATTTCATTCTACTTACACCATTTTTCAACACCAGCACAGAAGATTCTTCATTTCATTCTTTTAGAATCCAAAATTTATTAAATTCTTTGTACTGTTAGGAGAATTTCTGCATAACATGTCATTAATCAGAAATTATCTTCTGAATTTCCCTAATCTTCATGTGTATTTTATAATAATTATCTTGAAAGTTTAGATTTCAAAGTATCAAATCAAATATAAGAAATAGAGTTATAGCTCCATTCTCAGCATTAACCAGTTTATTAATATGTGTCACCTTTGAAAGAATGAAATGACAATCGTAAACTTATTTATTAGAGAACAGTTTAGTTAAATTCTTGTGAAAACTAATATAGGTACAGGTGATCTTGCCTTGAAGAGGACGAATTAGATAATCTCTTGAAATTCCTTCCAAAACCATCCTCTTCCAAACTGTCTAAAGTTGCACTACTACTAAATTTTTATTATTTCATCCTTGACTTCCTTGTATCTAAGGAATAGTTTAGGATAAATATGCAGTTGCTCCATACTTTCTGTTAAAAGAAATGAATCACCTGAAAAAAGCTGAAAAAGTTTTTCTTCTATCCATGTCATCATGATGATTTTCAATCTTTTGCCTCAGTAACTTATAGAGGAAAAAAGAAAAATGTGGAGGAAGGTGAAGAGAAAAAACACAACCCCAAAACAGCTGCTTAGTGGGAAGAGAACATTGATAGATTTGGGGGAAACAATTACTTCACTTTTTATTTAAAGTGACTACTTGTTGCTTAGAAATAGGAGTGACTGTACATTGTGAACCTAATGTAGCTAAATTCATGTATACAGTATGAGAAAAAGCATTTAATTTGTGTACATTTATCTAACAAGACATTTAATGATCTTATTTGTTCAAATTTTAATCTGAAAGTGAATTTTAAGAACTTGTCACCCTTTGCACAGGTAATTCCCTCTCTCAAATGCAAATGCCATAATTTCAACTGGAAGACTGTAATTAATCGTAGTTTCCTAAAATATGTTAATGTGAGTCACTTGCAACCATGCAAATTGAATAGAGTGCACTATTTTCCATACCGTAAATATTATTTTTGTAACAAAAGTAATTGCCATTAGAAATCAGAGGATATATCCCTTTTGATATTTTCCCAATAAAGGAATCCTGCTGCTAATGCAATATTAAAATACAAAGACTTAGCATTTATCTGAACCCAAGAGGTTCAAATGAAGTAGGTGAATTCTGTTTTCTGATTATAATAACACTCTTGTGTAGTCCTTTCTAACATTAATCAATGATTCACCTCTTTCTTATTTCCTATGAATGCTAGAAATGAAGATTTTTATATTCTCTAGGGTTTCAAGTTTGCATTTAATTATGGATGAAAAGCTGATCATAAAGAAAGAAAAAACTCCACATTATTTTTGCATATATGTTTTTTACAAATAATTTGCTCTAAATTAAGTACTTTATTTTAAGTATTTCTGAATATCTTCCAGTTATTTAAGAAATGTTCATAGATGCTGAGTGGGGAATTTAAAATGAACGATTATTTGTCCAAAATATATATTAAAACTATTTGATAATCAATATTATTTTCTCTAGGAAAAGTGAATAATGAAAATTCACAAAAGAACTTATATACTTAGAGCATATAGAAGAATGGGAAAGCAACATATGCAACAGATATTATAATGGAATATATTTTTTAAACTCTCCAAACTAAGTGTAGTTGTGGGAGAAAGGATTATAGAAAATTCCTTAGTGCTGGATGGCAAACTCATACAGGCAATCCCACTGAGACTGAACCAAAATCTGCTAAACAGTAGGGCCTTGATTCAGGTTTTGATTCAAGCATCAAGTGCCATTTGATGTATTGTAGGTTGTGCTTCCTGACATCCTGCTGTTGTAGGAAAGGTCAGGAGCCTCCCACTGCTTTTGTGTCATATCCACCAGCCCCACATGGATTATTTTGGGATTTTATGATATTGCAAAGGACCCAATGAACTGAGCAGCAGGTGGTTATGTGCAACTGCTTACAAAAATGTTGGGTGACTGAGAGTCCGTAGCAGACAATAGAGACTTAGAGGCTTGAATTAAAGCTCATGCAGTTAATTGTCCCTACACAGACACTGGGCACCATGTAAGACAAAATATTCTGTACAGCTTTTATCTGAAGATCCAAAAAGATTAATATCTTCTACAATAGTTATATTTGTACTAATTTTGTGCCAACCACTTGTACACCCAAGAACAATGTCTCTCTCTGACTTAAATGACAAATAAACATTTATTTACCGACAACTGAAAGAGCCTCTAAATTTCAATATTTCATTCCTAAATTGAATCTCAACTCTACCACATAAATAGTCCAATTCCAGCTGAGAGATGGCGATCCGACTCCTCTGTTTCCTAAATCAATCTATTTTCTTTGTCTTCTCTACTATTGTAGATCTGGTACATTTTTCACACCTTCAACCCTCAGCCTTCCATCTGTTTTCCCAAATTTGAAATCCCATTTTATTCAGAACATATTATTTCAGTAAAACATGTAGAAATATATTCTCTACGTTCACCAAAGTACTTTCCATGCTTTCTAAGCCATATACATAATTCCTCATCTTTCTTAATAAAGTATTTTCTGGTCTTCACCTTCTTTTTAACTTCAACTAATTGGATATTAAGTTCACATAATTTATTTTATTACTGACTGCAGCTTCCAATAACTTAGATTTGGATTACGTAACATATAGGTCAACTGAGAATTTGAAATTAGGTAATTTCTTTAAAATTAAATATATATACATATAAAGAAAGAATACTAAACTAATTCAGTTCAATTTGAAATGCACGGTTCATTTCGTTTTCTCCCAAAAGTAGAAAAGGTAATTCAGAAGTCTATAATCTTCCAGCTGATGCTCTTTGAATGATAGTGAACCTGATTTTGCCATCTTTACTTATACATGAATGGAATTGTCCATTATGAGTAATCTCAAGGATTTACTAAGATTGTGACTATTGGAAGTTAATGAGTTGACAAAACTGACATATCTCAAATGTTTTCATATGAGAAGAGACAAGTTATTGTAAAATTAACATGTTACGAGTGGGATGAATGCAGAAAGGCTGTACAAATATAACTTTCTTTTGAAGAAGAAATTATAAGTTCCTGTATTTTAGCCACGTATCTTACCAAGTTGAAGTTGTTTTAGTTGATTGTCTAGTGATCTTATCTTGTCATGGTTACCAAGGCACCGTGTTCGATTTAGAGCAGGGATGAAATATCTGTATTTGAACTACGGCAGGCAAAGGGTTTGGGTTCAAACACACATGGCAGAGCAAACTGTGTCACATGTGATGAAATCCAGAAAGGTAACAGACTCACAAACAGTAGCTACAGATTTTCTATTAATTAATTATTAGTAATAGATCACTGAAGTGCATGAAAAGTATTTTGGGCATCCTGTAATTTCTAAATCCTAATAATGCTTCTTTAATGTAAACACCAGTGAAATCAATTGTACATCTCACTATATACAGCATGAGGATGAGAGAAAGCTTTCTTGGAAAACAGAGTATTTTAGAAAGATAAAGTTGACTATCAATCAATGATCTCATTTTATTATTTCAGCTTTCAGTGCCAAGTGATACTACTATGAGACTTATAGGAAAGATACCATACTTAGAGTTTTCCATATTTATTTTTAAATTTAATTATTTGTTCTTTAAATCTGTATCATGCTGGATTTCTAGAAACTTAAAAGAACTAGAGACAGAACACCATTTTATAAATGCCTTCTTCATAAAGAGAGAGATCATTGACAATCGTTGTTATCCAACAAATTATAATAGTGCACCAAAACAAATTTAATTTCAACATTGGTTAAAACTAAGACAAAGAGACTTTCCATTTTGCCAACACTATTTCCTAAAATTGAATTAATATTTTGAATAACATATCAAGAAATACTTGAAAAAATATACTTAATTTCTTGTTTAAAATGCTCAAGTATATGTATATGTGTATATTTAGATCGCATATATGCCACATATATGGCCTATCTAATGCACAGTTTTGATAATTTAAAATCATGGGGATCTGCCAGTAGACTTCCACTAGTTTGATAATCATCTGTGAGTGAAATATTTACCAGGATTTCTTTTGATAGTAGCTCTTGTGTGTTCATTAAGGGCAAATTGTAAGATCAAATACTGTAGTAATGGAGACTTATTTCTATATTTCTTATTTCTATATTTCTAATTCTCTGTCTTGCTTTGGTGATGAATGGGGTAGGAATGGGTTAGTATCTGTGGCACCCAGGGTAGTTACCTATTTTTGCTGGAGAATGCTTTAAGGAGGGAGAGGTTTAGGAGCAACATCAGTACTCCACAGACTTTCTCCTGTCTCCCTGTGTCCCAATGCAGGTACACAGTAATGTAGCTGAAATTGTTCCTCTTCTGTTCCAGCTTATGGTGAAAACTATACACCTTTTTGCCTTAAAACACAACCACATTGATTCACAATATGGCTCTTTGAGACTGTTCTTGGGTAATTTTCAAAGACAAAGATGATTAAAGGAAATCCCAATTTCATTTTTACCTTTTTTTTTCCTGATTTATACTTTTAAAATGAATAGACATATGTCAAGACATTTATTGGAGCATGACATTGTGTGTGACTACCAAATTAAGTCAAGGACATCCATGTGGCAGAGATTAAATATGAAACTGTAATTAAAAAAGTACCTGAAAGAGTCTAGGAAATAAGGCCTCTGTAGCTGAAGATTAACCAATTGAAGATTGCCAACTACTGCCCATCCAAACATGGTTTGTTTTGTTCATTCTAAGAAAAAAAACTCAACTGAAGAAGACAAACTCTGCAGCATAAAACCAGATTTTATTTTAGGCAAAGAGGTTTTTCTTTCCTTCCTTTGGAGGAAGTAAAAGTAGGCAAATTCTCTCACAGAAAGATTATCAAAATTAGATATTTATACAATCCATGACATCAACAATTTCCCCCACTCCACTTTTTTTATGTCTATAGTTATGGTTTATTTCTATGGTTAAAATAGAGTGATGTTCTGTTTGAATTAAAAGTGCTATATCATGTTGGACATGTTTGAATGGAGGTTGGTTGAATCCAAATCTGTGTTTATATAAATTTACCTGAGGAAATGGTAGTAATAAGACTTGTTGCCAGTGACAACACTTTGGGAAAGACCCGAATGATTATGCAGCTAAAATGAGGTTTATGCAGGATTTGGATTATTAAAAACACTTCTAAAGCTCTCTCCTCCATGACTAAAGCTGGTTAAATGCATATTATCATCTGGATCATGCCCAGAATTAGCATTCTCCTGGGTAAACTGACCATATAAACACCTATCTCCTTCAGTAGTTTGGGTTATAATATCCAAGTGTTCTTCTGACTAAGTCTATGAATATTCCTCTATCACAGCTCTCAAATTTAGATATTTTAAGCAGTTTATGAAAAAAACCCCCAATATTTGTGGGACTCCTTCACAACTAACTTTAAGCAATAAGTTGCAGTATTGAATTCCTTCATATTTGCCCTTATTCTGGTGTCAAACTAATATTCCTGAGTATATGGCAACAGATTCTTTCCCTTGGATATTTTGTTTCCCCTTAGGACATTCTCTCCAAAATTGGGAGCAACGGGTTCAGACTGAAGAGAATTGCTTACAGTTTATCCCAATCTCAGTTTTCTTCAGGTTTGAATTAAATCCCAGGAGTACAGGTGTGTTTACCTCACCAGCAGGAATAACCTCAGAGATATCCAAAGTACTTCTTAAGAGAAAATAACACTGCCATGCTGAAAAGGGTGAAATATACTTAAACAGGGTCTTTTCCGCTCATAGCTACTACAGAATCACTATTACTTTGATTATGCTATAATTTCCATAACACTGTTTGGTACTTCCTGGTCATATAGATATTTATTAAATATAAAAAATCATGTTAAAAGCTTTAGAGAGTTTGACTGTGCACTATAATGCTGCAAAATATAACTGTAAAGATTGCTTGCACTTTTGGACCTCTGTGTGTACATTAGAACATACCCTTCCTCCAGGGCTTGGTCTCAGTTATTGTGCAGTTAATGAACAAATACTGGTGTGGTCCCATGTTATCTTTATTACACTGAAGACAAAAGTGATAATATTCCCTACAGGTTTCTTGTGGCTGTCCTTAATATAATGTGCAAGTGCTTCACAAACACTGATTTATTTACTATTTTTTCTTCACAGCTTCATAATATGAAGAAATATTCTCCTAATTTGATATGGGGAATCTGGACAGTTTTGAATATCTGGATATGATTTATGTCAGCATATGTTGCATCATACAGCACTCTGTATTTAAATATAGCACAGCTCCTATAATTTCAAATGCAGCTGAAAATATTCAAACCAAAAATCACAGCCTTTAATTAAAAACACGGGAAATGAAGAACATGCAATTAATGATCACCTGTTAAATGTTTGAGTAGAATGATTTTTCCATTACATAGCCAGAACTCAATTCCCCAAAGCAACACTTATCTTCCTCTTTGATAAAAAACATTGCTTTACTTTCCCCAAGTACTATACATTCCCAGCTTCTTCAGTAAATAGCACAGTATGAGTTTCCCTTTTACACAGCTCTTCATAGCTCTGGCTCATCTGCAGTCTAATTTTGTTCTTGTGCATTAGTGGGAAGAGCTGTTATATAATAATATAAAAATGTTATTCACAAAACTTGGTGAAATTAATCAAAACATTAGCACTTGGCAAAAGTTGTATGAAAAATTACCAACTAAATAGTTAGCATTGATAAAATTGTTGCTGGGTTATGATGGTCTCTTAATTCTCTCTTAGACTCTCTTATCTTGAAATTTGATGTCCAAAAATTGCTGGAAGTGCGGCAACCAAGGTGTAACCAGTGCTGAGGAGAGTAGAAGGGTTGCTTTGTGTATTCTCAGGGCTTCAGCCTTCCTGCACAAAGGTGTGCTGTGTTTTCTACAGCTGTATGACCTTGTTGGTCATTCTCACTTCAGGACTTTGGTGACTTCCATACGTGGTAACATTGTTCCCTAACCACCAGGTTTGTATCCTGTGTTTGTGCCCATAAGCCATGTCTTGTACTTGTCTACCTGAATAACACCCAATTTTTATCTCTGTATCTTCAATTTGTTAAGATTGATTGGAACTCTAATCTTGTCATCAAACATACCTCTAAGAAGGCACAAGGATTTATTTTTCTCTAGGTTTTCATCCATTTTATTAATTAAAATATTGAATTTTTCCATATCCAGAGAGTACGACAGATCTTTCAAGAGCTGTATTAAGTCTTTCATTTTGATAGACTGCCATTAAAACTCTGCTCTAAGAATGGGTTTTGAATCATCCTTCTTTAAAAATTTGTGAGTGTTTTATCTTCAGCTATCTTTATTTGATCAAATTGCTTATGAGAAGGTCATCTGAGACACTGCCAAGAAGTCATACAACAGTCAAGATAAATGACACGTGCTCTTTCACATGCTCACAAGACCAGCTTCCATGTTGCAGAAGTTGTTTAGATAGATTTGCAAGTTTTTCTTATAAGACTGTGTAGGCTTTTACTCATCTCCATACTATCTTGTAGGTAATTAGAAATAGTTTGGCTACTTTTTACAGTATTTTCCTGTAAGCAGAAGCCATCTGTTCTATACTGATGGGGCTTTTTTTGATGTGCATCATGTTTGCTTCTTCCAGTCTCCCAGTGCATCACATATCCTCTAGGAGTGTTCAAAGTGTGCCAAGAGGTCCAAAATTTTCCTAACCAGTTTTGTAACTAAACATATGAAAAGCTAAAAAGAGCTTTCTAGACTAAAGGGGATTTTAACTGTGCCTTGCTTTTACTCAGCTGCATTCATAGCCTTTTTTACTACTTTACTACCAAAATTAATGTTTTTATGGCTGTAAGGTTATAAACATTATTTGAGGTGAAGATGTATGAAAAGATTAAAGAAAAATTGAAGTGTTAAACACTTCAGTATTTTACAGACCCTTGTCTCTTACTGTTATTTAGAAATGTACTTGCAGAAAGATTTTTTTTCTAGTGTTAACAGTCCTTTCAATTTCTGTATCATTATTCTTTTGATATTTCTGACTTTCTTAGTTACTTAAACTATTCTGCACTTGTGTTCAATTGTTGCAGTGCGTGATTTAGGTTTTTGTATTTGTATTTTGTTTATTTGTCTGTACTTGGTTTGCTCCTTCCAAAACACCCCTACCCCTGTATCCCTGATCACACCTGGTGTCACCCTGTCCTGGACCCACCCCTTTCCTTCCCCGACTGGCCCAGAGTGTTGCTCCGCCCAGCTGCGACCTGGGAAAAGGGGACGCAGAGGCCCAAGCCGGGGTTCTGCCTTCCTGGCACCTGCTATGGCAAGTGTAGCTTCTGGCACATGGAGCTGGACTGAAATAAACACCTTTTCCAACCCAGGCCAGACCCGCTCCTTCTTCCAGCCTTAACCATGCTTCAGCCAGCAGATTTGGAGGACCCACGAACTGTTTTGGGTGGTCTGGGGGAACTGCTTTGGCCGGTAAGCACCCCCATAGAGATACCAACCATCATTCAATAAACACAAGGCCATATTTTAAATATTCTATGTAATGTTTTCTTAATTTTAAATGTTAACCTCTTTCTGTACTTTCTGTCTTTTCTCTGTAACCAAACATTTAGTATATGTGTGCCCTATATCAAACTCCTGCTGTTTGTTTTTACTTTTTTTTTCCTTTCTCTTCCTTTTTTGCTGACTTTCAAGGTTCTTTTTAAAATGTATCTTCCCAAAACCTGGTTTTTGTTCGTCTTTATTTTTCTCATATTCTTTATCTATATTTACACACATTCTTTTTTCTTTCCTTCATCTTCTTCATTAATTCCCTTCATTCGATGATCTTTATGTCGTACAAATTCTGTCCTCATTAACATTGTTGACCAGTTCCTCCCTTTTGAAATATCAGTTGGCTCACCTTTAGTTATTTCTCTATCTTTGGTATCAAATACTACATCTGGAAAAAACTACTTTGGAAGAGAGCAGATAGAAGGAGGGAATTCCTCATAACTTTATTCTATCTCTGTAGTTTCTCCCTTGGTCATTTGGGTTTTTTTACTGTTTTAAATATTAACTATGCTAACTCTTTTTTGGTAATAAAACTTGGGCAGAGAGTGCACTTTAAAAGACTTGGATTTCTTTTGATAGTGAACCTAAGGAGAAAATCGAGGCAAATCCAAACTAACTTAGCTCTGGTTAAGTTTGGTCTCATAATAACTTTTGTGTTTCTCTGCAACACAACCTGAGAGAAATTACAAAACACTTTGATATATAAGGCAGCATTTCTTTTTCTTCTTGCCTGCAGGCACAGGATATATTCAGTGTATTTTATACAGAGATGGAAGAATATCTAGGTTAATAGAAAATCATATGGAGATAAGGGTAATAGAAAAATTGTATGGTAAGAAGATACATAAGTACAAAGGTGCCATCACATCAAGTAGACAGATGACTAAAAGGGAGCTAGTTTATATTTAATAGCTGAGTCTTTCCTGGGACACATCTGATTTTAAGAACAAGTAGAGATTTGACTTCATTAAAAAGACAGAACTCTTTCCTGGTTCTTTCTTTAGGTGTGGTTCCTGAAAGTCAGTAAGAAATGGAGTGATCTCCATTCTGATTGATTTATCAAGAGGCATTTGGAACTTTGCAGGAAAAGGGCAATAATGAGTAAACCACAATTAGGTTTTACCTAATCTGTCATCCTTTATGCTCTTATGCAAATATTTGGCTTTTGTCAGACTAGAAATTATTTGGAGGGAAGAATGTGATTTCCACTTAGACACTTAGTCAATTAGACTGCAGAGCATAGAAAATCCACGTGAATTACCCTCAGGAACAGAAATGTTCTGGAGAGTAAGGCAGCCACAGTGGGGATGGGCCAGAAGTAGTGGTTCTGTGACCCAGAGCTCACACACTGCACGAGGGAGAAGTAGAAAAGCAAGGGGGTAAGGCCTAGCTCCTGCCTACAAATTTATTTCTGAAAACGTTGGTGGAGGTGACTTTAAAAGGGAGGCATTTGCTGAAGGAGCAATGACTTTTGCAATCCTGTGTAGTTTGCAGTGCAGGGTTTGGAAAGCCATAAAAGAAATAGAACTACTCTAATGGAAAATGATAAAGAAATGGATTTCAGTCAGGCTTGCACTTCAGAAAGAAAAAATTCTGGCTACATCCCAGAAGTCATGTCAGATGGATTTCATGGCAATGAAATGTAAGGGGTAAAGGTAAATTTATAGAAGGTAATGTGTACTCTGACCTCTAAAAAGAACTTGCGTTTTATAAAGTAACAATTCACCAGTTCATCTCTGTGTAGTCATATTTTCTCTTATGCTCCTGCCAACTCTCTATCTCTATGAAGTAATTAGTTATTCATATCTTGCGCTCTTTAAGTATATTAAAATCAGGGATTTATTTCTAAATTGTACTGTTTGTATCATTACTAATGGAGCTACAGCTTTAAGTAAGGAATGTTTACCCAGGCACATCAAGTATTCACTATGAAAGCAATTAAAGGGTTTGATGTTCACAGTCAAGTATTAATATTAATGTGTGAGAAACTGCATCCAAATCATTTAGAGGTGGTTAGGAAGACCTCTGGGAGTGAGACAGCCATAGAAAGCAGTGAAATGATTACAGCTGTATGGGAAAATAATGGAAACAGCTACTGTCTAAGCATCCTCAACAGGGAAGAAGGATCCTCAAACCCTAAATGAATGTGACTATAAGTGGCAGCATTTAAGTTTGATTTGCCTGCTGTAAAACATTTTACATTAGTAAGTGTCTAGAGCCTTTGCACTCAAATGTATTTTTATCACTTGTCTCCAAATCCCTTTATGGATAGTACAATTAACGGCACACATGAAACAAAATTGCATGACAATAATCTGTAGACCATTATGATCTCAGAACTGGAACTGTAATTCTCATCTTCTGTTCCTGACACCACCTACTGCCAGACCTAGGGTGAGCCATTTAACTATTGGCTTGATTTTTCCAGCTGTAAAATTGATGGGAAAGTTCTAATGTGTCTCAGGGTATATTTGGAAGGTTAATCGATAACACTTGTAAAGTCCTCAGAATGTTGCATCAATAAGATATAAACTTAATTTGCTGAAAATGTGTTTGGATTGACTACCAAACTACAGATACTCGATTTACTATGCACTCTAAAAGGATAAAAAATGAACAAAAAAATTAATAAATAAAATTTGAATAAAAAATTATGATCTTTGAAGGATGACAAGAAACCGGCTTTGTTACAAGTCTCTGTGACAGTCCTTCCTTTTCCACTGCTTCAGGAGATTTGCTTTCAGATTACTGTTCCTTCATTTCTAGATGACTCCACAGGAGCTGCCTTAGGCTTGAGAATAGGATAAATCTTTTCAGTGTAACCTTTTTTTTTGGTTTTGAATGCCTTACTGGAACTGATTTGGCATTTTGACATTCAGCATGAATTTTATGCCTCTCTCTCTCTCCTGTATGCATGTTGTCATAGCTGTGTATGCAAAAAAGCATAACTGCATTGCTGAGGGATGTCTGTAAGTCAGTGGTTGAGGGGGAACAGCGTAATGAAGAGAAACATGACATTCCCATAGCAACAGTGGCAAAGCTCTTTATGCTGATGTTGAGTAGAAAATTGCCAGTGATCTAAAGGACAGCAGAAATAAGCTGTATGTGATTCTAAAAGAATTTCTTACTTTGCCAGAAACAAGTCAATTTAAGGTCAGTGTCAGACCCCAGTGGCTGAATAACATTAATATGGAGCTAAAGGAAGACATTTGCAACTCACATCACCTAAGGAGAGTATATTGTCCTACGAATTAAACCCCAAAATTTATGCAAATATTTCAGAATGTTGCTTGTCTCTTGTCATCCACATTTTTTTAATGCATTTTTTTCTGAACAGTCTTAATATCAAACCTGAGATTTTTTTTGCTGTCTTAAAGATACATTAAAGATAATGTAATTTGGTAGTGTTTACCAAAATCCAGATGTATTCCCCACTGGGTTTTACATCTTGCATAGCATCCATCTATGAAATTTTACAGCTAGACATGTTCTTACTTTTATGAGACCAATATTTTTCAGGTGTAGAAACAAATTTCTAGGTGCCTCAAGCAAAATAATTTTCCAGCTTGCCTTTTGAGAAGATTTCTGTAAAACCCAAGATGTTTCAATTGGCATCTATATTTCTATTTCTTATTAAAATTGCAAATAGAGCAATAATATAACTGAAGAATCTGCAAGTGGCAGAAGAGTCTGCAAAAATCTGGTTTTAGCTTTTCCATCAAAATCCTAGCTGGTTATAATTTTTCAAACCAGTCATTTCATGCAGTGCACCAGTGTTAATTACATCATGTTGTATCACAACAGCTATTTAGAATTTTCTGCATGAAATTACCCTCCAACAAGCAAAAATATTTTATCTCCAGGTACGAGCTTCCCCACGAACAATTTTTGAAAAAATCATATTGGAAAGAGAATCTAGCATTTAGTAACTCATAAAAATCTCAGCCATTTGACAATGATGTGCAGCCATTTATTTTCACAACCCATTGCTAGCTTTTCCCTTTGGCTAGGCTTTATTTTAAAAATGAGACTCAAGGTATAGTATTTTGTTACTTAAAAAGTTAAAGCTACTACTTGGAGTGCTTCAGGGAACATCACTTTATCATGAAATACTAAATTAGAGAGATATACCTATCAGTCCAGGTTGTTAAGTGTCACCCACAGGTTGCTGCACTAGTGGTAATGCATTTGATGTTTATTCCAACTATACCATTGCTGGTGTAAAAGCAAAAAATAAAAATATTTCCCTTCTTTAGAGCTGGTAGTTTCTGACAGAAAAAATGACAAAACAGGCATAAATTGGGAAGCTGATATGAAGCCCTTTAAGCCTAACCTGTATTTTTTCTTTAATTATAATGAGTTCCAGCTCTTTAATAATTCCCATCACAATCCAAACATGGCATGTCAGGTCCTGTACAACATTATAAGGAATTCTTCATGTGAATGTAATATTTATGGCGATATGTATGAGAGGTTTCTGTAGAACTTACACATTCATTCAAATAATTTCATATGGTTGTAGATATAGAATCTTAGAATAGGCTGAGTTGGAAGATCAGTCTCATGAAGACCAGCTTCTGGCTCTGTGCAGGACATCCAAGAATCCCATCATGTGCTTGAGAGTATTGTCCAAACACTCCTTGAACTCTGTCAGGCTTACTTCCCTGGGGAGCCTGTTCCAATGCCCAATCGCTATCTGGAGGAAGAACTTTTTCCTAATATTCAACCTAACCCCATCCTCCTCCCCAGAACAACTTCTGGCCATTCCTTTGGGTCCTGTCACTGTCACCACAGAGCAAAGATCAGTGTCTGCTTCTCCTCTCCCCCTCACAAGGGTGTTGTAACTGCAGTGAGGTCTCCCCTCAGGCTCCTCAAGGCTGAACAGAACAAGTGACCTCAGTCACTCCTCACACATCTTCTCATCAAGGACCTTCAGCATCTTTGTTGCCCTCCCTTGGACACTCTCTAACAGTTTAATGCCCTTTTTATATTTATTTTGTGACACCCAAATCTGCCCCCAGCACTCGAGATGAGGCTGCCCCAGTGCAGAGCAGAGCAGGACAATCCCTCCCTTGCCTGGCTGGCCATGCTGGGCCTGATGCCCCAGGGCAGGGTTGGCCCTCCTGGCTGCCAGGGCACTGCTGGCTCATGTTCAATTTGCCATCAGCCAGGACCCCCAGGTCCTTTTCCCCATGCTGTTCTCCAATGTCTCATGCTCCAGTCTGCCCATATGTCCAGGGTTGCACCATCCCAGGGGCAGAATCCACCACCTTCTCTTTTTTGAACTTCATATGTTTGGTGATTGCCCATCTCTCATATATACATTGTTTTATGACCCTCAGTTTAATTCTTCCAAGTTTTGAGTTTCCTCGTTGTTATCCTTGCCATTTCATTCACAAATAAATTCCCCGATGTTTTTTTTCAATGTGATCCTAGCCCCCTTTAAAGATCCTTATATTTCTTCAGTCTTTCCTTCACCCATGTCTTAAGAAATTGTTTGAACTAGACCAAAACACATTTTATATCATTGAATAATGGATCAGTTTATCAGAAATAATCATTCAGGTATGTAATATGCTACTGAACATTTTGTTGTTCTTTACACTACCAGCACAAAACTATAATCCCTTGTACTCTCCATTAACTTAGGAAATGCAAACCTACTGTTAGCTGCCACTTCAACACATGTTGTAACAGTCTTGGTGCAGTTTCAATCAGTGTTATATTTATTAGTTTCTCTGAATTATTGAAGTGGAAAGTGATAAGGCATATGAGTGTATATTTATTATTATGATAACTTTGTGATATGTGGGATTAATTGAAGTATTAGTTCAAACTTGTCTCGTGCCTGACTTCACAGATTGCATGTGAAGTGGGCAAAAAATCATCCTCCATTTATAATGCAATACTCTTATGGCCAAGTGGGTAACTTTACAGGTAGAAGATAGAAATTAAGTATTTTTTATCTCAACATGGTTTGAAACACTGAATCTCTGGTTAAAATTGTATAGAGCAATTACCTCTAGATTAACTTCATAGTCCTCATTACTTCATAAGTGTAAAAAAACCATGTGACCTGTTGATTTTCTCCATTAACTCAGGAAAATGCTAAAAATCTTTGTGGTAAGCCACTGGAGTGAAACATCTAAATCAGTCGGTAGGAACAACAAAGAACTTTCACACTTCCTTCGTTCTGCATTTTGGCTGAACAAGAGTATGGTCAAATGATTTGTGAGTAAATATAAATATATGCTCTGAAATGGAAATGTCTGACATTTGAAGAAAAGAAAAAAAAAAGGCAAGAAATCTGGAGCAAAACTAGTCACAGTACATTACTTCTGTTCAAAAGGCCCTGTCATTTGTTCCATTATCTGCTCAGTGCTCATTTTGCAATAAAATACATTTTCCATACAGCTATAGTAAAATGAACAATCTTTTCAATGTTACAAGAACTATTTTTGTCTGAAAAGGAGATTACTTATTAGTGGAATATTTTTCCCTGGTCTTTGCAGCTTTTTGTGGCTTGTAGTTTGAGTTTTCTACAGCATAAATTTTTTTCCTCTCATTACTCTTTTGGACCTGTTGCTTTATGCTGAAGAATTAATTTTTTAGATTTAATTTTTAGAGCTATTTTGGAGCTCTGTGTAGTCAGGAAAAGAAGAGGAAAACAGTGAACTTTGATCTTTTCTTTCCTCAATGTAATAATGTGCAATTTCCTGTCTTACCTTCAGTACTGTTTTCATTTACATTATACTCTTTATTTTACAGCAGGGCAAGCACAAATAAAATACATTACTAGTTTCCTATTACCTTCCTGCACATGCTGGTGGAAGAGCACAATGCTGCCTTTATGTGAAAATGAAATCCTAAGCTTATCTCATTTCAGCACTAATAGCAAACTTGCTGACCAATATATTAAAATTATTGTACAAGAAAAACTGCTTCCTTGGCTGTTCATATTGAGTCAGTTTCATTCACTATGATTCTATATCTGAAAGTACAGACTGCAAAATTGGGGTTTCAAACTGAAATAACATATAAGTATTTACAGGAAATATTTGTCTTTAGATATTTGGGGGTAAGGTTTTCTGGGATTCATTGTTCACTGAATTCAAGAGTAATCTTGCCCATGACTAATGAGAACAGAATGTCATGGTCATGTCAGACTCTGACCCATATCCTGATTTGTCCTGATACCTTAAAAGAGATTCTTCCCTAAGAACTAGTTTCTGTTTCTATAAAACAAGCTTGTGAAAGGTTGCTTAATTGCTTTTGTTGCAACATGGTGAATTGTAGAGCTATCTGAATTGCCTTACTTCACTCTAGCTTCTTCAATGATGGACACTGTTTTGGACTCCTTCATCAAGAATTGTTCCCTATATGTGCAGTTTTGGATACACATTTGACCAGGCAGGTGATTCAAGTTTCAAATTTTATTAAGTTTTTTAGGTTCCATAGCTTGCTAAGTTCCTAAGACTAGTTCTCTTACAAGCCTTAAGTACTATGATATTTAGCACCACAGTGCTGCAATATAGGGCCTCAGTGCTGAGAGTGGATGCCTTTGACACCCAGGTCCTGCAAAAGTTTTATTAGTGCTGGCATTTTAAATAAGCAGGATGCTAAATACTTCCGTGCCTCAGTCAGGAAAAAACATGTCTTTCAAATCCTATGCAATCTGACATACTCAACTGGATTTGCATTTGTTTACACAGATACAGGATCACAGACCAACCAACTAGACCAGTCCCTACCCAGTCAGAAAAAAATCTGTCTGGAGAAAATGTACATACACAGTGTATTTTTACCAAAATTCATTTTCCCTGTGATGTAGGAGGGGAGATCTTTGGTACCTGCAGATTCAGAGGTGGTGCCTAACCTCTGAGTTTAGAGCCTGGATTTTGTATTTTGGCATTGTTCTTACCTGCATTTTGTCTAAGACATCATCATCAAGTAGAAAGACAATGATGGCAGTGTTTCTAGTCTTCAGCTATTGTAAGTGTTAGATTAAGGCTGCATACCTAAAATTTACACAGCACTTGGGTTGCAATTTGCTTTTTTTCCACCTGTATCTTCTGTTGTTGCTAGCTGCTTAAAAACCCAGCATCCACGTCCAAGGTATGGGTCACCCTCTTCCTTTAAATCTGTAAAGTGGGAGGTGTGAATCTTTCAGCTGAAGGATTCACAAATGATTCAAATTGAAGAAGATTATTGAGTTATTTTGTTTCTGGAGTCAGGACTTCAGGATTTGGAGAAAGACAACATGGGAATATTATATTAAAACCAGAAAAAGGTACCATCATTGGAAGTGTCTCTGACTGACACTTCTTATGGTAAATTCAGTAATGATAAAGCCAGATATCTCAGTTAGATACTTCATAAACGTGAGATGAATTATCCTCTAGGGAAGTAACTCCATAAACACTATAAGGGGAGCTTAGATGGCTTCAAATCTGGAAACTATATTCTTAGCGTCTAAACTTTGATGGTTTTTGGTCTCTGCTTTAAGATATGATGCATCACATCACTGACCCTGGCCAGAATCATGTATACCTAACAGGAACTCCATGCCATCTTGTGGTTTGCACTGACAACCCTCAGCTCTGCAAGGATTGTCAAACATGCTGCCTGCAAAACTGGCAGTCTTCCAGTCTGTCCCTCTGTTTGTGATAAAGATTAAGGTATACCTGGAGACCTCTGATAGCTGTATGTAAGTAAAAAGCTCATTATCAGGTCTGACAGAAGAGCAAAAAAAGGTAGATCTAGAAAGAGAAAATGGAATCCCCTCAAGCATGAACTGAAAAGTTGAGGCTGATAGGTAGAAACCTCACAGATTTGTAGATGATAGCAAAGAAGTATCTGAAATCATAGTCCCCATAAGCTTAGTGCTTCTCAGTCTGTAATCAGAACAAGCCTCAGGCGTATAGGTTTGGACAGACATTTGTTGCAGGACTGTCTTTAATTGCCTGCACCTGATTCAGTAGTTCCTTCAGTTATCATTGTGCATCATTCATCACTGTCCCACTGCCTCAAAAAAATCACTGCCAGCAACAGAGAGATGAACAGTCTGAAAGGGAAAAGTTGCTATGTACATTTAAACAATTGAAGGTTTTTCAGCTTTTTATTTGCACTCCACCTGTAACAGTTACCTTAATTTTGAGCAAGAATGTTATCGCAGACAATTATACTTTAAACAAAAAGAAAGGGGATGAAATTGAATATGAGTGTTCAAGAACCAAGTATCCCACTTCATGTCCTTGTTTTACTAAAGATAACTGGATCAACACTTCCACAAGTTGCATTCTCAGGTGCCCTCTAGAGAGATTGTCTAATTTTGCATACATATACATGTATATTGACACTATAAGATGTTTTTCCCTAGTAGCCTTCTAGGCTTAACTTTAACAATAGATAAATAAATATGTACTGTACAACTTTAATAATAATGATTTTTAATTCAGGAAAATATCTAAAACCATATCAGATATTAGCATCTTATTTTGCTAAGTGCTGTGTAAAAACTGTAAGAAAGCAGTTTCAGCTCAGAAGTTTATAAATTAAATCACATCATGCACATCTGTTATGCAGAGCTTAAGGGAATCAGAAATTATTTGTAGGATCAAACAAGGCAGAGACCCTGTTGATAAACAGAACTTCAATTCTGGAAAATGTACAGGCAATCCCAAATGAACTCTTTTATCTTCTTTCAACTTAGTTTGTATTTGTTCACTGTTAACTCTGCAGTCCGGGTAGATTTTTCTCCCTTTTCTTTGCTGAGCTGACCACAGCTGTCAGGAAGGAAACCTTCTCAACTAGAGATAAATCCTAGTTAGACTGTGGGGAAAAAAATCACTGGAGAACATGTAGCATGCTAGGTAGTCCAGCAAACTTTCATAATTTCAAAACTTCATGACCCCCTAACTCAGTAACTATCATTGAGAATGTCTGCAACCACACATTTCAAGTAAAACATCATTGGCCAAACCAAGATTGGGTTTCACAGGTGATGTAAACGTAGATAACAAGTTGAATCATGGAATCATGGAATCGTGTAGGTTGGAAAAGACATCTAGTGCAGCCATTAACATGATATTTCCAAACTCAGCCATGTCTCTGATTGCAACATCTACCACACATCTTTTAATTATCTTAAGGGGTGGTGACTCCACTGCCTCCCCAGCTAGCCTGCCCTGACATTTGACAACCCTTGCTGTGAAGAAATTTGTCATATTATTCAAACTAAACCTCCTCTGGTGCAACCTGAAGCCTTTTTCTCTTGTACTGTTGCTTGTAAAGTGAGAGAAGAGCCCAAACCCTACCGGGATACAACCTTTTTTCAGGGATAGCAGGGAGCAGTAAGGTCATCCCTGAGCTTTTTCTCCAGGCTAAATAACCCTTAGCTGCTTCTCATCAGACTTGTGCCTGGGTTGGGCCTGAAGAGCATCCTGCAGTGAGGAAACTCCTTGGAGTAAGCTGGAATTAGTACTGCCTTGGCAGTGACTTCATGTTGAAAATGCATTTCTTTATCTTCACCATAATCACTACTGAATGTAGAGCGCATCTATCTCAGCCCCCTTTGCTGGTTCCCCACCCCACTTGGAAGAACAGTCTTGCTGAAGCTGTGTCCTCTGTGTAATAATTTACTTACTCATGTGCAGGCCTATAATCTTCCCGGTACCAGTCACTGTTGTTTGGCCAACTTTCACCATGTACAAAAAGTTTCTACAAGCAAGATTCATGTAACTTGCTAATGTACTGCAAGTTTTCTGGTTAATAACAGATGGCAGGGATTGTCATCTTACTGACATTAATATGTTCCCCACTCCCACTGAGCCACCCAATGAGTCCCTGTTGGCTGGTAGGAATCAGCCAGTTGGAGTAGAATCAATCTCCATTATTCCTTGGGGCAATTCCTCCTTTAACTTGTTTTTCTTTTCTGATTCGCTTTTATTTTCGGTCCTTGGGGTTTATATCTTTTTTATATTTTTATTTTGAATCCTCCAGGTGATAACCATGAGCCTTTCAGCATTCTTTCTGTGTTTTTACTTTTCTTATCTTGCATAGATTTACCTTACATTCTGTCTTGGAGCTTAGGCAACAGATTACTTTGTAAAATCGAGCCAGTATGGCACAGCTGTGACTCACAAAACTGAAATTTTGGTCACAGAGAGGTGAACCTCAAGGCTGTGGGTTAGCTGCCTATTCAGAGTCCCTGTGTATTAGTTTCTCTGGTATAGCCCTGACATTTGAAGAGGGTATCATGCAGAGGAATGTTTTGAAAATACACAGGTTACTCCCAGATTTGCAGTTTGTGTGTGGATAACCACTTCGAGAGAAAGCAGCATTGACCTTGCATCCCTGATGTTAGGAGCATGTTACTGTACTTGTAGGTGGCTGATCATAATTGGCATGTGGCCCAAAATACAGAGAAGCATGTAAACTCTTGAGGGGCAACTCACAGTTTGCTAATCTGCCTTCAGATTTCCTTGATTTCCCCTTTGCTTGTTTGTTTTAAGCAGGCAGCTGCCTCATATGCCTAGGTCTGCTGAAGCTGCCATTTCAGCTCTCTGATCAGGTTTGCCCTAGAACTAACAATTCCTCAACTGCTGAAATGGACAAAGAATGTGGGACCCTCCAATTCATCTTGTACTTTTCATTGCCTTTCACAGTCATGACTACAGGATGGAAAGGGACACCCTGCTGAGAAACACTCTGCTGTCAGAGCAATTTACATTTTGCATCCCTTTCTCTTGGCACTGGCTGTTCAAAAGATCTGGTAATAGCACATGTTCTCTCCCGGAGCTTTGTATGAGCACCTGAACAGATGTCCCTGAAGAAGATGATGATATAGAAGACACCGTGAGTTTTTGCACTTCTTTAGTCAAGTTATCAGAATAGAAATACCATAGGGGCTCTCTGGGGTGTAATCACAGCCAAACAGAGACAAAAAGACCATCTTTGTTGTTCTCTTTCTTTTTTGCATTCATGGAGTCCCAGACCCCAGCTTACACAGGTGTATGCTGAAAACTGATGGCTTTGGAGCAGTTTTAAATACCTATCCCTGAATGAATATTCTGGCGTCTCCCAATCCTACAGTGGAACTATAAGTGGAAACAAAGGTCTAGAAACTGTACCTGCAGATCTGCAGGTCTCTCCTCTTCTTTAGCCTTCCTCATACATTTTGCTTTCTGTAAGAAGAAGTCTTGAATTTGTGGGTTATAATGTAGTTGCAGAATGACCAGAGCTGCCTAGACTTTTCCAGGAGACAGAGTTTAATATCTCTTGTATTATTTGCCATTCGTGTGGCCACTAGATGACTAAACAGTGTAAGATTGATGCAGGTAGTATTCACCAGGGTAAACAGTTGGGGCAGTGTATCCTTTGCACACACCTGGTGTGACAGGAGAGAATTAGTCCCATTAGAGATATAATAGTAGCATTTACTTTTGTCTACAATATGTGTGTTGCATGATTTCTGTCCCAGTTGTTTCTCTAAAAATGAATCTGGTCTCATATTATCTCTGTTCTTGCAAACAGCACAACTTGAAAAGTTAAAATAATTTCTATATGTCACAAAATTTGTAGCTCTCCAGAGGTTTCACCCTGTTAGATTTAGAAGATGCTGACTTGGGTCTGTTTCTAAAATATTATGCTTAAATTAATATCTTTTGTACTGATTGCAAAAATGTGGGTTTTATTTTTAATATTTTAAATATCTGACCAAAACTGATTCATTAATATTATGAGCAGAAAAAGCTTTCCCATTCTCTTTTAAGATTGTGGAAAAAATTAGTCTAAATATATTGTTGTCACTAAATGAGTCTTAATCTTGAGATGAGTTAAATTTTTATATTGATTTAGAATTCATTAACTCACCACCTTTATAAGGAATTAGAACTGTAAAGAGTGACAAACAAGCTCTGCCTTTCTGTTTAGAACAGCCAGTCTATTGATATGATTTTTTTATTTGATTGGTTTGTTTTTTTCTTATAGAGTCCAGGTATTCCTCAACCCTGTTGAGTAGCAACTCTCCAGGAATACAAAAAAGAAAAGAGGAATATCTGGGTGGACACATTTCCAAAGCTGCCATCACTTCACTCTAATGAAGCTAGGTTGAGCACTTGGAGAGGGTCAGTAATTTCCTGAAGCGAGGAATATTTCATGATTGGTGGCTTTCGCAATATGTGATACATATATATATAATGTGCCCAATGTCACAGATGTGCTCTGACCCTTCCTGGGAGTTTGTTGTACATTTTTTATGCCCTTTTTTGTGTGTAATGGCACAATTCCACATTACTGTTCTGTCCTCTTTGGGGTTGTGGCATCCATTTCACAGTCTGACAGAAGTTACTTCTCATCTCCTGGTCTAAAATTCCTCTCCTCATGGGAGAGCTCTACTTCTCTATCTCTCTAACATTAATACTGGGAACATTGTAGTTTTATTGGTTCCTCTGTTTTCTAGTGTTCATTTTTTATGTAGACCATTCCATATGAAGTTCAAAGATAAGTCTAGAAACTGTACGACTTTCACAGTTCCACCAAATTTCAACAGCTCATAGCCATTTTGCTTATTTATAACTGTCTGGTAGACTGTTTTATGTAACTTTTACTTCAGGCTTTCACAGTTCCCAAGACAAATACTGCTGTTTATTGAAATGACCAGCAGAAGCACAGAGCAACTTTAAAGATATTCACTTATTTATAACTTTTTTTTTCTATGAACTGGGTGTTCTTTCCAAATTGTTATTCAGATAAAAACCTTGATACAGTTCCTGAGAGAACTTTTTGAAGGTCAGCTAAGAAAATATGAAGAATTAATAAGAATTTTTCACATTTTGGTCATTTTTAACAAATCAGCTTCTAGAAAAGGTGAAGTTGTCATCATATGTTCAACCATGCAAGTAACATTTTGAAGGAACTTTACTTTCCCTTATGAAGAGAAATTCTTCAGGAACCATCAAGGGCAGTTTTCACTGGTATGTCCATGACAGTTTTTTTCCTGTATTGCACTGCACGATAATCCATGAAAGATGACTGCCAGGAAACATAGTTATTTATCTTGGTTGAGATAGGGGAATGTCATTGACTTATGAATCAGCTTAAAGTTTAAGGTATGGGTAGGGGACTAGAAAAACAGTTTGGCTCATAGAATGTAATCTCACTGAGAAAGACCACAGAAATAGCTCCATGATTATCAGACTTACAAGGAGACACAGCAAAATAACTTGTTGAAATCTTTGTTATCCGTGCAATGTTACATGAAAAAGACAAAGAGAAACCTTAATGTTGGCACACTGGAGATAGCTAGTTAATAATACAAACTGAAAATATAAAAACAGCCCTCTGTCATCACTTAGGTTTAGTGAGATAGTGTCTGGACTGGAATGTTAGTATAGTCTGATCAGCAAAGATGTCAAGGAGAAAATACTGTATATGAGCACTCCAGAACTGTGAGACGGGAAGCACAGTGAGATTTGCTTGGAAGGAGACAGGGATGTTGTAGAAGTCTATCCTAGAACCTTACACTAGCAGGTAAATTAGATTTTTTTCTTTGATCATAGCATAAATATATTGGCAACAATAACATTAATTCCTTGATTACTGTTTAGAGAAACATTAACCAGATCACATTTAAAAAAATAAAGAGACACTTCCAATATTTCTGTTAAGTGCAGAAGTAATAAAGGAAATACAAAGGGTTGGTAAAACAGATCATTTATTTTGCATTTGATTCTGATTTGATTTTGACTAAGTCCCAAAGACTGAAAAATTGAGATGGAGGGAAGATAATTTATGCAAAAACGACCAAAAAATATAGCATTCATGTTACTAAAGACAAGAAACAACAGAATAATGGCAATAGACATTGAAAAGCCCAACAAAACAGACCTCAGACTCAGGTTCTATGGGTCAGCCCTGACATGAGACTGTTTTCATGAGACAAGGACAGTTGTCAGCTTCTAAAATAGAGAATGTTAAAAAAAAAAATCTGAATGGTCCCTTAAAGATAAAGGTGCAAATACCTTGAACCCCCACCTCAAGAAGATTTTGTGCTGAATACTACTGAAACAGCATATTAGATATTCTTTGGCAGTGCCTCTATCGCTGCCTGTTATGAGATGGATCTTTCCTCTGAACCAGTGCAACAATTCTTCTATTGTTCTCTTGATAGTGATTGACCTACCTCAAAGAAAGGGAAGAATTATGTAGACAATAATCTAGCTGCCTATTCCAAATACATAATCTAGATGTTGTAACATTTAAAAAGGTCACATGGCCAGCACAGAATGATTGAAATCAACTTTTTTTCCCCCACTTTGTCACCGGTCCTTGAGTTCTACGATAATGCAAATGCCATTTATTTTAGTTTCACCCTGAATTTACCATGCAGTCCATTAGGTCAGAGTGAAATCACAGTAATGGCTATCAGGTCCCTTTTTCTAATGGTTTTAACTCATTTTACTCTTTCCTTGATAAGAAAACAAACCTACTAAGAAGACCCCTAGAATAGTTTAATTTATCATTTTAATATTCTTTTTAGTTTTAATTTTAGTACTTAATTTTTTTTACAAAATAATTTTCCTTTATTTTACTTGCATCCAAATATTTCTATACTTTCTTTGTCTTTAATTCTTATGCAGTCAATATGAATATGAATATCAATATGAATAATATAATGAATCCTGCCCTCTTCATATTAGTACAATTACTTGCAGAAAGCTCTTCTGTCTTTTCTTGACATGTTTCTCTCATATAAACCTCTCTGGTTCTCTCTCCTCTTTTTTTTCTTAATCTCTCCCCCCACTTTAGCTCTTTATATTTTCCATGACATTTATTACCATGCAACTATGCTCTGAATTCTGTCTTTGTACCACTTTCTGTGAACTGCTGCAGAGGAGAAAAGGATTGCTTAAATCCATCTTAACACCTCAATATCATGAACATAACTTTGATTGTTCATGAATTCTTCTAGCAATTCTCTTGAGATTAGTTTTGGGGTTTTTTTTTCAGAAACTATTTCAAAAATTATTGCTACTTCCTTTTTCCCACTAGAGTTGCTCTGTTGGCCTACTGCTCCATGGTCCAGTCTTGTAAACTCCCTTTTCAAGATGTACAGCTCAGCAGGTCAGTAAATCTTGATTGGCTGGTCAAAGTTTAAAAACCTCATTTCTGAGAATAAAAAATTGCAGAGGTACAAAATTATCCACTGAGGGCAAAATCCACCCATGCACTGTTGTACTGAAAACATTTGATTTCACAAGTGTTTTATGTGATAGAAAATTACAGTGGCCTTTACTATGGAAAGGGAGTCTTCAGCATTTAGTGCCAAATCACAAGATAATTTTCAAAATGAACTGTTGGAACACTTTGTCATTTTTATAGCAAGGTTTTTCTGACTGTGGTTGTCACATAACCTTTGGTTTGAGGAAACATCAAAATTCTTTGAGTAAAATAACAAAAACACTCTAGCAGTTCTTTAACACTTCTCATGAACCATTTTCAGGAACCTTGAAAACTCTCAACTTTTAATATGGACATGGAAGAAAATAGAAGATTAATTTATAAACATTCATACTCAGAAGAAAATAAAATTCACAGAGTACTGGGTAAAGTGTGAGGAACTAGCACTTGTGGACTCAGTATGTAATCATCAGACTCTTGTTATTAACCATGAGGGCTACTAGGAAAGATACTGTTACTGGATTTTGTGAATCAGCACTTCAAAGCATAACATTAATCGTGTGATGTGTTTTGATGTCTTGATGCACACCTCAAACAGTTCTGGTATCATATTCTTATCAAAGATTTATTTAACCCTCTCTATTGCTCAGGCTTTAAGCAGGAGTCAAGGCAGCTGGTAATTTGAGGTCTCCTCAGCCCATGTGGTGCCAGCCCTTCCACCAGCAGTAACGCAGAAGGTTTTGCGGCAGGCACAAGGAGGTAAGCTTCTCCATGAGGCATAGAGAAGGCTGGGTTTCTTAACAGTGGGTAGGCAAAGGGCAAATGATGTTTATTTGAACATGTCAGTAAAATCACGTCAATAGGGAAAAGAACAAACCAGATGGTGATCGAGTGGAGGAGAGTCACGACCACCAGCTTGCTCTGCAAGCAGCCGGAGTGGGAACCCCTGAGCGAGCAGCCATTTCTGCCTATTACCCAAATGTAAGCACAGCAGGCAAGTCATTTGTTCTGTACCTGGCTTTTAGACTGGAAAACCTACCCAATAATCCTATTACAGCATTTCTGTTAAATTGTGTAGGCTAAGTGCCAGTCAGTGGCTTGTGTAAATACTCTTTTGTGCTTTCATTTTTTAATTTTAATATTCAGATGCAGATTTGCGTGAATTCCCATGGTAAATATGAATACACTAAATCTGTTTTTTTAAATACTATTATTGTACTGGATATTTTTCCTATCTCTGAAAACTTAATCTAAATGCATCAAAGACTCTGAAAAACAGTAACAAAAAACCCCAAGCAACAAAAAAAACCAAAACCCTAACCAAATTTTTATTTTATATATATATATGTTTGTTTATATATATATTAAAAATTATTATTCACAGGTAAATTTAAGTGAAATTTGGATATATGGACAGATTATAAGATGAGCTGTTAGGCCAAGGAAGAAATTTAATTTTAATACAAAATATTCTTTAAATTTTTTTCCTAATTTCTGTCATCATCTGGATCAGGGTGGGGAAAGGAACTTCAGATTAAAACTTAACATTAGGGACTGCCAGTAAAGGTGTAAAATTACTGCCAGTTTGACAAATCATCAGTATTAGAAGCCCATATCAATGACAAGTTTCTTTTCCCTGACATATAATTGCAATAGAAAAAGTCCACTCTACCACTGATACATTGAAGCAGTGCAAGCTGCAGTCTGTGCTGCTTTTCACACTGGAGATAGCTAGTTAATCATAGAAGAATGTCTTTTTCCTGAAGATTCATCAGGCTTATAGGATGCAAGAGGGAGACCAGCAATCCTAGTGTATTGTGCAAAAAAAAGGGACCACGTTTACCTCCTATCAGTAGGGTGAATTAGAAAGAAAAAGCACTCTAAGATTACTATAGTTAATTATAGCTTCTTTGTACTACTTGATTGAATTAATAACCAAGATCAGCTTTCTGGAAGACTGTTATAGCAATTAAAACCCAGTTTATTTCTTCAATTTCTTCATTATCAAAGATATCCTTTAACAAATTAAGTCTCAATCCAGCACGTACTCTACACGCAGGGTGGCTTTTGATCCATATGTTCACACTACACAGTTTTACATGTATGTTGGAGGCTACTTTTGAGGTGTGAGGAAGAGAAGGAGAAGAGAGCTTCTCCTATTTCACTGGTAGATGGTGGGTTTTTCTTTCCTAAGCCTAACCTTTACTTTTTTATCTTGAAAAAGTGTGGAGCTAAGAGCTAAAGCTAAATTGCAAAGCAATTATCCTTGATGTTCCCATTTCCTGCAGTTCCTTTCAAGGGAATGACATTGTGCACAGCTATGAATCAAGTATCACTTACCTTGAAGCCAGACATTCATCTATTTAGATGAGTTAAAAAATCAACATTTGAGAAGACTGGGCTAGCTGCAAATGGCAATAAAAACTAAACTCTGTTTTCCAAACATTCAAAACTAACTGGAGTTAAAAAAGCTGATGAACTGATGACCCATCACTGAAATGTCAGGGATCAGCAACTGGGAAAAGCCACACTCTTTGATGGAGTTCAGTCTTGAAGTGCATGCAGGGTAGAATGGTCTTATTTTAGTTGATATGTGTGCACAGAAAGTGTTCCTGCACCTCAGGGATTCTAAGCAATTTTTTTTATACCCTGATAAGCTACAAGAAATGGAGTGCTGAAATTTATTAAAACAAAATTGTCCTATCTGTTCTGGCTGCTTTACTGTTCTTCTTCCAGGGAGCTGAGATGCCTGCACAAAACATTAGGTTACTCATTAGGATGGCTCTCCTCTTGAATAGATGTATTTAAATAGCACTAACTCAAAACCTTAAATATTAATGGCATTCCCATTTCAGGATCATGTGATAAATATTAGCAGGAGGAAATTTAAATTACCAAAATATCCTCCAAAAAGACTCTATAATTGAAAGAGGCATCAAACTTTGATTACTTACAATTTATCATTGACATTGTAACTACTGACAATAGCTAGAAGAGAAGAATACAATATGTGAAGAGAGAAAGCAGAAAGAGAAAATAATGATTTTTTTTAGGAATACAGTATGATTTTGTAAAAAAAATCATAAAAATAGAAAAGGTGAACTGGTTTATTAATATTTTTAAAAAATGCACTTAAAGGAGTCAGAATTCTGAAAAAAACCCCAATAAAAATGAGGAAATTGAGGAAAACATAATTAAAATAATTTGAAAAGCATAATGAAGAGTAACTGAAATGCATAGAGTAATGTACACTGTAATGCCATTGTTTTTTCTTTCCCATGCTCTGCTGGTACTCCTGTTATACTATCATAATGCGCATTCAAGTAAAATTATTAAAGTTTTTAAGTTCTAAGAGAGGAAAAGTTGCATGTCCTCCTTCAAATCATGCACCTTTTAAATATTTATATATTATCTGGAAGTTATGAAGATGAGTTTATCATAGGCATTAACCAGATCCTTGTAGTAATAATAACAGTGTCTTGACCTTCTGTAAAATCCTTTGTTCATGGATCACAGATGCAATCCCCAAAGGTCTAGATTTTGTCATTGTGTGCACTTGAGGTTCATGTGAAATATCAGCACGTTCAGTTGAACTTCCTGTTTGAATAAGTGCATGTCACAGAATGACCCCATTTAAGTAATACATCCAAAATACTTTTTTAGGTAACTGAAGTTTACACAGTTTCAAGAGAAGCAAAAGTAGTAATTTACTTGCTTGAAGATACTTATACTTTAAAAGAAGAAACATAACTGGAAATAAAATGTAGACTTTTTAATTGATTTCAGATTTAAATGATACCTTTTTTTCAAGTATTGATGAAGACATTCAACAAGAGGTTATAAATTATAGGGTTTTTAAACTGTAGTAAACCAACCATCTTTTTTATGTGTTTGTGGAAGGATGAAACAAGGGAGCCAGGAAGGCACATACTTGCACAGTTATTGCAATGGTGAAAGGAGGACTCACCTGCAAGGACAAAGACAGTAGGAATGCAGTGAAAATATCTGCTTAACTAGATAATAACCTTGAATTGTTCTGTGTGGAAAGGTTGGTTTCTTTTCTTTCCCTTTTTTTTCCCCCTTTTCCTTTTATTTCTTTCTTTTGGATTAGCTCCTGCAGGAAAACAATACCTGGCTAAGGAGAGCAGGTAACCTTGCTTAATCTTCACTTTGTTACCATACAAGTTAAAAGAACAGTGACTTGACTAATACTTTCTTGTTCTTAGATTAAGTTAGAGACATTTGCAATTGTAAGAGCTATGAAAAGCTACCAGAAATCTTTCTTTTTTAGAAAGAAAATCCTTAAATTATTATTTCTACATTATTAAACTTAGTTTCTTCTGAAACTTATTCTCTATGGTTTCACATAAAACTCGTTCTTTACTGTGGAATTAGAATACTGTATCACTTTGCTGACTTTGCTATGCCTGCAAAATACTTAAAACACCAATTAAAAGTATTAAGAGAAAATAGGTCTTGAGTAACATGAAAGAGCACTAGGGTTGAAGCAGCAAGGAGGAAGGTTTAACGTTGTCCAGCTGTAAATACAGATGAGTGAATAGTGCTGCAGTTTAGAAAGTGTATTCTCTACAGTCTTACATGATAGTTGTCTGTAACTAATAGATGCTAATCTGTAGAAGTTACCAAACCACTATGACTGTAGGTGAATTTCCCAGTGGACTGATCTAGCTGTATAAGGACACTCAATTCCTTTAGTGCAAAGGCCATTAATGTTTACACTGTGCTTGCTATTGCCCCCGAAAGTTCCAAACATACGCACAAATCAAACAGAGGTGTTGGCATCTACTTCAGAAATGAGGATGCAGAATTAATTGCTCTGGCATCCTCTCCATGTGTGTGCACACCTCATTTTAGTATCATGAAAAGGGAAACACAATTATTGATATTTGGTCTTGTAGCCTGCTCCTTATTACTTACTCTTATTGGTTGTGATCTGTTCAGCACTCCACCCTTGAAACTTTTATTATAACTTGAATGCCAAGCCAATCTTTTTGAGCTCAGAGAAACACAGAAAGGTAACATAATACCATTACTGCTTTATTGTCTATATAAATAATGGATTTCTTTTGAAGACCAAGGAAAATTTGGAGAAAAACTCTTCCTCCTTTTAATGAATCAAAACCAAAAGGTGCTACAATTCTTTTATACTACTAAAGTGAATGCAACTCTGTTTTCCAAGGGACATTTACATATGTAGAGTAGAGAAATAAGTGGACTACTGTGGGAAATGTTGATACTTGCACCATTTTAAAAAAGGTTACAATTACCAATGCTAAAAATTATATTCCAATTTACAAATGCTTTGTCACAAAATATGTTTCTGAAAACAAGGAACTGATATAAGAAGGAAACCAGATAACTGGTTCTATAATAGAATTTCTTTTCATTGACAGAAAAGCCTATATTCTTAAGTGAAAATTAATGTTCTGTTGACCAAGACTACATCAGCTGTCTGCAATAGTGTGGGAAAATCTTGTTCCAAGAATACAGAAAAAAATTGCTGAGTAAAAATCCCTACATGTTTAGAACTACTTTCAAAAATACCAACATGTAAAGATTATCTTTACACTCTGCTACATAACTTTCTAAACCAAGAAATTCAGGTGTGATTTGTATCTCATTCTGGCAATTTATTATCACCACTGACAAGCAAGTGTTGCTGTTGTGTTTGACAACTGGGAATAAGGGGATGATACTGTTTAGGAGACCAGAAAGAAAGTTAATTGTCTGCACGAAGCCATATATGCTACTTCAATTTTTCTAGTTGTGTCTCTTTGTACTAAAAGCTCATTCACACAATGACTCGTGGAAGAAAGTCTCTCTAGTGTAAATAGCATCTGGTAATGCTACTGCTTCTTTCTAGAGAAAGCATTCATACTTTCATAATGTAGTGGATGCATTTTAACTATCACAGGTCCACTGAAAAGATGGAAAGTTTCTAGAAATTATTCAGGTTTTCTAATTAATGTATATTCTTGCCTCAGACCATATGTTTCTGTATAAATATACAGACATGTCATTTAATATAGAATATAGTAACATATATAACTCAAAGCATGTTTAAGCACAGAAGTCCAGTTCTATTGATAAATACTTAAAAATATAATTTTATATATAGCTATAAATAGGGAACACCTTCATAAACACGGTCTTTTCTAAAGCTATAGTAGCTGAAGGAGCTGGAGAGGGTTCATTTTGTTGGCCTTGTGTATTTGAAGCATTTTATATGTGACTGAAGTGGTTTCAGGCCCAGCTGGAGATGAAACACCATGCAGCCCCTCGCTCACCTCTCCCCTTCTTTTCTCTCCAACACAGGTGAAATGTGGAGGAGAATTGAAGTAACAGTTGTCTGTTGACGTAAGAACAATTTAATTGAAAATAAAGTAAAATACAATACCAGTGGTAAATAATAATAATAATAATAATAATAATAATAATAATAATAATAAATAATAGTGATGCACAATGCAATTGCTCAGCACAGGCTAACAGACGCCAGCCCCTCCATCCTGAACCCAGACTGGCTTCCTTCTGGGTAATTGCCCCAGGATATATACAGGGCATGTGGAATATCCCTTTGGTCAGTTCAGGTCACTTGTCCCAGCTAAGCTTCCTCCCAGTTAGGTTTTTTTTTGTGTACCTCCTCAGTGGCAGAGCACAAGCCAAGAAAAACTTCCTTAGGAAAAACATGACTTAAAAAGAAACCAAAATATCAGTGTGTTATCAACACCATTCTCATGCTGAATTCAAGCCACAGCAATGTAACAGCTACTGAGAAAAAATCAACTCTACTCTAGCCCAGATTCAGGTATTTCGTGTGGCTCAATTTATGCAATTTCTATGTGTTCAACTGTCAGGATATTTGGTATTCTCGAAGACCTAGTTCCTGTAATCCCTTCCTCATATTCAAGTCTTCTTAAAGGCATATTTTAATTTCTCTGGCTTTTGCAGAAAAACTGAAAATACGGGCATGAAAAAGTTAAGTGGCAATTGGAAAAGAGACTGATCTTTGTTAAAAAGAACTTTTAATTTTCAGGAGCCTAGTCACAGTATTCATAGGCAATGCATTCCTTGGTAGTACTGTGCAGGTGAGATAAAAGCCCTCGATATCTGTGGAAGCAAGTGGGACATTTTTTCTCATGTGATAGATGATATTATAGGGATGTTTTTCATGTTTCTACTTCAGGTGCTTTAGCAGAACCATTTTAAAGAGCGTTCAAGTAGGCCAAATTCTCCATATACTATTTAAAGTTAAATTAGTATTGTACAAAAAGTGCTCAGTTTTAAAATCTTGATGTGCAAGGAGAAGTGGTCATTACTATAAAGTTTGTATGTCATTTTCGTAACACTCTTAATGCTCCTTCATAAAAGGACATTAATGAGGAAAAGTAACAGAAAATTACAAAATTACAAAATGCAGGTTAGGGTTTTGTATTTTATATGTATATATTTATTTTAAAGCATGGTGATTTAGATAATAAAAATAGAACTACAAATAACTTGGTACTTGTGTACTGAGGAAACAGCCCCTCTACACATGTACTATGCCTTTTGAGCATTAAAACATGAATGATTAATTAGGTACAAACCAGGGCAACTCAACATTTAAAACAATTCCCGATTGTCATTGTCACTTCCAATACATGGGGTTTAAAAATAAACAAATTACTAGCTAGTTAGATAAATTAATGGAAGTGTTTAATATGTCTTCTGAAAGTCCTTCTAATTGCTTTTGTGAATTTCCTTTTGTAGTTGAATACAACTTGAGGAAACCATCACAATATTCCACAATTGTTATCAGTTCTCACCCTGCTACAATGTTGATGAAAAAAACTGCAAATAATGTCTGTCAGTTTAATAAAGTGAGTTATTGAAGATTCTCAAAACTGTCCTTTTCATTTATGTCCATATTAAAAAGCAGATAAATAAGGGACAATTTTTAAAGAACTCACTTGACTCTATTGGCTACACAGGGATGATGGTCTTACAGCTGTCTCAGGAGTGCTCTTTCATCAGACAGTTAAAATTACCTGAGGTAGACTGAAATCAAGCATCAATCTTTTTCCTAGGGAAAGTAAGTGATAAGACGAACAAGATAATCTTTTAATAGTTTCCTGATAAGATGCAGATTTCAGAGCAATTGACATGAGCAATTGCTGTCAAGATTTTGAAGATCTTGGGTCCATTTAAGAAAAATAGACCGAAATTAAATTCCTAACTTCAAGAGAAGTTAGGCAGATTTTCAAACCCCCCAAAATGGGAAAACCAGGGGGAGCTGTAGTTAGCTGTGTCACATAGATGCTGAAGCAAGAAGACTGATATGCAAAATAGTTTCTGAAATAAAACATGAACATTTTATTTTCCACTGACTTAATTTCATAAAGATTGCATTGCTGCCATGTCTGGAGCAGGGATGTGGAGTCCCAGTTTGTCTAATAGGTAACCATGCAGCAGTGTGGGCTGGGGGCTGGCCTACTCTGCAGAGAAGGAAGGACCTGGGGATCCTGGTGGACAGCAAGCTGTCCATGGGTCAGCAGTCCCCTGGTTGCCAGGAAGGCCAGTGGTACCCCAGGGTGCATCAGGAAGAGCAGTGCCATCAGGTCAAGAGAGATGATCCTGCCCTGCTACTCAGACCTGGTGAGGCCACATCTGGAGTGCTGTACCCAGTTTTGGGCTGCTCAGTAAAAGACAGATGAGGAGCTACTGGAGCAGATCCCATGGAGGGCTATGAAGATGATTAAGGGACAGAAGCATCTTCCTTACAAGAAAAGGCTGACACAGCTGTGCCTGTTCAGACTCAAGAAGACAAATGAGAGACCTCATTAATGTCTATCAGTATCTGAAGGGAGGGTCTCAAGAGGATGGACCAGGCTCTGCCAGTGCTGCCCAGATGTAAGGTGAGAGGCAACAGGCAGAAATTGATGCACAGGAAGTTCCACCTGAACATGTGGAAGAAATTCTTTACTGTGCAGGTGACCACACACTGGAATAGACTGCCCAGAGAAGCTGTGGAGCCCCTCTCACTGGAGATAGTCCAGAACAATCTGGACACAATCCTGTGCCCTGTGCTGTGGGATGACCTTTCCTGAGCAGGGAGGCTGGACCATATGACCTGCTGTGTCCCCTTCCAACCTCACCCATTCTCCGTTTCTGTGAATTGAACCTGCATGTGGATTTTTGGTACTGAGAGAACAGAAGTGCCCACATATATATGTGACTACACCAGGTAAGGTCTTACGCAAATATATAAAGACCAATGAGAATAGGTGGATATTTGTGGAGACCTCCAGAGAAAGATCCCATCTGCAAACTTCAGTAGCAGGAATGAAGCAGACAGTACCTCTTCCCTGAGACCTCTCTGACATTTCACCTAATTACATCAACAGTGTACAAAGTGCTTTTAAGCAACTCTGATTAGACACTTAATATTTAGCCATAGTTACTTCCTTCCTTCCAAGTTTTAACCCTTTCTCACAGAGAAAGCACAGTTGTCATACATTTACCCCTCTCTTTGAGGCACTGTAAAGACAACCACCTAAACAGAAAATACTTGAATAAATCATCTGCTCAAAAACTAATTGCAATTTGTGTCCCCATTTTTATGCACATATACAGCTACAAAGGCCAAGTCATAATTATTTGAGTCACACTGCTGTGGACATTTATGTACATATTTATGTCTGTCACAATGGATATCTTGTGTTAATTTTATAAATTGTATGTGGGTATATGTTTGTAGGCTTATGTGCCCTGCTTTGAAAAGACAAACTTAACAGATCTGCCAGTGATTAAGTGACTCTGGAACATGGAAGCATGCAAAAATATGATAAAAGAATGTGTAAGGTAAAAAAGTAGCATTATATGAACTGAAACTAAGTTTTGATTTATAGGACTTCTTGCTCAGACATGAAGATAGAAGTAAAATCTTCATTTTTTTCATAGTAGATTGTGTTTCATCTTCTGGTTAAGTTAGTGTCAAAGAAGTCCAATAAATTTTATGATGTTCCAATTAGCACTCTCACAAGCTGTTAACATTTGTACTTGCAGTCAAGTGGCATTCAGAGAAGTGCGAAATTTTTCTGCCTTTGAAAATATTTAGGAAATCAGTTCCCCTGAAATGGACAGGTCCACTTTAAAAGCCTGTAAATATATCAGTGGAAACTGGAACTGATTCTCAGCAAGGCACTTTGGGTATCTACTGCTGAATGAATTAATGAAAAATACTCCCTAAAAGTGTAACTCTTCCTGTACACCTACTTCTTATGTAAACTGTTAGTTTATTTGCATTAATGTTTGCAGTCTTTAAAATTATAATGTCAATCACATGCTTGTCAGTTGCAATGACAATTTTAAATAAATGTATCTTCATTTCCTATGGGTTCATGCTTCTTAGTTGGTAGATCTTTAAGTCCAATTATGATAATATCTTTGAATATCTGTGCCTGCATTTAAAAGTCTTCTCACAGAGAATTTTGGGAGACAAGATGAAGACCATATTTGATTTTCAATACTATATTCTAGAAACAGAATTGAGAGTTATTGGGAGGCAACAAAAAATCTCAAACTTGATATCTCCTTTACTCAGTTTATGGTTTTTAGGGGATGCTCAAGGGGTACTCTAGTTTTGATTGAAATTGGACAGTAGGTCCAAATTTGCAAGAGGGATACACAGATCAACACAAAGCCTGTGTGATTACATCCACTGTTATCAGCAGAAACAAATGAAAAAAGAATCACAAACTATTCCTTTCATTATTGTTTGATGTGATGTGAGAATAACTGGAAATGAGACGATCTATTCTCAAGAGGGGAACTTAGATTGCTAAAAAAGAACACAGACACATTCAAACATTCTTTAGATTTAATTAGAGGAGGAAAATTTTGAAGGTCAGACCGATGAAATAACATAGATAACAGCAACATCTGAACTACTCCAACAATTTTTTTTCCCCTCCAACCTAAAGAAGGTTGTTAAAACCCACTGCTGTTGTAGGTTTCCTGTCTTACCTGGGCCCCCGACAATAGGAACCTTATAAAATCGCTTTTGATCACAGTTGCATTCTAGAAGCAGAAGAGGTGAGTAATGAGGCAACCTCTTAATCTATCAGCTTCTGATCTCCTCTCTTTACTCCCTACTGTAACCATTAATTAAGGATCTCTTATTTGGGCTGCTCACCACTAAGATCAAAAGCACCTAAACTGGCCAATCATTACTTTCAATACTTTCACTTGAATCACTGTCTAAGCTCCATTGGGTAGATCTAAGGTTAAGAGAATAGAATTGGGATTGTTTAGTCTGGAGAAGAGAAGGTTTTGGGGTGACCTCCTTGCAGCCTTCCAGTATATGAAGGGAGACTATTAGAAAAACGCAATGAGACTTTTTTACAAGAGCATGTAGGAGCAGGACAAGGGGCAATGGCTTTAAACTGAAAGAATTAAGTTTTTTATTGTATGTTAGATAGAAATTCTTTACTGAGAGGATGGTGAAGCACTGGGACAGGTTGAACAGAGAAGCTGAGGATGCCTTGTCCTTGGGATTGTTTCAAGGCCAGACTGGATGTGGCTATGAGCAAATTGGTCTAGTGGAAGGTGTCTCTCTGCTCATGGCAGGGGGATTGGAACAAGATGGTTCTTGGGTGAGAACCCAAGACAGTCTATGATTCTGTGATCTGCTTTGAACATAATGGAGATTTAAACACTTGCTACATATGTTGACAGCTACAATGTAGAATATTATATTTATTTAACATAATAAATGCCACTGTTATGGTTTGCTTCAGCTCCTTAAACTCAGGTAAGAACATAGAACACAGGAAAAAAATTCTAATAATATTTGAGTTGTACAAGGCTATCTAGGATATCTCCATTACGTTGCATGATGAAGGCGTTTTTTATCCTGGGGAAAGACAGTTGAAGCAGTTGAAGCCTTTGAAATTTCATCCTGCAATTCTGTTTCTGTAAAAAATTTCCCACTTCAGGCTTATGTGAACCACTGTGCAAAGACAGACATGAGTCGGGACACCTTGCACAGGTCTGAAGTCCAGCTCTTGACTCTGTTGTCTCAGAGCTCTCACTGTAACACTTCTGAATGTTATCTTATACAGATTGAGGCTGTGACTTTTGAAGGTGACGAAGTTTGTTGTGGGCATCCATTCCTCTGGGATGAAGGGATTTGAGACTTGTCTATGAAACATCTTTCCCTTCTCCCTGTAATGTTTGATTACAGATTACGTCTCTTTCCTGCACAAGCCTTCACAAGGGTCATTATTAGTTACTAGGTAGTTTTGTGCAATAAGACTTTTTTGAGACTCTTTTTCCATAGGTATTTCAAGATGAAATCTTCTTGAACCAGAAAGTAAAATTAAATGCACGAAGGCTGGAATTAAACTATTTTGGTACACAGCTGATCAGTCTTCCTCCTAGACAATCTCAATTAGGTTTTTTCTTTGATTTTATATAGAAAATCATTATCTCATTTTAGTTATTGAAATCCAATTGAGGCTCTGGATCAGATCCATCTTTCCAAATAGATATATCTACAGTTCAGGCATTTGCATATGAGCTAATTTTTTGAAGGCTATCCTTACAGTCAGTAATAAATAAATGGCTGTATGAATAATTTTATAACAGCATGAATAATTTTATTCTAAAACAAAGATTTTAATCTATTGAAGTGTCTTTCTCTCTTATTTACTTGACAATCTCAATTGAAGCTATCAAAAATAGGTGAGCTATATCTCACTGGAAATCCTAGGAGGAAGGTAGATCTTTTCAGGTTCATAAGGGCTAGGACTTAATCCTCTACTCTGTATTCTCAGCAGCCTCCTGAGGCAGAAGGGTTGATTTAAGCAATTCAAAATATCTAAAAGTGTGCGCACTGTGGAACCCATAATTTCTTTTGTAATGAAACCTGAACATTAGATCACTTTCTCCCTCCTCTAGTTACTTGTTTTAGAAGATCATAGTTACTTGTTTTAGAATACCATTTATCAAATACTCTGGATTGAATTTTCTGTATATTTAACATTTAAGGAAATTTTGTAGTGTCGTAGCAACTGTGCAAATGGAACAATTTGTCACCTGTGGCTCTGGGATTGTACTTAGTGGTGACACAGCTGCCCAACTCTTCAAGGTTGATTGAAAGTACATTGACATCAAAAATGTCACAGTTCAGCTTCAGAGAACCAGTCATTCATTACATTGTAACTGAAACCTCCAGTGGGGAAATAGAGAAAATTCTGCAGAAATACAATGTGCTTCAAGAAAACAATGAGATTATTTTCTGATTTTGGGTGATGAGCAACCAAGACAGCTGGTATACTGAGCACATTTTAAAGTATATGTTGTTTTAGCACACTGTTTCTGCTGTTTTGTGCTTTAGTTGTAGTTTTCAGCAGAGAACTTAATATTTCCTGTTTCCTTGACACATGGTCCTTCTGACTCAGGTGTAATCACATTTTCGGACAGTAAGGGAAGTCAACACAACTACTGCTTCTCTTTGCATTCTGGACAGAAAGAAAAGTTTTGGGATTTGTTTCTTGTTTCCAAAGTCTCAGTGTGTGTAAGAATATATGCCTTACAATTGCTATTTTAATGTAACAGTGTTTAGTTTCTGATGTGATAGTTTGATAGGATGAACCTCAAGAATGCTAGCATCAGTTAATTAGGAATCCAAATATGTTTGTAAATTGAATCAGTTTGACATTGATTTTAGCCAGCCATAAGGGTTATTTGGAGGGGAGGGCTTTTTCGCACTTAAAAAAAAAAGAGACATAAAAGAGAAGTCAGTATGACTTTAAATACAATTTTCATCTGTTAAATATTTGGAAAGATTTTTAAATTAACAGTTACAGTAGGAATGTAGATTCTGTGACAGTAATTAAATAAAAATAGGAAATTATCTGTCACCATGAAGCAGGGAAAAAACCAAACAGTGAAGGAAGGATAGCAAAATCAAAACAAGCTGACATCTTTGAGTAACTCCTCCACATGGACTAGTGACAGGGCAATGAATCAACACATCATTGCCATCTTGGTGGCAGAAGACCTCCCAAAATGAATGATTGAGAAAAGCAAACAATACTGACAGAGGTGATAACAATGGAATTCACAGCTTTTGGCCTGAAAGCAGCTTAGCTTAAGGATTTTCAGAGGACTAAGGGGCACATGGGCAGAGAAATAAATTATAAAGCTCTACTGCATCCCATGTATCTTTTTAATAGAGATATGTTAATTATAACTTGAAAACAGGGAAGTTGTTTCCTCTTCTCTCTTTCCTTCTTTCTTTTCTCTCTCTTTTCTCTTTTCCACAGTTTCAACCAAAGACTGGAAGTCATTGCACCCTCCAGTCCACACCTCAGGCCTCTACTTATCAGTGGCAGGAAGGAAAAACTTATTTAATTTGCTTACTGTAATAGAAGCAACAGAAGCAACACTTACTGATATAGAATGAAGACAAGAAAACAGGATTAGTTCTGAGATCTGATATCTTTCAGCTCCCCAGGCCTGGCATGAATTCTAAGAGCCATGGCAAGTAATGAGATACCAGAACTTAAAACTACATTATCCTGATTTATCAGATATTTTCGTCTCAGCACTTTACTCTGCTTAAGGACCCCTGAAGCAGAGATTATTCCCATATACACCAACAAAAAGCTTGGGGTCACAGTTTTGAAGCTCTGCATATCAGTTCCTAACTCAGTATCAGACTTAAAACTTTTATTAGTTTCTCACACTTACAGCATATTGGTGGGTTTTTTTCTTGCTACTACACTGTAAGCAGAAAAAAATCCTTCTGAACTAAGCCATTAGCAATAGCTTTTGAGTGCAAGGCTACATCACAAACATGCAAAAATTCTATGAAGACTGTTGCTGCTGTATGAAACCTGCAAGTGCCCAGACATCCAGTCAAAACACTCCCCAAATGCCAGTAGATTATGTCTGAGGGTGGAAAAGCACATGCTTCTTATAAATTTCCATTAGCAGTGACTTCATCATGGAAGAACCTGGAAGAGGACTTTTAACTACCAGTGAAATGACAGCTGCCGACATATAAATAGTTAGAAACATGGAGGAAAAGAAAAATGCAAATTTAACATTGGTTTTGATTGGTGCAAGTCTACCAAAGTGAAAGGAACACTGGCTTTCATGTGTGAAATAAATTTGTTTCCAAGTATTTAATACCCTGATCAATGCAATGAGTTGATTGAACTCTAGTAAAAAGAAAGCAAAGTCTACTGAAGAAGACATTAGGAATTTACACTTCAGCAATTAAAAAGGAATCCTAATGGAAATTTGGGGATGTTGCAAGGCGCGGTTGCCTGATTAAAAAACCTGCTAGGTTGTCAGGACAATTTAGAGCATGATAAAAGTTCATAGGACATTCACAGCAAATTGAATAATCTGTAAAGAAATACTGATAAGATTATTGTTTTCATTTTACTTTTCATTGTAGGTGTTAAATTCTATGAGTGAATGATGTCTGTCTCTCATTTATGTGAAGCATTTTTATGAGTTAAATGAAATACCAAATTAACTACTTTTGGAATTCTTTAATGCCTTACAACATAAATAAACAACTTGCAAAGAACAAAAATAAGACTACTTTGAAGACTGCAAAAGTCAAATAATTATTAATAATTTCTGAGGAAAGAGCCTAAAAATGATCTATGGCAAAATTTTTCATGTTTATTTACACATCTCTTCTGTTCTATGTTTTGTTGCCATCATTGGATTGCAATCTGTGTGTGCAATTACATTTGTTCATACAGCTGGCAGATGGTATGCAACAAGAAACTCATAATACCAAATGGATGGGAAGAAAACCGATTCTGTGAATTATTATGTATTTATTATGTATTATATCTTCCTGCTTTTCATTTCCAACTAGATTATGAGGCTGTTTCTATGCCTAATATTACTGGCAAAGATGAAGAATCACTGTTTTGTCTTTGAGGGCTTCCTGACCACACGTTTGAAGAAACCTTTTCTTTGTGGTGAATTTACAGTTTCCTAGGCCAAACTGAAGGTAGTTTACATCACAACTTCATTCCTGTCAGGTGGTTTTGCAGACTGAGGTTCCTCTAACTGGCACAACAGAGATGGTCTGGGGTCTTTTTTTGTATACATTTCTTGTAAATAAAAGGCCTTTTTCAACCACTACACCTCATCTTTTAACTATAAAGAAAATTACATTAGGTATAGACTAAGTAGAATTACACTAGGAGAGAGATTATTTCCTAAAAAAGTGTTCTAATTACTCCCCTAGAAGTGGTGGCACATATAAAAAATATACCTTATTGTTTTCCTTTGCTGTGAGGTGTAATCTATCCCTGTGAGGTGAGGTTCCAAGAGGCAAAATTAACTGAATCAACCAGAATATACATATTTGCCAACAAATAGGGAACTTAGGTAAAAGCATGAAGGAATAAGCAGCACAAGCCAAAATGAGAACTAGAAGTATTCAGTAGATTTAGAATTAGAAATATTAAGCAAAAGAGAGCACAATAACAGATGGATCTTTCTGGGAATGGAACCCTGTGAGATAAAAAATAGAGTGAGCATGTGAGAAGAGACACATCAGCTTCTAATTCTATTGCAGGGCATACACAGGGCTTTGCAGCATAAACTTCATAAACTTGTCCACTGTGACATTTGCTTATGGGAGTTCTAATTTTATCCGTACTCTCGTCTTATTTTCAGACAGATATCTTCTGTGTACTTCTTTTCCTCCTTGACCACCCTTTTCATAGGAGTGTTGCTTGCAAGATTCAGTAGTCAACATGTTTTTCTATATTCACTGTTGACCACAAGGCACGTTTCTATCCTCGTTTAGCCAGATGGATCCAAACCTTGCTATCATATGATGGCAAACTATAAGCACCTAACAAGTGAAACATGAGTTCTTTGCTGTGTGGGGTGGGTATTTTGGTGGCAGCCAACTAAGTTTCCTTAGCCTTTGTCTTCACTGCTTCAGTCTCCCAGGCCTCTGTGCTTGAAGACATGGTTCAAGGATTTCTCATGGTTCTAGAAATGTCATTAAGCCCTACTGATTTGTATAGCTTTAGAATTAAGCTACCATTAAAGCTGCCTAAAACTCTTCCCCTGTGCAGTTCCAGCAAAGGAGATTAAACTCTGTGTTGGTTCTGCAATGAGTACCGTGGCAATGCAAATTCACTTAAGCTGCTCTCCACAAACCATGTATTCCATAGGAACCATGAAATATCAATGTGACATATATTAGGAAAAAAAGAAGTGTTTTTAACATTTCTGGACTGGCAAAGATGTGTAAATCTCCATCTCGTATTGTAAAATATTCACTTTTAATACTTTATTATTACCAAGGCTCATAGATTACAAGCGGAATTTTACACAGCCATACTGATATTAGTCACAAACATGACTTTCATTAATATTTTTTCTCCAGTTAATTATGTACTGAAATAGTATGAAATTGTAAAAGCTTGAGACAAGGTCAATCTAATTTCTTAGTGATGTAGAAAATAGTCATTTCTCATAAGGTTTCCTGGGTTTGATATCTCAGAGTTTGATAATTTAGCTAATTATGCCATTAATTTACACACAACAGTTCCTTGTCAAGGCCTGTCTGATGTTAGATTTTTTTCATTGATATTTCCTGTATAACATTAAACCTTAGTGAAGCACTATCAAAGTTTAGTATCATGTGACAGAGAAAAAAAAAATTGTATGAACTAATTTGCTGACTAACTGTGAGCTTTTTCTTCCATGTACACAGATACTACAACAGGTTATTTACAGTATTAAGTACCACTGAAAGCACTCAGCTGTGATTTTTCTTTGCATGCCTACTAAGAGGAATTGAAGAACAATTTTATTCTTGTGTTCATAAAAAAGATTTTTGAGCTAAAAGTTTATTAATATATTTACTACTGTTACAGTATTAAAATGTGAAATTTAGTTTGGGATATCACATTAAGACACTGGTGGAAACCTTCTCTGTAACGGCTGCCAGTTCACATTCTTAATTCTTTCATTAAATATGGAGGAATGAGAGAAGAGAGGAAAGAATTAAATTAAATATTTGTAATTTAAGGAAAAAACAATGTTTTTCTTTTTATTTTTTGGGGGTGGGGGATTACTGTATTAATTACTCACTTTCCTTTTAGCAGAAAAAAAGTGATTCTTTTGCCTGGTAGTTTTTGATTTCATATTAACTGTCTTTTTTTGGGATGAAGAAAGACACAATCTTGTTCTACTGTTGAACCTCCCTTTAAAAGAAAGCAGGATGATCTTCAATAAAATGTTAGCAAGAATAATACAAGAGACAGAAAATGGAATTTTTTTAAAAATTTGAACTTTACTGATGGATATTACTGACACAGCATAAGGTCTTTGCAGCCAGTGAAAGCTGAAAAAACTTATTCCAGTGTCAATCTATTTAAATCATTGCTCTATGTTTGCTCTTCTAGTCATACATTCCCATCAGTAATAGAAGAAATGGAATTGACTTGGCAGTCTTAGCTAGGCTGTTAGGCAGGAACAGAAAGAAAAAGACTGGGAAAGAAGAAGAATAAGCTCTTAGGAGAATGATGCATGGGTGATGGGAGAACAGCAGAGCACTGAGCATCATACCCTAAATAAAATTTAAGATTTAGCCAAAGATGTTTTCACCCTCTAAATGCATGTTGTATAATAAGACCTAGAAGAGAGGGTAGAGAGCTAATTTTTTAAAGAAGTAGTCTTTTAAAGATTAAACATTTAGTCTCCTTGCTATTCAGAGAACAGACTTCAAATCCCAAAAATCACTAGAAAAAAAAGGGAGTTTAGCACTAGTTATGGGGCAGTTCACACATCTGATGCCTCAGTCCCATGGGTAATGGTGGTATCCCTCCTGACGCACCCAAAATGCCAGGAGTGGAGACAGAGAGGTCTCTGACATCAGACTTCTGAGGAGCTGTGAGGGAACCTGAAGCTCCTGGTTCCTTCCTAGTGAACCAGGCAGGCAGCCAAATGGAGATAAACTTAGCAGCACTGCTCTCCCTTCAGTGTCTTAGACACGGTGCTTGAGAAAAGTGAATGGGATGAAGAAATATGGATAAGATCTGATGCATATGTTTGGTGTGAGCACAACTGGAAGATGATCAAAATTAAACTATCTCTGGTTTTGATTTTGAAGATAACAGCAACAATAACAAAAACAACAAAAGGATAGATATTTGTTAATTGGAACAGTGGTGATGTAGCTGCCTATTATAAGAATAAATGCTAAACCTGGAGCCTGAGATACTGCAGCACAAAAGCAGCTATGTTGCATATCTCAGTTCCTAACATTGCCTTGTTCTGTGAGAGATTGACAAAAATGGGCAAATCTAGGCTTTTGTAACCAAACATATTTACTGTTTATTGTTATTAATTATTCTTATTTTTAAAGCTTCTAGTAGGTATAGAAACACATAATATTCTAGAATTTTAATTGTTCATTCTATCATAGAGGAATAATTACTGAAATAAATTACACTGAAATGACAGTAGAAAGACAGACATTCCTAAAAATATTCTCCAAGTAACTAGCTGTTTAGCAATTATGATAAGCGCTATCATGTGCTGATGCACATGGGCATTGGATAACGGGTACAAAATATTTCTGAAGGAATGAAACAGTCTTTCTGGGAGAAAGGTTCAGCACAACCTGGGCATGAAAGATAATTGACAGAATTGCTCCTAAAAAGGCTGGAGAGGAAAGATGATGCTGATTATTCAGAGCTCTGAAGTTTTAATCCGATGTACCTCATGCAGTGGATGCTGCAGCTGATGAGATTCACCCCTCTATATTTAAATAAATTATCTTTAAAAATGCATCTTTACACTTAGTGCATATAAATGAGGAGCCTATATATACTTGATTCCTGCTATAGTCAAGAGAGAAATATGTTATATCCAAAAGACAGTTTGTAGTTTTGGTAAGACAACATCCCCTGGAGATACCTTTCATCTGCGTTGCCTGCAGAAGAGACCCGGAGCAATGGTGTTCCTGAAAGAGGTATATTGATGAAATGACCAATCTCAGCTGGCATGAGCATGTTTCTGTAAATATGGGTGTGTAACCCTGATCTGGCTGAAACAAAAACACAGTCACCCTCCATCCCTCCCTCCATGTGTATTTCCCACCATAATCCTCTTGGGAGTTTACTCCATACATATGTTAAGATGTTGCTTCACATGTAAGTAACCTGCTTTTGGGACAGGGAACTTACATTTCCTAATATGTTTCAATCATAATGAGTTGGGTTAGTCAAAGCATCCTTCAATAACTATTAATCACCTCTTCTTGTTCCACGTGTGAATGACTGATGAGGATATATCTGAAGAGGAATCAGTATCTGGGGCAGCAGTCAACTCCTCATAACTTAGAAGTTCAATCCCTGTAGTACAGGACAATGTACAGTGCAGCAAATTCATCTGGCTGCCAGCCTAGTTCAGCTCTAAAGATCTATAGAGATTCTTCCTTCCCTATTTGCAGGTGGGTGAGTGTGATTTTTTCACAAAATTGAACACCTATATTTATGAAAATGTTTAATGTAAAGTTTTGATTCATTCCCTAGGTTTGATAGTTTTGAATAAAGTGAACCTAAAAAGAACTGAAACTGCTGAATTGCTGTCTGGACCTTTTATTTTTTACCTGAGTGTGTGGCACAAACAGTGGAAAACAGTAAAGATATAGATCAATTCCTGCTTGATCAGGCAGAAATCTGCGTTTTTTAAGCAGGTTTATGTTTGCACCAGGGGAGGAGGTGGGGTGAGAGAGATGGTGTAGGGTGGTTTCTGGATTTCAGTAAGATAGGGTCCAACAAAAATAGCTTAATAAAAGAGTTGTTTTAATAAGATAGACTAAAAAGAGGAATATAAATAGCATGTAAATTTTCTGTCCCTTAATATTCTGGGCACCCTGCACTTGTGCAATGTCAAAAGATCCCCAGGTGGATCTTCCCACTGCATGTTGAGCAGTTGCCTTCTGTGGCAGAAGCTTCCCATTTCTGGTCCTTTGAGCTATTATATCATTTTCTTACAGGAAAACAACTCTGTTCATTAAAGACAGTTGCATGAGAACTCGATTCACTTTTAGATAAAGGCAAACAGAGGTAACAGAACTGCAGGTGCCAAGTGGAAGCTGCCTGCAGCTTCCTTTGTTGCAATCAGTTGGCACCTCTGTCCAAGGGATTTGTGGAGCTCAGCAAGTCCTGAATGTCATGCTGAACATGCAGCACAGTGCAGCACAGCACAGACCCATCCCTGCTAAAGCTGCCGTGTGGGTCACTCACACCTTGATATTCACTGCTGTCCTCGTCAGGGTCACTACATTTCACCCCTTGGTCCATCTACAGTTCACCTTTTTCCAGGAAATTTTAAATTACAGTTTATATTAGTGAACTGTTTGTCTAAGACAAAGTTTATTGACAGGATTGTCACCTCTGTTATAACACCCCTGTACATGTAGCACAGCCTGGCATGGGACTCTACAGTAGGTTCTCATACAGTGGCTACTCACGATAACTTATGGACTTCTCAAGCCCTAAGAAAACTCAATAAAACAGACCTAACTTGCTCAAAACCATTAACTCTTCCTCAAGCACAGTATCTTCTCCAAAGTTTCCAATATAGATTCTATCTTTATGTAGGCAGAGTAATCGAGTCTTAATTTTCTGCAAAACAATTTCATGGTAAAGTAACTATGATCAGAATAATCCCATCTCACGTAGCCTCTGTGGCTGTGAAAGGCCTGGAATTCAGCAGAACCAATGTGAGCCACAGCAAGGTAGGCTGAAAAACATGGTGTCAATGATCCATAACCACTATATATCACCAAAATGTAACATATATTCTACTCCGTTTGTGACAGGGGAATAGCTATGGAACACAGATCTTCAACTATATGTATCAGCTGGCTGATCTCTTCGGTCTTTCATGAGTGCATAAAATCCTGGGTAGCTATGGCAACCTCAAAACTGCCTAGGTCAGTATTGAGGAGTGGAAGTCTAAATGTCTTGAGTGCTTCCAGCAGAAGGAAGTGTCAGCAGAATGAAGCATAAAATCCACATTATCATTAACTAATATAGTAGAAAATATAAAAAAAATGCTTTGGAAACTAAAATATGGAATTCAATGTTGTGAATAACTCAGTCTAAAAGTTTTATGAGAATGGATGCTCTGAAAGGCCACCACTTTTTTCAGTCTATACACTTAATTTATTTTCTGTTTTGCAATGTCCTCCCTGTTCTTGGAAGTGCTGTGCCATAAGGAGTACAACCAGCTTGTTGGAGGTCCTAGAATGATTATTTTACTATTCATCAGGAGTTTTCTCTGATTTACACAATGTTTGAGAGATAAGAGAGAGTAGTTCCTTAATGACATTGATCCCTTAGATGCATCCTCACTGATCCTATGGACTTGTTTCCTATTTTCAGTATAAGTAACTAGTTCCTAACTTGATCCTCTTCCATCATGAGTACTATCTCTGACTCCTGAACTTTGCTGAAAATCATGAATGTCTAGGAGGTCAGGGAAGACAGAGACAAATCAGGAGCAACTATCATCAGCATTTTCCTTGATCATTTTGCTGCTGATATAGATTTAGGTGGAGTTCATGTTGTACTCGATATCTGACTCAACCTTTGACTACCTCTAACCAGTCTTTCCTAATTTCATCCTTGTATGTCCAGATGTTTCTCTTGGATAACCACCCCTCACTTTCATTTTGCAAATACTTAATCAAAATTGTGCTTAATCTACTTTCTACTCTATTTTCTGCAACCAACACAAACCACTCTTGTTCTGTCAGGAGGTTGCCCCTGAAGAACACCTGGCTCACTTGGGCTCCCTCAGAGCCAACTTCCTTGGGATCCTGTCTCTCATATCCCTGACAAAAAGGGGAAATCTCTTTTCCTGCAGTTCAAATCATTTAACTTGCCTTCTTTAAGGATCTGGAGTTTCCATCTACCAGTTACTGGAATCAGACTTGTCATTGACTATCACACTCCAATCAGTCCTTTATCAGAGAGTTACAGCTCCAGCTGAGCACATCTCCAGGCTCTGAAGTGACTGCCCACTATAGTGTGTCCCTTACCAACTTCCTCCTAAAAATTTTGGACAGTTCTTTTCCCATTCCATATCAGATCTCCATGTATTTTAACTATTCCTTTTTGTAAAGAGCACCCCATCTTCTTAACTATCCTGCCTGTCTTTCCCTAAGATTCTGCATCCATGGAAACATTCTAGTCATAAAAACTATCCCACTTCATTTGTATAATCTCAATAGTGTCAGGTCTGTGACTGCACATTAAGATATAGTTCCTTCCATGTGTTTTCCTGGCTGCATTCATTTGTATACAGGCTGCTTAAATGGATTTTCTATCTCCCCACTTTCTGTAGGAAATTGTGAAAGCCTCCTCCTTTGCCACACACTCTGTTTCTCCTTTACTTCATCTTTCTCTATTTTTATTTGAGCTTTGGCCTTCATCCCCTGCAAAAGCTAATCTAAAGCTTTTCTGAAGCCTGGGAAAGCCTGCTTGCAAAGATGCTCCCAGTCCACTTTCTTATCCAAGTCATGTCTCTCACCAGCAGTTGGTCTCTGGATCATAGTAACTAAAAGCTTGCTGGCGGAAGCAGCCCTGTGGCAGGTGTTCATCTGCAGCATGCCTTTGCTCCTGCCCCTGTCCATCTGCTTGGCTAGGAGGAGGATGGGGAAAAACCTTAGCTGGATTCCTGCTCCTTTCAACCTAGCTGCCAGAGTCATTCTGGGTGCCCTCAATGCTCCCTAAATGTGCAGAGTCATTGGTGCATCCACAAAGTAACAACCAGAGGTTGTAAGGTGCTGGTAGGAACAGCCACTGCACTCTCTCCATGATGCCCTTGGTTGCAGACTAGCAGCTAGGAGAACAGTACAAATTGCATTACAGCAATTAAAAAATGTGCAGAAATAGGTATCTTCAGACCACAGTGCAAATTTCTATTTTCTATTTTTATTGTTTAAAAATTGTCAATTTGATGATTACCAAATGTTAAGAAAACAATAAGAATAAAACTGCAAGCAAGCAGAAAATCCCTACAAACTATTATTCCATTAACAGAACAAAAGACACTCATCGATGCAGAAAAAAAATTGTAGAACCAGGATCACTGCTGTGCAAATAATGCTCTGTTTTATTGACAAAATTTATAAATTGTTCACATTTAAAATTCAAGCTGGTATAAAAATATTTTGTTTCTTGTCCAAACAGCCTTTCCCTCTAGGAATCCCTCCTCTGCAAAACAAATCAAATCGAAACAAAACAAAGAACAAAATCCAACAGCATTTTGGAAAAAAAGAAATATTTTTCTTGTTATTTTTGTTCAACTCTACAAGAGAATTTTATACATTCAAAAGAACTTCATCAAAATCAGCATGTTTCATGTGGAAATTGATGAACAAAGTACTTTGGCTTTTTCCAGTGCTTTTTTTCCTAATTTTTATTTATCAAAACTATCCTTTAGTTTCGTATGATTTGTGAAGCATTTTATTAAATCCCAAAATTGTTTTACTGGAAAAAAAATTACTGAGAATTAGCTTACCTTTCCTCATGACAATGATGGCGTACAAGTTACATCACTGACAGTCATTAAAAGACCCAGCCCCAAGAAATCAAGCATTGCACTTGGATATTTGAATTTTAACTGGAATGTGTTGATGGCAACTTGAGACAGTGGCAGTGTTGACTTTCAGAGTGGTTTTGGACTGAAATGTATTACATAATGCTGGATTTAAGAGTCAAGAAATGATACAGAGCCAAACCGACCAAAGGATTGGATTTGCAGAGCCTGACATACAAATAGAGCATTAGAAACAAAGAGCCAAGTTGGAAATAGATCTGGGCTGATCATTGGTCATACCATGGTCCTCGTCAGACAATAAGGAGGGTTAAACACTGGCACAGGTCTCCCAGAGAAGTTAGGGATGCCCCATCCCTGGAAACATTCGAGGTCAGGTTGGATGAGGCTCTGAACAATCTGTTGAAGATATCCCTGCTCATTGCCAGGGGTTAGACAAGATGACATTTAAATGTCCCTTCTAACCCAAATGATCCTATGATTCTGTTTATTGGTTTTAGTGTAGAAGAGACGAGAGGGCATGGATCTATCTGTGCTTATATCTCTTTCGTCTGGATCATGTCAAATAGGTTTTATGCAGAGTAAGCAATCCAAGATGGGCTACTGCCACTGGTAATGCAAATAAAATCTCTGATCCAATATTCCAGACAAAAGCAGTTACAAAATTAGTATCACCTGAAAAGGTATTTTTATTTCTGATCGTGGTTCTTTACAAACACAAAGACACAGATGTTTTCAGAGACATGGGAAAAAATATATATAAACATCTATTTTTATATATGTATATGTAGACATACATTTATATATGTTCATAAAAAACCTTTTCTGTCTAGTCTTAAATATCATATAAAGAAGATTTCTGGGTTTTGTGGGGTTTTTTGGTTTGTTTTCGGGTTTTTTTGTTTGTTTGTTTTGCTTGTTTGTTTGTTTGTGGGTTTTTTTGAGTTTGATGTTGGTTTTGTTTCTTTTTCCCTGTAACTTGAAAAAGAAATTCTTCATAAAATATCTCAGGGAGAAATTCAGCTGATTTTAATGGCCTGGTGATTTAAACATCTGTTTTTTCACAACTTGTAAAGGCCTGGTAGCAGCATTAAAAAGACCAGCCTACCTTGTATTTCAATATCTCCTTCTGTGCCTGGGGGGCGTGGTGGTATGTGCATCTGGATAGTACTACAAGTAGTGTTTAGGCTCCCTGCTATAAATTTGGTTTGGCAGCTGTGGTGAGAGGTTCTGGCTGCCTTTTAAGCAGATCTCCCAATGTGGTCTTAACACATAGTGGAAAAAACTATGCTTAAATTGGACAGACTTGATGATGAGGCGTATCTATGGTAGTAAATTAAGCAGTGGGTGTCCTGATTTGGGCCTGAGATCAGGTGGCATGATTCGGCCCCTTCAGTATTTTCTATGCTTTTAATCATTAAATCAGGATTGTCACAACCATATTGTGACTGCACCTCAGGAGCTTTGGGAACTTTGCTCCATAACAGACCCTAGAGTAATCTGAAAAGAGAGTACTAGTGGATATAGGCTGAAACCATTCCAAGTGCTCTTCTACCTGTTTTTAAGTGTAAATATTAGTGTGCTGGAGCTCAGGAACATTCCTACGCATGGTTCAATTTATGTACCATATCCATATTTGATAAGTTAGATGTCATGACTCCTCCTCAACAACTTTAAATGTCAGGCAGTATTATATAGTAGGCAATCTGAATTGCCCATAACTCTTTGGCTTTAAGAACTGTCATCATTAAAATGTCTGGATAGGTGCTATAATAGATAGCATGAGCATATCCTTACGTAGCTTCCTAGTGAGTGCCTGGGAAGTGTGCATTTCCACACTAAAATTCCACACTTTACTCTGAGCACTCAGCAAATCACTGGAGATAGGGTGGGCCAGATGCCCACCTGCCTGAGAAAACTTATTAGGGCAAGATTCACTCTTCTTGTTAAGCAAGGAGCAGGTAGAGTTGATCCACACCTGTGGATCTCAGGATATTGTCCACTACTCTCATGGTTCTCTGAGTATCTGTTTTCTAATATAATGCCTTGGAGGAGTGGTAATCTCATACTCTTCAACATTACAAATTCAGGAGTTACTCCTGGGCAGCCCAGGGTGACTCACATTTTTGTATGGAAATATATCTAACCAAAAATTCCACTATAAAGTGTGGCTTCTCCAGTTAAAGGACAACTGTGACAGCTAAGAATGTAAACAGAAAACCTTTATTCCAAATATTGATGCAACAGTTCTATGCAGAGGTAGGGGTGTTCCAGTCTTCCTCTGCTTTTCCATTTGAGCCCAACCTTCCAAATTGTTTAATCCTTCATGGTGGGTATAGAGGATACCTAAAGTAGTCCCCTGATGCTCAGCTGATTGCATGAGTGATGATTTAGCAAATAGAAACACATTTTGTTATGAACGACTCAAACCCCGGGCAGGAATGAGTAAATGAAATTTAATTAGAACCCGTTAAAATTACAAAGCAAAGGAGGACAGCACTGGGAATGTAGTGACACTCTTTCTGCTCACCAGAGGCTCAGGTCATAAAATGATGTCTCCACCTTTTATATGCCTGAGATTTCATTAGCCTCATTAATATTCATGAGCAGTCCTTATATATCCTTCCAGCACCTCCCACAGTCTTTGCCTTGTCTATATATGTATACTTGGCTCCCCCTAGGTCTGTGACCTCATCCTTATATGTAAACATGGCTCCTCCCAAGGCCTGTCAGTCTGTCCTTCTGTGCCTTTCACTGGTGGAGCCCTTCTTGTATACTGATTGGTGGTGCCATGTTACCCTGCCAGGCCTCCCGGCAGCAAGTGTCCCCCACTCCCTGCTGCCCCTCACAAGGGGCAAGTACACTCTCTCCCCCACATGTTTTTACAGCCCTGTCGCAGTGAGGGTAGCTGCCACAAACCTTTAAGTCCCCTGACTTCAGGGCAGAGGGTGGCAAGAAAATAGTTAGGATCAGGAATGATGGTTGGCACTAGAAAAAGAACAGTTTAATAATAGATAAAAGAAAATAGAGGCAGTGCCCAAAAGTCATGCACATTACCCAAGGGAACTCTGTGGGGGCAACCAACTGAAGACCTGGAACTGAGGAGAACATGACAATATATAGGATAGGTCTGACGGTAAGGGTCTAATCAGAAACTCAAACTGGGATCATAATCATATTTGTACAACGTAACTCACCAATCATAAAGACATAACCTTATATGGAACAACTTCATTAACATGCAAATTCCCATGATCCTTTACTACTCACCACAATTAGAGACGGGTTTCCCATGACCTTAGGTTTATAGATGTTCAGCTTGGCCAACTCCCACACAGCTCTGTCAGACAGAACTGCCAGCAGAAACCACAAAAGGGGAGGGCAAGATTGAAGAGAGCACAGAAAAGGGTTCAAAACCTTAATGGAACAACAAAAGTACATGTCAAAAAAACTGTAAACCTTAACAGAACTTCTCCCCACCATACTTATTAACTCATCCTCATTTGCATGAGCCAATCACTACACCTTATTTATAACAGCAGAGGATACCTTAAGCAGTCCCCTAATACTCAGCTGATTGCATGAGTGATGATTTAGCAAATAGAAACACATTTTTCCTGCCCTTTCAGAGAAAAAAGAAAAGGCAAACCCCAATCACCACCACGCTGTTTTTTTTCAAAACAAAATAACAACAGTGAAAAACAATGTCAGTAATTTAATTATCTTTTAGGCTGACTGCTTTATTTGTATTTAAAAATTACCAAATGAGGGCTTTACATTAAGCCTGCCAAAAGGAACAGCAACTAGCAGATGTGCTTCACTTTTCTAAGGCTCATCACGAGTGAGGTGCAGCTGCTGATTTGACTTTCTCTTTTGTGGCTTGCTTTGAAATGTTGTCCTTTTTTATCACTATACACTAGTTTTATTACCTTGGGTTTCTTTCAAAAATAACATTCTTTTTGACAACATCATGCTGATGAGTTGCAAAAAAGATGCTCTGTAGATCTTGTGGTACATTAAAATTGTGTTAGTGGTGCAGAGAACAGGTTTAGGCAATATAGATATGTCTACAGGATGCAGCAGGGTGATGTTCATTTTTAATTAGTGGGACACTTCTCAATGAAAAGATGGCAGTTGTTTTATAACCAAGGCAGGAATATCAGCTGGAACACACTGAGTGTGTTTTTTCACCTGTGAAGAGAAATTGGAGTACTGCATGTGTTTTATTTAAACTCTGTTTAGGAGTATAAAGCGATGGCAGCACTGGGAAAGAGATTTGGCTGGCAAGGTTATTAAAGGGAACATTCCTCAGCTTGACATTATTCATATTTGAATAGAGTAGATTAGACACAGAATTTTCACTGTTCTACCTCTTAACACACCTGGTAATTACAACAGTATAAAATACAGAAATTATTTTTTTTCCAGGAACACAGAGGAGTGTGAAAACTTGCTGGAGGACAACTACTTAGGGAATAAATAAGCTACTGGAGAACTTTTGCAAAGGACTCAAAAGTTTGGGGGTTTTGTGTTCTGTGGATTTTTTTAAATCCTATCAAAGATTTTAACTGTACACAGAAGAGCTTCAGACTAAACTAAGTATTTTTTTCTGGAAAGAACATTTTGAGGGTAATGAAAGCAGCAATTACAATTAGCTGAGATGCTGCCATCCAAAGAGGTAGAGTTGTTATTTCATTTTCAATCCTTAGCAAAATGTACTAACTTGATTCTCAGCCAGAAAATGTTAGTCTCATGCTGAGAACTAAGTATGGATTTGTACAGTGGTCACAGATTTGAGTCAGAGAGTGGGTGGCAGGAATGAACAAGGGGAAGCAAAGGAGCTAGGAGCAGGGAGGAAGGACAAAAAAGTTGGTACAAATATTGATAACTATGAGCATATTCCTCCTCTCTTCCTCCATACACACTGTCTGACCCTATCTATGGTGTAGGAGCAGTGCCACAGTTTTTCTGGGCAACCTGAACCAATGTCTCACTAGCCTCACAGTAGAAATTTTCTTCCTAGGATCTAATCTAAATCTCCCCTCTTTCAATTTAAAGCCATTCCCCCTTCTTCTATCACTCCACTTCATTGTAAAAAGTTCCTCTCCAGTTCTCTTCCAGGCCCCTTTTGGGTACTGAAAGGTTCTCTACAGTCACCTTGGAATTTTCTCCAAGCTAAACAACCCAAATTCCCTCAGCCTGTCTCCATGGGATAGGCGTTCCAAGCCTCTGAGCACCTTCATGGCCTCCTCTGGATTTGCTTCAGCAGGTCCATGACCTTCTTATGTTGGAGGCTCCAGAGTTGTACATGTACTAGAGTTGTGATAGAATATTGTATTAGTGTTTTGCATTTGGCATTGACCCAAGAAATGACTTAAGAAAGATGAAAAAGACAAATTAGATCACACAGTCTGTCCTCGGTGTTACTTCCTTTGTACTGTTTGCTTATTCCAGTCCACTTTACAAAATCTTAATAACACATCTTTCCAGCTCTGTCCCTCAAAGGCTAGTCTGAAATCTCCATAAATTTTAGAAGTTAGCCATGAAATTTAAATTTTCTTTTGTTTTAACAGATAACTGGTCTTTACTACAGATCATTGTCTCTTATGAAGAGTTTAAAAATAATTATCATGGTAAATATAAATAACTGCAAATTTTAAAGCCAGATGTTGCAAGTCCCTGCTCCTAAAAGTAATCTTTTATAAACTGTGTTTCAATGGCAATATTCACCTTATTAAGAAACACAGCATGAGTATGAGATCTGAATATTTCTGTGTTCAATTTTTAAAGTAGTGGAATGTAGTAGAAAACAGTTTTAAATACAAAGCAGAAGATGCTGTCTAACAACACAGAAGAATTATCTCTAGAACCACCTCACTGAACTTTAACACTTCAAGTGAATAACAGGAAATGCAGCTGTGGGAGGGGTGGGGAAAGGGAGGGTGTGATGCCTAACTCTTGCTGCTTTTAGACAAAGAAACCCCCACAGACTCTTCCTTTAGCTGTACCTTTTAATGTGTGAACCTGCTGGTGTGAATTCACATTCTGACCCACTTTCTCATAGGTGTTCAACCTGGGACTACTTGGAACCAATTTTAGATTGTCTCATAGTGGTTTCTTCAATAGTTCCTAATGACTACCTACCGTAACTTATTATAATAACTACTGTGAATTCCTGTTTCAGATGTCTAGCTCCCCACTCATCAGGCAGAAAATGCAGACACTTATCAATGGTTCATTTCAGGACTACAGGAATACAGATAATTTTCCAGCATGGAAATTATTGAGTGTTATCACATTGACGATCCTCTTTGGATCACCGAGATTTGAATTTGTCTTATTGAACATTATTGCATTGAAGTTTTATTCTATTGTAGATATGATCGATTGTGCAAATACATATTTTTCAGTTGTTTTGCATGATGGTACCACTTCTTGGAATAGTGAAATATACAAGAACATTTGCCATATAGAGCAATAGATTTTTCTACATCATTAATTAGTTAGTCAAAGTGAAGTATTGTCACTTAATAACTTAGTAGGCTTATTTGGTCACATTTACTGCCTGTTGAAATATGATAAGCAGATATTAGTTTTGCCATAACTAATTACTGAATAAGTAGATACTGAATAGATGTGTAGTAGATGTATACACTTAGAACTGTGGCTTCATAGTGGTTTATTTATTATGTCTACTCAGCAGTTAATCTTTAATTTTTTGACATGCTAGCATGATTTTGACTGTATCTTGAGATTGCACATAACAACTAGGTGAGATTAAGACTTACTGCTTAATCCATCAAAACATACATGCAAATTATCATCCTCAAAAAGATATAGGGAAGAATTAGGAAAAAGGATGACAAAATCTGCAAACATTGACACCATCTGAAAAATAAATCTGATTTTTCTTTTTATCTTTTTTTTTTTTAATAAAAAGTGCAACACAATCACTAAGAGCAAACATTTTCACTAGGCTATCAGTCTCAGAGAGCTGTTTTTTCTCTCTGGATGGACTTGTAGTAAAATACAGGGCAATTTTATTTTGACAGACATGTATGCAGTAGAGCAGGAAAAGAGGTTAAGCAGAAAGTTATTTGGCTTGTTTTGTTGCTTCTGTGCAGAACCTTGGTCAGCGTTTCCATCCACATGTCATGCAGGGCATTCTTTAAAGAACACCATCTCTTTTAAGCTTACGCAATTCATTCTGGAGAAGCACATGTGCCTCAAGAGTTTGAATGGCGGGTTGAGAAACGAAAGGGCTTGACCTGATCTCAATTACATGCTTTAAAATCCAGCGGTCTGATTTTACAAAACATCTCCCAAAAAGGGGCATATTTATGCGCAGTAGGAGATTTAAATGCAATGCAAATCAGTCAGTCACAATATATGCTCAAATATTTATCTTTTACAATAACAGCCTTTGGTTTGCATCTTGAGGAGTTTTCTCACCTTTCTTCGTACCTTTCCTGGCTTTCCTCCCCACCTGAGGCTCCAGTGACACACAGAAACTCTTACTGACCTCTCTCCAAGCCATGGCCCACCTGGTCACACATGTCCTTATGTGGCCTGCCCCTGTCACTTGGACTGCTGCTGTCTCTGAGCAGATTGTCCCCCCTGGGTGCCATTCACCCACTGGGCTGGTTCCAGGGAACAAAATGCAATCAAGGCAATTCCTCCTTAACACAGACACAGTCCTAGACCTCTTGTCATTCCCATCCATCCAATGCTACCACTAGCCTACTCTGGTCTCCATTGCCTTCATCCATTTAACCTCTAACTATTTTAATCACAAATCCAAAATATAGCACAGTATAGGACACTATGAGAAAAACAAAATCTATTGCGGCCAAAACAAGTACATAAGCACTCCTTTCTACCTCTCTGCATTTCTCCTGAAGCTTTATGTAAAGGAATTTGGATATAAACTCATGGGAATAGTGCCTGAGAAGGTTTCACACCATTTTCTCCTAACTAGTATTTACCATGCACTTGACAGAAATTAGCTTGGGGATAATTTTTCAATATAAAAAGAAAAGCTCCTGGACCTGGATGAAGGAGAAAAACAAAAAGAAAACCAAGAAATCCAAAACAAGCATGAGGTGCACCTAACAGGAATACTTTCAAAAACTTTATGAAGTGGAATTTTCTAAGTATCACAACTGCAATGTGACATATACCACAGATGGATAACATCACAACAGGAGTACACTTTTATGACTGGCAAGCAGGTGTCTGGGTTTATTTAACATTCTAGCTAGCATAAACCAGATTTTTATTTATGACTGGAATAGTTGGTACATATGATATTGTTTCAAGGAAGCGGAGAAGCCAAATCTCTGTGAAACATTTGCAGATTGATTTAACGTGCTTCTTCAGATATTGTTTCATCTTCTAGGAATTTTCAAAAGGGTTATTTTCATCTCCTATTAGAGTATACAACATCCATTCACTCCCTATAGTAGTACCCTAAGCCTATGATGCCTCCATTCCTGAGATGAATAGGATTTGCCTGCAGTGGTTTCCTCCTGGGGGGCTGCTACCGGCAGGCTGCTTACCCCAGACCAACCGCAATAGTTGTGTGGGTCCCTCAGATCTGCTAGCTGGAAGAGTGGGTGAGGTTTTGGAGTGAAGAGCGGGCTTCTGCCGTGGGTTTGAAAGGTGTTTATTGTTGCAGCTCCACGTGCAAAAGGCAAGGCTCAGCCTGTCCTTCTCCCTTATGTACCCCAGGACACAGCCTGAGGCCACAGGAGAATTCGGGCCAATGGATGGAGAGGGGTTGGGTGTTCTAGAGTGGGACACTCAGCAGGACAATTGAAGAGGGCAGGTGCTTGAGCACCAGGCCAAATGGGAGATGATTTCTCTTCAAGTTTCCAGGGTGATTGACAAGGGGCTCCCCTCTGGGAGATACCAAGGGGATCAGGGGACAGGTGAGAGGATTTGGGAAGGGACATACCAAGTACAGACAAATACAAATACAAAGTACAAATTCAAAACCCTGAAACTCGTGTCACTACATTTGCCCTTTTGCATGCGCAAATATGTGTATTGTGTATGTCAGAGAAAGAAAAATACACTTTTTAAAAAATATAATACGAAGCTAATTTTTGTTTTTGTACAAACTATATTCAGCACTCACAAAGATAATTCTGCACTCCAGGTAAGCCTTTCATGGTTACACACCACAGTGCTGTTAGACAGGAACACAGCTGGTTTCTGTGCCAGGGTGACTAACTGAGAGGGTTTACACATATCTTCTGCAGCCCTATCAGTCAGTGTTCAGACCTGAACATGATGGAGATGATAAAGTTCAGGACACTGGCCACTGTTCGTGCAAGGACTTAAAAATGTTATTCATAGAAATGAAGGCTACATGTGGAGTAACAAGCTGAGCAGGAGCAGATATTCTTTTGATGACAGGCCAGCAGCCTTCTGCAATGAATAATTGGTAACATGGTCCCTGTTATAGCTTTGTCTCAGGACAAAGGTAACTCTTCCGAGCATGCTAATGCAAGGTTAGCATTAGCCAGGCATAACTCCAGTAGCAATACAGACAAGCTACTTTACTTTGAGCAGGTAGAAAAGAGAGTTCAGTAGTTTGTGTGCTACTCCTGGCCAGAAAACCAGCTGAATGTACAGATGGAACCCAAAGCCTCTCACATCGAAGTTCATTTGAGTGTTGCATTGGGTACATGAATGGACAAAGGAGTGCCTCAGCTCTCCTGCAGCTCTGATCATAAGTGCAAAATTAGGCAGAAACTGCTGATAACTGCTCACCTCATGGACATGCAGTTATATGGAAAAAGACACATGATAGCTAATTGCTGAAAACAAATAAACTTAGATACCATTTGAGAATGTTTAGAGCCACTGCAGCAAATCATTAATATAAAAGGTAGATTTTTCACTTCCTAGTGTCTTATGAGAAAGGCATGTTAGTCAAAAACAATGTATGGGGCTCAGAACAAAAAATAATGGGTTGAAAATAAAGGATCTGTGGTACACAACGTGTAAGACTACAGGTCTGAGTAGTGTTTTAAATAAACCTTATAAACATATGTAATGGTTTGAAAGCAAAACTAGTGAGAGGCTCCAAGTCAGAAATACAATTTAATAGGAAAAGAAAAAAAAGAAATAAAATAAATGCAATAATACAAAAGACCCCTGACAGAGTCAGAATACAACCTGAGCAAGATGATGGAAGCAGCAATCCCGTAGAAAGGTCTGGTAGCTCTGATCCTCTGTAGATCCAGTGGTTAAGGTACCCCGTATTGTCCCAGATCCCAGATTATATGCAGGTGAGAATGCTTGGCTCCTCCCCCTGGGTGGAGCATCTCACAATGGGATAATGAGTCATACAGGGGGGTCCTTGATGGCCCATTAACGGGAGATAACTCCTGGTGGGAGTTATCTGTAAGTCATCAGCAGGCCATTAACAGAAAACACGTTATCAAAAGACCCATTAGCAGAGGACACCTTAACAAAAGACACCCTAACAGAAAGAGGGAGGGGAGAGTCTGGAAGAATGCTGCTTCAGCAATTGGTTTCAACAGTTCATGAAGATGGTGGTAGAATACTCCGTGCACGTTCTACACCACAACCCAGGACAACATAGCAGTGAAAAAAACACCATTATTATTCTTAATTTACCCACAGGGAAAACAAGCTGTGTTAAAGTTGTGTATCTGACATAACACAGGTCAATAGCAGAGTTTGAAACTATGTAAAGGGGTCTCTGAAATCTAGTAGCTGGCACCCTGTTCCAACATTCATTGTCTGTCCTACTGGAAAAGAGCTGCAGGACACAAGCAACTTGTGAGTTAAACACATTTTGATTTATTCCAATAAGAAAAAGGGATTCTTTTCCCCATGCAGTTCCTGAAGATTATAGACTGTGCTATTCCCTTTAGCAGTGCACAGGTTCATGAATGATTAATGATACTTTAGGTCAAAAATCACTGAGGAGTGGTATATTGCAAGTTTTACAGTGTGATCTGTTACCATCAAATGTATCTTTTGGTGTTTCTTTTGTTGGATATACTGTTCTGTGAACTGGATAATCCTTCCAATTTTCCCCCTTTCTCAAAATTACCAGGTAGGTGGGAGTGAGAACAAAATTTCACTCCATGAAATGGGTATTGTTGTTAAGCATCTTGTTCCTTCTTTGTGTGCTTGGTAGGTGAAGAGTGGGGGGAAAGGATTTAGCTCTCATTTTCTGCATTTTTCTTCTAGTAGTAAGGTATAATTTGCATAGTTTATCACTGCAGCTTTTTCAGCTGCTTATTTTGGGGCTGTTTTAAGGCAGCTAGCAATATTCATCTAAGTAGCTTTGTCTGGAAACCCTTGCCGTCGTTGAGTTTTAGAAACAAAGAAAAGGATGAGTCACTGTAAGCTTCAGAATATGAGTGATCCTGCGGAAAAGATGATTGGAACAGTACAGGGGTTAATAAAAACAGTTGGGGTTTGGTTCGGGTTCTTTTTTTTTTTTTTTTTTTTGAGACTATAAGCCCTGCTTGTGAGTGTAAGAAGATAATAAATTATAGAATTAAAGGTAAAGTGCCTGGCTGGAAGAGGCCTCAAGCATCATCTGGTCCAATCTTGCCTGGCAAAATCATGATCCAGATAAAATGACCCTGAACTCTGACTGGCTGGATCTTAAAAGTGGTCAGTGTCGGAGAATCCACCACTTCCCCCTGGAAATTATTCCAAAGTCTGATTGTTCTCATGGTGAAAAAATCTTCCTTGTGTTCAGTTGGAATCTTACACCTAATTTTTTTCACGTGACTTGTTTTTAAACAAGGAGTCTCCATCTTCTCTGTAGCCACCCGTGAAATACCAGAACACGGTGATGAGGTCTCCCCTAAGCCTTCTCTTCTCATGGCTGAACAACCCCAGTCCTCCCAGCTTTTCCTCACGCCAGGCTCCCCAGTCTGTTGAACATCTTTGTTTTTGGACACTCTCCAGCCCGTCCATGTCTTCTTTTTTTGTAGTGAGAACCAAAACTGAATGCAGCATTTCAGGTGTGGCCTGACAAGCACTGAATGGGGTTGGATGATGACTTCTTTAACTCTGCTGGCAATACCCCTGGTGACCTCACCGTGTTGGCTTTCCTTGCCACAGCAACACAGTGTTCACTGGCCAACTTCCATTTGGTTTGTGCTCTTGCTTTTCCAGCTCCATCTTTGCACGTGCTAGCAACAGCCTCATAGATCTTAATTCATCCTCTTTTCCATCTCTGGTGTGCCTCTCTTTTTGTTTTGAGCAGTCTCAGCACTAAACAGATCAGAGCTAAGACAAGGGGCTTTCTTTCTCCACCTATTTTCTTTCCCTTTAGAGGGAAACTATTTTTGTATTTCCAGGAGAGTGTTTTTTAAAAATCCCCAGCACTTGCTAGCTCCGTTATTGTCCATGGAAACTTCTCATGGAATCCCTCCCAACTGAGCTTTGGGTGAGCAGAAGTTTTCTCTTCTAAAATGAAGTCCTAACAATAAGAGAAACAATGTATCTCAATTTTCATTAAAATAGATAGTTTTATCTGTGATTTTTCAATATGTTAGTTGTAGACTACCACAACTTCTCCTAATTTTAAGTAACAATGACTGGAATAACTTTGTGAGGGCAATTCAGATTACATGGAATGAAAGCATCTTCAAAGTAATGACTTTCTTTGATTAGATTAAACTAAATATATTACATTTATTTTTGAACTGTACTGCTCATGGGTGAACACTACATCTGCTGCAGCTCATGTAGCCGTGTGTGCTGCTGCGCTTTCCTTTTTTGCAGAGAGAAGAGTCAAGAGGGCAGAAGGGGAGAGAAGGGGAGTTCAAGAATGGCAACACAGCAAATCTGATGTGAGGAGGATGGGAAAAAATGTACTCACTGCAAATTAAAATTAAAAAATTGGCCAGATTCAGGGAGTCATTAATGGCTAAAGTACAGCAGAAGTTAATTATAATATTTACCTGAGCTGTTTGCAAGTGAACTAGAGAAATAGGTTAAGCAATGCTTATTTAAGCATCATTTATGCATGGCATATCTTGACAAGAAATAAATGTCTGTTTTAAACTTATTGGTTTTAGTTTGTTCTTTGTCTTTTTAGACCCATTACAACCCAAGTGAAAACTACCTGGGAATCTGAAGAAAAACAAAACAACAAAACAAAACAATGCTGAAGTGGTTTAATAAAAAATATGTAGAATATTTCATGATGGCATTTGTAAATGCTTGTTTCTCATTATAACAAAAAAACCCCACTGGCACTAACAAAGAAAAAGTTAAAACAAAACTTAAACCTGTGTCTGTCAGGAAAAGGTCAGTTGTAGATAATTGCTGAGAGTTATTCTGTACTGAATACCATGCTTCAAACTGTGTGATTCTTCACTCTACACCTGTTCAGAAAAGATCACTGTTATTTTCTTTTGCCACCACAGTAATTGATAATTTGTATTTTCTTACTTTTATGTCCCCTCAAAACAATCACAGTATTTTACTGAAACTTCTCAAAAAACCCTTTATGCTTTGGCAAACACCAAGAATGAGGAACAATAATATAAATAATAACAGTTTTTTAAAACACCAAAAATAACAACAAAAACAAACAAAAACAAAACCAAAAACAACAAAAAAGGGTAAAAATGCCTACAACCGTCCAGAAACAAACTTGGCTCAAAATGAGTGATCATCATGGCTATCTACCCTGACTATTTTGTTAATACTAATTTATGCTTTAACTAGGGCATGAGTGCATGACAATGTCAAGGAACTGTTGAACTATGCTATTTAAATCCTGTCTTAAATGAGGATGAAGAACCCAAATTCTGCTTAAAACATCACTACATATTTTCCCTCACAAATAAATAATCTTTGCTTTTATGGATTGTCCAAATTTTTCCTTGATGCTTGGCTACAGATACAAAAGCATGGGTAGAAATATCCTAAATTGTAAAGAAAGAAATGCATTTAAAAGGAAAGTCTTTTGTGGTCTTCACAATAATCTTGAATGTGGCTAAAAGAACCAGTAGGAGAGACATGAGGCTGGTGACAGATTACTGAAGAGCTTGTTACATCACATATTTACCCAAGAAGAGAAGTTTGGCCTGAGGGGAATTAAATTCTCATAATTAAAAAAGAGTTCTTTTTGAAGCTAGGAGACTTCTCTTAGTGCTAAGCCATTGGAGAAACGTTTTTACAAGGGAAGTATACTTGAAGTTTATACATTTAAGTGCACAAAATACATGAAAGTCAGGACATAAGAATTTGAAGCACTCAGGATGCAAAGATGGTCCTTTCCTAGTTACTATATTGATTAGTGTTCCTGCAACTCTGTGTTTTTACTTTTATTGTTTTAATCCAGTACCAACTAGTATAAAAACTCAGTTGAAGGAAACATATTTTTTACAGCCATTTTCTTTTAGGCATGTCCCTTTCTTCAGTGGAAATCTGATTTACGACACCTGGTCCCTTTCAGGAAGATTATGGATCTTGCATCCTTGCAGCTGAGCTACAAATTGTTTAGTGAGGGGCATGACCTAGAAATGCTAGAACACAAGTAGGCGATGAGGAGGGGAAGATACTGATCTCTTGTCTCTGGTGAGAAGTTATAGGACCTGAGGGAATGGCTTGAAGTGGTGCTGGGGAGGTTTAGGTTGGATATTAGGAAAAGTTTCTTACCCCAGAAGGTGGTTGGGCACTGGAACAGGCTCCCCAGGGCAGTGGTCACAGCACCAGTCTGACAGAGCTCAAGAAGCATTTGGAAAATGCTCTCAGGCACATGGTGTGACTCTGGGGGATGGTGCTGAGCAGGGTCAGGGGTTGGACTCAATGATCCTTGTGAATCCCTTACAACTCAGATTATTCTGTGATTAAGTACTTCCTTAGGAAGTGGAAGCAATAAAATCAAACCTGCATCAAGTGAGGATACTATGAAATTACAGCTCTTTCATCCCTGGCAAGTACTATAAACAGTAGGGTGCTGTAGAACAGTAGGACCAGGTTTTCTACACATCGTCTTCTTTTCATTAGATTCAACTTTACTAGGTGTTGACTTTAAGAAAAGCACTGGACAGAGTGGATGCAAAACCTAGGTGGAGAATGCCTGGTATTTCCCCCTGATTTCTTATACACGTTGAAAAGTGGAAGAATTAAATTATTGTTTCTCTTTTTTTTTTAACTTACCTTTTTCTTCCCTCTAAAATTTAAAAAAAAAAAAAATGACATGCAGAAAATAAACTCTGATCTGCTTTACCAGAAAGTTTAATGTTTAATGAAAAGTTTCTATTTTATTCAACTGTATTCTTCTGTTCTCAGGACTGATGTTTCACTTGTTCAAAACTTCAGTACTGTGCTTTTTTTTTTTTTTTTTTTTTTTTTTTTTTTTTTTTTTTTTTTTTTTTAATAGTTCAGGAATGTTTGTGTGATTTCCTAGAGAAAATGGGTTAGATACAGTGGCTGGGTTTCATAGCACCTCATTTCTGGTGTGCAGCATGTAAACTTCCATGGCTGAACTAATCACCTTAAATACACTTTATGATGAGTGGAAAGAAATAATAAATTCTAGGATGTGATTCATTAGGTCTACTTTGCATATCCACTTCAGAAAATACTGAATTGTACCTAAAATTGCTCATTTTTCTTCATTGACTTCAGAGCTTTAGAGGACACCTGTCATCATCTGTACTATATGCAGACATGAATATTTAGATAAATGATTTCTTTCCAACTTACCTTTCAAGTTATGCTGTCTTTGGGAAAGTGTTCCTAAACAATGCACATTTTTTCAGTCTCTGCACTAAAATTTTAATGCACATAAATGTTAACTAATTTGGATGTTTAAAGTTCAACAAGTAAAATATTTCACCTCTTTAACTACTTAAAGAAAGTCAGATTACTCTGTATTCTAATAGGATAAACAGAAGTGTGGGATCTAGCCTAATCATTCAGTTTGGAGTGGAGTTCAGAAGGTCATTTAATCCAGGTGTCTGCTCAACATTGATTTTGAACCAGGATGCTCAGAACTTTATCCAGTCAGGTCTCCAAGATCTCTCCAGACTCTATGGATTACCTGTTCCATTGTTTGACTGTCCTCAAGAGGAAAAGCTTTCCTCTTACCTCCAGATGGAATCTCTGCTGATTCAGTTTATGATGTTATCACTCACCCTTCCATCATACACAGCTACAAAGGCCACTGTTCTCTCTTCTTGATGACCCTCTCAGAGACACTGTGAAGCTGCTGTCGTGTCCCTGAAAGGCAGCTCTTCTCCAAACTGACTAAGCCCCATTTCCTCAGCTGCTGTCAGAGGACAGTGGTCTAACCCCACCACCACCCAATGATCACTGACCTGTTAATACAACCCAATATATTGGGATGCACTGCTGAATCATGTTTACTCTATTGTCTATCTCTGAGGCAGAGCTCATCCCCACACAGCCCATTACCAGATTTTATCATGAGTTTCTTCCTTCCCAGGTGCAGAACATTACTTGAATCCTCACTGAATTTCATGAGTCCGTTCCTCAGCCTGTCTAGGTCTCTTGGAAATACAGCTCTTCCCTTGATTGCCTAACCCTCAAGCTACTATATTTTGGGTATTATATTATCACAATTTAAATTCATGTATCAAAATTAATCTCCACTAAGAAAGGAAGGATGTTAGGAGGAAGAAAGCACGATATTCTAGATCTCAAAACTGAGAAAAGCAGACTTTCAAGCTGCTGAGAATTTGAACACAGTATGACCATATTCCTTCAGTGCTGAGCAACAGTGGGTCTGACCTAAAGTCGCAGGGGACTGCTTCTCTTTCTGTTCCTGATTACTATCTTAATAACACTTAGAAAAAAAAAAAACTCCACGAGCATCTGGCAAAGATTCCTAGCACCAACTTTAGAAAAAGACCATCTCCTAGCTGTTAAAAATCTCATCTCAAATATCAAAATCCAGGTTTAAACTCTGAGACTGAGGGTAGATTGACTCTATAGACTGTAACATGGTATTCGAATATTTGTGCCTCCTTAGACAACAAAACAAGCTGTAGGTGCACAAAGTTCCAAGTAATTTAGATATTCTAGGCCATGCAGATTTCCAAACTCATTGAAGATTGTTGATGTCAAAATTTGCTCTGATGCCTCTACTGTATAATTATAGAATCAGCTGGACAAATTAGGTATTCAGAAAGAGGCCTACTAATCCTAGTGTGAAAGATCTAAGTCTGTTCTGAAATCCATCCTTTTCTTTCTTAAATGTTTTATCTCAGGAGAAAAAGTTTTTCAATATATGTAGAACAAAAACACATTTCACAGTATGCTGGGGGTCTTTTTAATGAACCAGGTTTTCTGCTTTATAGCCAGGTCTACCTATGAATATTGCTACATAGTTTTCATTAGTTTAGCTCCTCAATTCCTTCTGTTTCCGAGATTGTTTGCTAAAATGGTGTGGTGTATAAACCACAGAACAGAAAATAACTGATGTAATCTGATGGATATTGTTTTAGCTGATTTTGAAAATCAGCACATATTAATTTACTGTTATTATTTCTAGTAAAATAGATTAAATAGATTAATCTCTTTTCCCCTAACACTTAATTTCCCTGAAGAGACCATCTGGGACTGAGAAAATAAATTAACATATTTAAAGAGATGTTCAAATGACTATATTATTTATTTCTCCTCCATTGTGCTAATGAACTGTTTCTTATGTAAATGTAAGGTGCTGGAGCTACATTGGAAACTCTCTACATCTTTGTTTTTCCTTTGGATGTAGGGAATGAGGGATTTCGCTATTTCTTCAGAGGTTTGGTTAATAGATTTTTGCAATGCAAGACAGACAGTGATCTTAACTGTGGTGCAAATGCACATAGACTTCCTGCCAAGGCTTAATACAACATTGCTTTCTGGTAGTTCTATGCATTGCAAGCTACTGGACTTGAGGGAGAAAGAGAAGTCAGAGGGAAACACACATGAGAGGTGAAATTCTGTACCAATCACAAGTTCTCCTCTGCTGACTGAGGAACTTTGCATAGAAATATATGAGCATCCACTTTTAATCCAGCAAAATGTAGGGCTACTTGTACTAACAAACCCATGGGTTTGAGCTGAGCTATCAGGAAATGTTTAAGAAATACCCTCAGAGAAGTATTTGGAGGTTATGATTGTGATTTGGACTTACAAAGTGGTCAGTATTGCAAATAGCTGGAAATAGCTGGAAAACTAAATCACCTAAAATAGAAACTTAATTTTTAAATTTCTGAAGGTGCCTGAGCAACCCATAGCCATATCTGTTTTCCATCCATATAAACATCTGCTGATCCACAAACAACACGACTTGTTAGCTTATACCTCTTTTTAATTTAAATTAGATATGATTTTTAGAGTTAAGCCTTTGTTTAATTGTAGCTTTACAAATTCTCCTAAGAGTCCTTTTTTTTTCTTTTTTTTTTTTTCGAAGGTACCAAAAGAGGAATAGCACTGCCATGATGACCCTGACTTTACACCATGCTCATCATGGCACACTGTGTTAGCTTGCATGGTAGAACTAATGCAACATGACCTTATGCCATACTGAATGTCACAAAGACATTTTTTTTCCACCCTTCATTCTGGGAATAACTGTCAGAAGTAATTTTTTATTGTGTTAACTACTCAAACACTTACATCCACAATGGTATGTTTTATAAACCACCTTATGTTCAAACAGTCTGGCACTTGACTCTGGGACTATTTTCTCTAACCTTTAGATGCTTGCAGTGTTTTCCCAAATGGCTGCATTTTATTTACCTCACTAAGTTGCAACACTCAGTGCCAGTAACAAGCTCCCCTGATTATTTGACCAATCTGTATCATACAGTGGACTTCTATGTTGTGCTTTCAGTTTTCTCTTGGCCAGTCCAGAAGATTTGGAATATTGTTTTCTGGCAGATCATGATTTCAGGATGCTGCTTCTCCAGATCAAGAGGATGTTTAAAAGGAGATTTCTTTTTCAGCGTCCATATGGCTGATTTTCTTTAGCACGTGGAAAATTGTTGACAGTTCCATGAGATCCTAAATGGATAAGAAGAGCAGTAAATGGACTCAAGAGCAATCCTACAGGTCTCCAAGGAGAATTTGAATGAAACATGATTAAAAGAAGGAAAAAAGCCTGCAATTTAAAAGTAAACCTTTCACTTCTTAGTGGAGAATTAAGTTCTGTGGTTTTTTTTGTCAGATATCAGTATGAAAATAGACAGTGAAACGTCACTGGTTTTGTCCAGGACCACCTGTCCTGTTGTACTGTGCTGAAGCAAACTGCTCACATGAGTATTAGCTGATGATAACCTAATTTTTGTGTTGCAAAGAATTTAATTTCCAGCATCTGATGATGTAGCAGAATTTCTTAGGTTAGGTGGACATGATCTGTATTTGGACTGTGATTGAATCACCCAGACTGGGCCCCAAAGTTGAGGCCTGTAGGAGTTGTGGCGCAGCTGGTATTCCAGTTGCCAAGACTGCGGTGCAGTAAGAAATTGCACCTTAAGGTGCTAACAAGGAGCAAAGCGTTTTTCTAGTAGACAATAAGTATAACACTTGGTGGGGACACAGTAGCTGCCTTAAGAGTTTATTCAACAATGTGTGTTTGCATTTTTCCCTGTGCTGTGTGCCAATGGAAGAACACCTGTGAATGTAAAGTATGTAGCAATGTATGTAACCTGCCATTTTGGCCAGAATAAATGGAGAACGTAGCACTGACCATACTGGTTGTATCTGCGTTTTTGCTCTTGCCAACTTCTCACTTATTTGGGGGGGTCCCTCGGCTTTCATGATGATACGTCAAATACTTGCTGCAAATATTTGGATTTCATCACTCCACTGAAATAATTCTCCCCATTGCAAAAATATTCCTATTTTGGGACCCACTGTAACTTCCATTAGAGCCATTTGTTGAATTAGAGGAGAGGTTAAGTAATATTCTCATGGTGACATTTTGCTCTGGAGTACACTGAACTTATGTCTGTCACTTGAATTAATTTATTGCTAAGATGGTCCTGTTGAGTTTGCTTCAGTGTTTTTAGTATAAAACAGCTTGTTCAGGAATTAGTCCATTCAGAGTATAAGAAATTTATCCCTTCATTGTATAAGTGAAAAAGTTTGGAAACCTTAAGAACATATTTGGTTCATTTTTGAACAAGGAAAGAAAAAAAATCAATTTTTTCTTAATTAAAATTATGAAGATTGATGTTAACAAGTTCATCCTTGATATAAAGAAAGGTGAAGAGATTTCACCATGCTGCCCAACTTTGGAAACCTTGAATTATTTTCCTTAGGACAAAAGTCTGCTCAGTCTGTCTGGGTAGTCACAGGAGAAAGATGGATTCCCCCTTAAGCATGATAACTTGTGAATTATTATTTTCCATGTTTTCAGTCAGCATTTGAATGAACTCTTTTTCTTTTTCCCTCGACACTGCTAATGACCCCACAAAAATCTCCCAAAACAAACAAACAAACAAACAAACAAACAAACAAACAAACAAACAAACAAACCATAAAAGCAAAACCCCCCAACCCCCCCCAAAAGTAGTATAGGAAATACTGGAGTCAGTCCAGCTCCTTGCAGTAGAGTTTTAGGTAGTTGCTGAAGTGGAGTTTTACTGTGGCCCACTATAAGAGTCTGAAAGTGTTACATACATTGGTTTTGCTTCCCTATTTATTTATTTAGATTAGCTTTTTTAATGTTGTTCTATCCTTTAGGAAATATTGTATAGAGGGCTCAGGATGCAGCTGCACACAGTGTAAATACCAAGTTTTCTGTTTTGCTCACAATTTCTTTGTTAAAAATTTCTTAACTTTATATTTTCTTTTTGACTTCTGTTAAGCAGGCATTTCCTCAAAAAATATCTACAATGACTTCAAAAATCTGTCCTCTAGCTGATAATAGCTAATTTAGAACCCATCATTTAATATAGTTTTCCCCGTGTTTATTACTTTGCATTTGTCAACACTGAATCTTTTATATCTTTTATTACTCATTCACCTCTGTAACTCTGTAATCAGTATTATCATTGACTTTATTTCTTTGATTGTTTTTTTTATCTGTTTTCTTGAAATTATTTTATTATTTTAAACAGTTTGAGTTTGAGTTTGAGTTTACAAACTCACATCTGTAAGTGAAACCTGTTTCTGACCAATGATAATTCTTCTAAGAACCTTTTTTATCAAATATGCTGTGAAAAGCTTGAAAGAGCCTTGTGTATAAAAGTCTGAATGGATCACCCATGTTCATGTGCTATTTCACTTCATTACAAACTTAATAGCTCTGTGAGGCACAGCTTTCCTCTGCAAAAAAAAAAATTAATTATTGATATTGAACTCTGTATGTAATATTTATCCATATATATATATGTATATATATATATTCCTACTTTTTCAACTGTCTGACCCTGCACAAATCCACAAACCTTTTCTTAAAGGTCATTTTCTTATTCTATTACCAAATTCAGCTACCAGCAAGTCATAGTCACCAATCACCATTAGAGCTTCACATGTCTAAATATGAAGTATTTAATCATAATTAAGTTAATTTAGAACTCTTGAGTGATTCCATGTAGTCCTTGAAACTTGTTTATCTTCAATTTATTAACTGATTCTGCATTCATCTCTACGTTCATTTCTGCCCACATATAAACAAACTCCAATCTGTCAAATTCTCTTAGCTATTTTTAGTGTATACTGATCTGAAAATATCTATATATTTAATTTTCCCAAAAGATCTAATGAATGATTTTTCTATTCTTGATCCCCTATTTGTGCTACAGAGCCTGTATCAGGCTTCATATTTCATTATTAAATTCTAAGTCATTGACAGAATGCATCTCAAAATCTTTACATTACATTTTCCAAATTATACTTTTTTTTGGAAAAAAAAAGCATCAGACCCTAATTTAGGCACTTATCTCCTACATTGTGTCTTAGTGTCCTATATTGGGCTGACTAACTGCTATCTATAAACTAATTAGAAGCCAGAAGCAGCAGGAGTGGTTTCAAGTGCTTTGGATCTACTCAGCAGAAGTAACTTTCTGTTTGCTCAAGGTAATCAGAATCATCAAGTGCATAAAGGCTTATGCACTGGTGTTATAAACACTAAATTTAGGATTCAGTTACAGCTGTATATGTTATTTATTTATTTGATCAAAAGTATAGTTTCTGCATATTTTTTGGTCACTAGAAAGGTAGAAAAATAAAGTTGTTGCTGAACTCAAACTCATTTAGTAGAAGCAGGAAGCAAACACTTTGAAATCTTTCAGTGATGCTTCATAACCTGATTTTGAGGCTTCAGTGATCACAGCCTTGATCTATGAAAATGTAATATTGACAGTGTCAAGTCAAATATTTCAGACAGTGGAATTTATTTAGGTCTTCATTTAATAAGGAAAGGAAAAGTAATTTGCAGAAAAATAGCTGAGACAAAGACAAATCTGTACTAACTGAGAAATCCTAAGTAAAAAATGAAAAGAGTGTATTACAACTTTAAAGTCATTGTATGCATGAATTATAATGCATTTGTAATGAAATATAAATACCTTCATGTGTACATAGCAGATAAAAATGGATCCCAAAAGGATCTTTACAGTGCTGAGTTTCTTCTTATTTAAGTTAGGAAATTTCAACACTATCCAGGTGTGGAATATTACTACTTTTTTTAACCCAGACCCAAGAATATTTATCATCTCCCCTCCCAACAACAACTCATTCTTTAAAAAGCCTTAAATAATCCTATTTTAAGTTTATTCAAGAATTTAAATGTGAGATCAACATTTTGTGTATGGATGGCTAATATGTTTCAGCAAATAAGGAGAAGGCTGCTATCATTGTATTGTAATCAACATTTCTGATGTTTACTCAGGCAGTATAATTGTGATTTATTGTCTTGTTATTTCTGTCATGTCATCTCTTAAAAGTGAAAATAATGTGTCTGGTGCCTGAATTTGGCAGTGAATGACCATAAAGAGAACATTACAATGTTCCTCAAAAACATAATTTCAACACAAAAAACAACCTGCTACTGTACAGAACACAAACATGGCATTTTTCCAGATATCAACAACATACATATTGAGGAGTGGCAGCTGTTAAACAAACAAGCAGCAAATGTGTGAAGTGTCATTTATCACTAATTGGAAAGCATTTGCAGAGCAATGAATTTGAATTATTAGTAACAAGCTGCAACTGAACATTAAACAAAAAAAAAAACAAAACAAAGGGGGGAAGGGCAGAGACAGAGAAGGAGAGAAAAAAAAGACAAAGAATGAGAGAGAATAAGAAAGAGAATAATTTATTGCTTTATAGGAGCAGTATATAGAGTTTCAAAGGATAGATATGGGGACATTGATTCCATTAATTTTAACTTTTTCTTCTTTAGGAATAAAGCAAAAAGAAAATCTCCTTGACGGTGTTATTTTCTCCATTTGCACTTACTCTTTTTGGTTTTTCTGTGCATTGCCTTGATAATGTCATGACTTGTAATCCTCCATTCAAGGACTGCCACAGACTGATGTTGGTCAGCTGTACACCAACCTGCTTCTTCTTGTCCGAAATGAGACTGTAAATTCCTCAGGACTGCTTCCTCATGCTTCATATTTTGTGTCAGCACAGAAAGGCCCTGAGCCATTTGTGAATATGAGTGTTACTGAGGCAATGAATGAGAATAAAAATTCCAGGTAGTTAGAGAAAATTAGGGAAGAGATAAATCATATCCTTCTTGAAGACATCTCTCCATAGCTTGATGGTTAAGGCATGAGAAATAGATTAATTCACGCTTGCTGGAGCAGGCTCTTGACCCAGCTGACAGTAGAGGTGTGGATCAAGAGCATGATGGCTCAGGCTTACAGGTTCTGCTGCTCCTCAGAGTGGTGTCTACATAAAGCATGCATTGTATTTGCACCTTCCTGAAGTAGTTCATGCTTTTATTCTCTGTCAAGACAAACTAGATATGTTTCTGTTCTTGCTCTTTATTAATAAAATAGCTTACAAAAGGATTCTAAACATAGATCCATTGAGAAGGCTCCTAATGTGAATAACCCTAAATTGCAGTTTTCAGAGTAAAAAAATATTCCAGAAGATTCCTGTTATCTTTGTATACTATTGTAACTACACTTTTTTGTTTATGTTCACTTCCAACAAAACATTAGGAGAAACATTGAAATCATAGCATTCAATTCATTTAGATAGATCACAAGAGGGTCTTAAAAAACAGAGATTTTACTGTGCCATCTCTGATTTATGGACAGAAGCAAAAACTAAATGCAAGGCCAAAAATCATATGTTGGGTAACATCTTACCCTATGATCAGTTTGATTGAAGTGAGTATGCCTACTTATGGACATGGTTTAGCTTTCCATCAGTGAGGGTAAAAATATCATCCTAAGAAAAGAGGATTCTAATTTGTTGATTTCAAGATGTGAAATATTTTAAACTTTCACTTGGATTCTTTTTTTTTTTCTTTCACAAAGCCAAGTGTGTAGAATCTCAAATAATCCTTTTGGGTGGAAAATTACCATAGAACACATTAGCACAGGGAGCTTTATCCTCCTATATCATTAATGAACTCAGTTTTGCTTCCTATGCTTTGTGTTTGCAAGCTTTGTGTGACAGCTGAACTCTTAGTTAATACAGCAGGGACTGAACCAGGAGCCTCAAGAGCTAAGAACATGAAATGCAGCAGCTTGAGCAACCCTTTGTAGCTGGGGGCTGTAACACTTGTGTTGTCTGTGAATAACTCAATGGTATGCTGCAGTTGCTTTGACTATTCAGCTCTGTTTTACTTTGAATAATTTCAAACTAAACTTCTTGTTCAAATATTTACACTCAAATATCTTATTCATTTTTGCTTGGAGTTTAGATCTTTGTAAATGGCAGACAAGCTTTTCAGATAAAAATGGCAGACACACATAAATAATTTTCTCTGATTTGCAGTAAAGCTTATTCCAAGGACATGAGGTATCATGTAATTTTATCAATGTAAAAAACCCCAAAACTAAGTGAAGAGTCAGCTAAGCTACCTTCACAGCCAGTGAAGAGAAGCAAGGAAAACTGTTCATATCACTATTTTACTTGCCTGTTCTAGTGGAAGGGAAAAATTCTAGTAACTAGAGTTCTAGATTCTCTCTCCTTTGAGTGAGAGTCCTTCCCACCTGCAATGAATTTTAGGTTCTGAAATATGGATGTTCAGTGCTGTTTGAGATACCATTTCCATTTGGCTTTCAGCCATCACTTCAGAAGAGAGTGGATTTTTGCATAACGTTTTTGTTATGTCTGCCAACTGTGGGCTGATGTCTCAGATACACTGCAACATTTGAAATAGCAGTGCAGAACTATGATTAGGTACCTGAATTATTCCCCTGACTATAGGCAATGAGGACTGGCAAGGGAATTAGCTACCCTTTAAATCCTAATTTCATTGACATCACTAGCAAAACTGATTTAATTTTAGTTGTGCAGGTGCAGACTATTACATCCCATGAGCCTCAGATTAACAAAAAATACACCTGAGCAAACATTTTAGACATATAGCAGAGAGTTTTTGAAAATAATTTTCATATCCTTTGCTGGAAAACAGTAAGCATCAAAGATAGTTTTGCATTATTATTTTTCAGAAGAAAAAAGGACTCCTAAGTAAGTCTACCAGCTGGGCTTGAGCATTATGTGTATTAAATAACCAAAGAAAGAAAAAGAATGAAAGACAAAACAGTTGGCTCAGAAGATCAGTGAGTAGTGAATTGGGCAATTTTTACTTTTCAAGTTTCACTGCTAGGAATATCTTTACTTCTAATCAACAGAACAAAATTATATAGTTTTAAAAAGAAGTGTGCATGATTGCATTATAAAATCTTTGCCTCTGCAGTATTATTATGGAAAGTTGTTTGCTTTTTCTATTAAGAAACTGTAAAGTGCCTGATTCAACTGAAATGGAGTCTGATAGATAGTGGAGGGACTGAAATCTCAGAGCTGTTCTCTACTTTGAAGTTTAAGTCCCTTTTGGAAGAGGTCATGTCTACATAGACTTTTAATTATTTTTTTTTTTACATTCTCCAGAATATGATACTCTTTAGTATTTTACGCAAAAATTCTTCAAGGCTAAAGAAGGAAAAACTCATGTATGTAATGTACACGTTATAGAAAAAACCAAAATGATTCAGAGGTTAGTAAAAAGATTTACGAAAATGTTTTAGTGTTGGCAGCTTTGTGACAACTTTAAAAGCAAGATCATAAGCCCTTCTGAGGCTAAAGGCTGACTTGTGAAGCATCTTAGCTGAGTGACAACAATGCAGCAAGGCACAGTGATTTATACATTTCCAGTGGCAGATGAAAACCAAAAATAAATGGAATTCCCTTGAAGAATCATTGTGTAAATAGTAATCACATATAATTACAAGCAACAGTTCTCCAAAATCTCAATAGATCTATTTCCATCCTCCTAGCAAAAATGAAAGACAGTAAGTAGTTTACCTGTAAGTTCCACTGGTTTCATAAAAAAGCCCAGTCTTCTCTGTAGATTAATTTGCCATTTCATTGAAAAAAAATCAGTGTATTCCAAAATTACAAAGGCTAAAACCACCCACCAGATTCATATAGGAAAAACAGCAGGTTTGCAGAAGAGTCTTAGAGCCTTCAAGCATTTAATTTAAACAATGAATGTGTGTGTTGCTTAGCCTGTCACCAGAATCCGTTGTTTTTATGATGATACTTCCCATATTCAAACAGTTCTAAAATATTGGATATTCATCTTTTCCCTTCCACTGAATTTTTATGGGTTTTTTTCTTATATAAGTTACACAGAGAGGATTCTTTCACAACATGCAGCAATGATATTAAATCTTCATAAATGCATAGAAGAAGAAACATGACATCAATAAAAAGTACCTGAAGGGGAAAGAATTTTGACAATAAACAAATTTCTTAAATTAAAACTAAATCACCAGTCTCTAGCCAGACACTAACATGAATCGTTGATCAGACAAATAACTCTCCATGTAATTGTTTTCCCTTTAATTTCTGCAGACAGAATTCAAGTCTGGAAGAAAAACACTAAGATATGATTCCCTACTAGGCTATGAAGTCTATTTCAAAGTCTTGGAGGGTTTAAACTGAGACATATCCTTTGAATTATTTTCATGTGAGATGCATGAAACCCTCTTTGTCAAGATGAAAACTCAGGTCTTTAGAAGTCGTGGATCTCTCCACACTCAGAGGCATTGGTAGTGGCCAATGTAAGCTACTTCTCACAGGTCCTGATGTTTGTGACTCTCACCCATCAGTCTGCCTTCTCACATCAGACTGGGAGGGATGATGAGGAAATTAGCTACAATAATGATTTTATAGCCATTGTTGTCTTACTGATCCCATATGGATTTACAGAAGATCTAGATTTTTCATTTTCTTCACAGTCTGCAACTGATATTTAACATCTTCATAGGCTAGATATTAAAATCCTGCACTGAATAATGTTTCTGCCTAATTCTTGCTTCATGAATTAGAGCTACGTCTATAAACCTCTCCCTTTCTGAGCTGCTCAGCCCTCTAAATTTTCTGGCAGCAGATCAAGGTTGACACTTGCCTGGAAAAACAAGAACTGTGCAACTCCCAAAACGGGCAGTTCTCTGAGCACAGATGGATGAACAAAGTACAAAGGAAGTCAGTGTTGAACATTACAAACTTCCACAGCCTGGCATATTCTTCAACTTCAGTGAAAACACAAGCTGATTCCTCTGCTGACAGGGAAACATTTTACCTACACCAGATTCAATGACTGGAGACAGGAGTGTCACATTTTAGTGATGTTCAGCCTGTGTGTAGAGAGCTCACACGTTCTCCTAATGGCTTTTTAGCCACTACCTCTGACAGCATCACTCCCACTAAAGCATAAAAGTAAGTTGTCAGCTTCTGTATGTTGTGTGCTGAGCTCTTTCAATTCTGTAGCCATTATTACTGCCATTACGACTTTTAAAAAAACTTACTATGTAATTGTGGATAATGCTAATCACAACAAATCTTTATAAAATGAAGTCCTACTTCTATTTACTTCCCTAATGACTGAATTTCACATTATTCTTGTGCTGTCAATTTGCTCCTTAGAAGACTGTGTTTTTATTTATTTATTTAACACTTTTCATGAGTGCCTAAGACAGCCTGATTCAATTGCCAGTCAGTTTAGTGATAATTACATGTTAGATGCTATAAATGGACACAAAGAATATATTTCCCTAAGAATCCAGAAGAAGAGGAAAAAGAATAAAAAAGAGCAGGCTTTAGAAACACTTGTAAACCACTTGTCTATTCGTACCAGCTGTTTGACACTAGCACTCCCCTTGAAATAATTTTTAGACTGAAATCACACAGTGATGCTGCTTCTGAAATGTTAATGTTTCCATGTCTGAGGCAAGACTAGATTATTCTCCCCTGAAGTTTTTTAGCAGGCAGTTATGTCCTTCCCAGCACCACCAACATTTTGAACCCCTACTAATGATACAGTAAAAGAACTGCTTTCTGTCTCATTTCTTTCAGGGAGTAAATGCTCCTTGTGACTCACATGGTCTTAGTCCTCTTGAATGCAGCTGTCTTTTTCTCATCAGAGTTCAAGTAAATTTACAAGAGTGTTTTAGTGAGAGAAAACTCAAAAGCTGCTTATTCTCCAAGCTCACTATGTTGTCCGTTTTCTGAGAAACACTCATTGTTCAATAATTATATTCCCCGCTGAACTCACAAATTATATCTGGGGGAGAGACAGGGAGGATGTTTCGAAGGTTAAATTGAATGGGAAGTTTTATCAGTGTGGTACATAAAGATCATAATGTGCTATTTGTTAAGGGTTTTGCTGGGACAAAATGTGGAATGTTCTCTCTGGAATATATGCAAGATTTTTCCAATGTGTTTGGAGCCTTAGAAGTTCAGAAATCTGCTGTGGAGAGCCTGTAGCTTTCTGGTGGTCCATAAGTGTATATGAAAAAGTTATTATACATTTCTGATGTGAGCTTGGGCACTTCTCACCAAGCAAGGGGTCTTATCATCTCTTTATTTGGCATCACATTTCTAGCCCTGTCTGACAAAGAAAGCTGAATTTAATTACAGCTATGTGTCTATTCCTGGTTGGTGGGATTGCTGTAGATATCCTGAACAGGCATCTGGAGAGGTGGCCCTATGGATCATCAAAGGAAGAGCAAAGACAAAATAACAGGAAAAGTAGAAAAGAACAAAACGGTGACTCTGTGTCACTTCTTTACCAACCAGAACTGGGTGGGGTTTTTTGTAAGCTCACATGAACAGAACTGGACAAGGTCGAGCTTTTCCTGCTTTGGCAACAGCTGAATGCCCCATTGTGCCAGTCAGTACCATTTGTTACAGTTACATTGTTCACATTTCCAGTAGTAAAGGAGCACCTTTGCTCCATTTTTCTCAGCAAATCTGTTTAATGGCAGTTCAAAACTTACGCTGCATTTTTCTCATGGCCAGCCCCCTCCCTCAGAGGACCACAGGATAATCCACATATGCATCAGGCACTGGGTGAGTATTTGAAAGAAGAAAATAAAAACTCATTTGCTTAAGTAAACCTGTAGAAGACCAGCCTAGATCAAAAGAAGTAGCAAGTAAAAACTTTGGTTGCAGTCTTGGGAGGCAGAGAAACATGGAAGAAAGTGATAGCAGATAATAAAATCTTCTATGTAATATTTTGCAAACAAAACCCCTGACATTTCAGGTGGTTTTGCAGTAGATCTGGTGGAGTGTTACACAGGTGATCACAGAAAATCCTTCAAATTAATGTGGCAAGTTTGCTGCACTCTTATTTATGAGTTTTTAATATTTTAATTGCTCTGTAACACTGAATTATTACAGCTATTTAGGACTGAGGTCAAACAGCTTATTTAAACATTTAATTATTGAAAACCTGCAATTCATCTATTGCTCTTCTTTGAAAATGGAACTTCAGAATGTTTTGATGAACTGCTATGGGAGAAAAAAATATCTGAAAACAATTTGAAAAGTCATCTGTATTTTCCTCAGTTTTTGATTTTAAAGTTTCACAACATGATGTGACAGATAGACTCTGAGGACAAAGAAATAATTTGCTTACAGTAAGTGTGTAAGATACCTCTTCAAAACGCTTAATCTGTCCTTTTCTTACTGGCCCTAAATTTGTTTCAGATACTGTGGAAGTCCTGCCAAAAGTCTTTATAATTTATAGGAGAAAAGTAAAACCTGGGAGGAATCTTAATAATTATCTTAAGAATTTAAGAGTTATTAAGAATTTTCTTTAAGGAAGGAAACTTACTTTTAAACCAAAGAAAATATTAAGAGGTATAAAAAAATAGAGTATACAGGGAGTTTTACAGTATCTTTCTGCAAACCTGTGTCCAAAATTGGCGAGGAATATTTGGAGCCTTGTATCAGATATCCTGAAGGCACAAGAAAAGTTTTACTAAATGGAAGGACTCAGAAGACAGTCATAAAAATTAGGCCTAGAAAAACTCGTCATAAAACCACAGTGTTTCCTTTCCTCAGCATGATGAAAAAAAATTAGGATAGAAAATCATTAGTAATGTATCGAAAGTAGACTGGGAAAGTAGATTGGGAAATTCTTGTATCATAGAACAAGAATTGATTTTACATGAGAAATGGAGGCAGGATATAAAAAATTGGTAAATGCTGAGACAGGAATTTGATAGAAAACAAAGAGGAAATGGGTGTTTGTAGGTTCTCCAGAGTGTTTGGAATTGTAATCAATTATAATTAATGTTGTGGAGAGGAGGTTGTGCCTTTTTTTAAATTGGAAGAGAAAAAGATAAATATCTGCATATTCTTTTATAGCCTCTGGTGGTGGCCACTGTAAAAAGATGCCTTAGTGAGTTAGAAAAACACATGAATTAATCTAGTAAGAAAAAAATGCATCCAAAATTAAATATAAATAATATAAAATTTGTCTTTTGAGGTTTGAAATTTTAAACTCAGTTTACAGACTCAGAAGTTCATTGGTCAAAGGAAGAGGAAGCCCAGTTTAGGGAATACAGTTGGACAAAGCATAAAAACTAATAAGCTAGGGAAGGTCCTAGTGCTTATTTGTTGATTTGCATTGTGTACCTTCAGAGAGAAACTAAAAAGATCAATTCTGAAGACTTTTATCTCCCTGCCCTGAATAGTTTCTACCTTTCAGTTATGTGGATATAGAAAATTTATATTAAGCCATTGGTGTCACCAAATCACGAATAATTGCTATGGTCAAGCTAAGATTCTATTTCTCAGTACTGTACAGTGGCTGATATAGACATGCCCAAATTTTCAGCTGACATTAACTTTAAAATGACCCTGAGAGAGTGCACTGCCTTATTTCTACAGCAGAAGACAGGATTTAATTTCCCTTTTTATTTTCTCCAATGACCACTTTACCCTCTGCTGCCTGATTCTCATCTGTCAGTGTCTGAGGTAGCCTGTAAGAGTTGAGGACAGGCAAGAGCTCCAGAGTAGTAAATTTATTAAAAATTCCTTTATTTGTCCACTAGATGACTCTCTGATCTATTGGACATTAGGAGGAAAAGTTGTGGACCCTGGGAATAAAAAAATGGATGTCAAGGTGTGAGGGGGAATGTGGGGTGGAGGGCTTGGTTTGGGTTGTTTTTTTCATTTGCTGTTAATATCAGTACTTCAGTATGCTAAAGCAGCATTGGAACAATCTACCCAAGGGTCAAGACAAAACTCAAGCTTATTTTTACAGCCAGCCCCTTTTTTTTTTTTTGTTTGGTTGGGGTTTTTTCCCCTTTTAAAGTCTTCTAGAACTTAAAGGTAAGGAATCATACACATGCACACAGAGAAGGAGAAAATCAGCAACCTTGGCAAACTTAATAGGCAAAAGTGAGTCTCCAGTGTTAATATCATCACATGAAAAAATAGGTATTGGTAGGAAACAGTGTCTGATGTTATTTGGTCCCAAAAGATCCATAAAGTTTCAGATCATTCCTTCAGTAATTTAGGTCTCTTCATTAGAACTGATATTGTTATTCCACCCCTTCTACCAAGAAAATTTTCAGGATTGTGTAGCATAAATGTTACAGTTGCTCTGCTTCTCATTTCTCTCCCTCCTGCCTCCTTCTTTCCTCCAGTGGAGAAATACTATGGTTCCTAATGATAAGAACTTAAATGCAGGTGTATGGAAGTCAAAAATTCAGCTCTAATTTGGTGTTCCACAATGGAGCAATATCTTGATGCAAGTAATTCTCAATCACAGATTGTAAGGCTGGCTGCAGAGCTGACATCTGCAGAATTTTAGAGCCTGAGAAGATGAGTGAGCTGACCAAGCAGGTTATGCAGACCTCTGAAGAGAACTATTGGATGAGGACTTACAATAAACCCCAAAATGTAGTCTGCTCTCATGTTTTCTGCTGAAACAAAGAGCAGATGGTATAGCTGCTTCAGAATTTGAAGCAGCCACTGTGCTGTCCACTCTTATATGTTAGACTGGATGACAATAGGCCACTTAACGAATAATTTCTTTAAAAGTACTTCTACTTGTTTATGAAGAGTCTAGGAACTGGCATTACTACAGCAAATGTTTTGTCTTTTTCTTTTTTTTTTTTGGATATAAATAGAATAAATTACTGTCATGTTGAATAAAAAAGTATAACATGCCCCAAAATCCAAATAGAGTTTACTGTGCCATTTGTTGCTGCTTATGTCTGATGGAATTAAAGATACAACCTTAGAGATCATGTGTGAACATTTACATAGTTTAGTTTCTGATACCATGACCAGAATCACCAACCAACCACCATTATTTGTCCAGGTCAAGAGATAATAATATTTTCAGAAGAACTTATGAAAAGACAATATGATCAGCAGAAGTTTAATGCAATATCTAAAAGTATGAGAAAAGAGATATATTTTGGTTACCTGTTAAAGTGCTCTAATCTTCAAATGCAAGCTGGATATAAAACTAATTATATCTACTTACAACTGAAAAAGTGTTTTCATAAAAGTAATGAGGATTTCTGAAATATTTGGATTTTTATATGCATTTTCAAATCTTATTCTAAAGTGTACTCATAATGAATGAAATAATGAACAAATAACTAGTTTAATTTAATAAACCAAATGCTAACTACTACATTTTTCCAAGAATGGATATTATCACTTTTTATTTCAAGATGGAATTATTTAAATATATTTGCATGTTTTTCCAGTTGTGAAAAAAAAGTAAAGCTTAAGCCTGTGAATAAAGACCTGGTGCAAATTATATTAATGTAAATGATATTTCAGTTTCAATCATGGATTTATCTCTGATCCTTTTTCTATGCTTCTTTAGGAATAACTGAAGCAGGGACTATGGAGTGATGTTGGAATTTCTCAGGCAGCCATTTTTACTTGATAATTTCCAGTCAACTCAGAAATCCATGAAAGGAGCATTTAAGATTTCTGCATATCAGTTTTTAAGCTGGGTATCCTTTACTCATCTGTCTTTCTAGATAGGAAATGTCATTACCTGATGGGACTTGATAAAGTGATTTATGGCATCTGATCAATCAGAGCATATGCCATCACAATAAACTTGAAAAAAAGTACAGTTGAGCAGTGAAGTAAGGCTACACAAATGCTTCCTGTCATTGTCTTGCATTGGTTAGCTATGAACTAAAATTCAATACTGAGAAATCAGGAGTTGGAGAAAAGAATTTGCAGAGAGATGGCTAGAATTTTTTATTACTTAAATTCACCTTTGATACTTTGAACTGCGCAGCATTATCACTTCAATATCTTCCTCATTTTAAATAGTTTCATGTTCTGTGCCATGGCAACTACAGGCAGACTATAGCCATGAACAAATTGAGTCTAGAGAGAGCTTCAGAAGCAAGTCTGGCCCTCATTCAAAACCTTTTGAAACAGATGAAAGAGTGTCTATTGACTTTGATGGGCTTTGGCTTGAACTCTTCCAGCTTCTACAGGCAGCCTTGGGTTCTGATTACGGCTCCAGATGATGTCCATGTATTTTATTCAATTGCTTCTTAATTATATGTATTGAACAGCACTGGAAAAAGGTCCAGGAACATAGGACGTTTGCCTTCAAGGATGATGTTATAACTGAATGTAAGAACATCATCCTTTTTTTATGCTACTGAATTTTCTGTGATTCCCTTCACAGCGACACAAATTTTGCTTTTGGGATATCATCCATCATGCTATACCAGGGGTGGGTGACTGTACAGGTGAGGTAGATTGGAATGCTGATGGACAGAAGAGGACAGGAAATACTGTCCACATCAGAACTACTTTTGTAACCATTCAGGCCTGGCTCAAAATTGCACTTACCAAGTTGTAGCAAAAACATCCTTAATTACATTTTAATCAGATTCAAAGCGGCATGACAGTGAGGAAAGGCAGGACTCCAAGCATATCAAGCATTATGTATAATATATAACACAATACATGTATTGTATATTATAATTATACGGAATTTTCTATACGGGACTGTCAGACAAAGAACAAGGTACCTGAAAAATAACAGCTTTTCTGCTTTAGAAAAGACAAAATGTGACCGTTTCTGTGATTTTCCAAAGTAAGACTGTCTTTGAAATTTTGTGGCCTTTCTCTCCACTTCTCTGAGTGGAATGTGCTGATCTAAGAACATGACAAGGAGGACAAATGGTTTACCACCTGCTGCCTGAGCACTCACCCGCAGGTCACCGGTCTTGTCAAAGAGATTTGTGTTGACAGAATATGAAATGGCATTGCCATCAAAACATATAAGATTATCTTTCCTTTGAAGAAAAACAACATCTAATGTAACTTTGAGGACAGGAAGGCAATTAGTTTTAAAGTACTAGACACAAATGGGGAAATGAATTTGACGTTGCATTTAATAGAAACTGGCAGTTTCAAACCCTGAAAGATGGACTTCTTATAGCACTTTTCAATGACAAGTCCCCAGCTAGTGAACTGAATTTGAACCATAAGAGTGGAATCACTTGAATAACCATGTCCAATCCTCAAAAAAGTTAGTCTTCTTGCTATATGTAAATGGATTTCACAGAACATCTACTCTTTGTGCCATCATACCCTCATGAGCCACAGACATCTCCAATAATGTACATCACAGGAATAAAGCAAAGGAGATTGTGGGAGTTGCATGAATTAAATAAAACTTTGCAGATGATGTAAGAAAGTGATCTACACTATATGTTAGAGAAGAGCAAACTATTTCCTCTGCTTGCAAATTACTAAACAAGAATCTGGTTAATGAATAAATCATTGAAAATATGAGCAAAATACAGCAATTAACCACTTGAGAAATTACAGTGTTATTAAAGGTATCAAACTTGGGTCTTTTGCCTGCCATTAATTCTGTCTTAATTTCCCCTTTCTTCAGCTTACATTAGTTTAACATCAGGACTTCAGCTTTAGAATCTGAGATTTCTCAGAGCTCTGGTAAAAGGTCTCACATGACTTTAAAATAATTTTTTGTCATTGCTTTGAGTGAGAGTTAAGGTAAGTTATTAACGTTAAAGTGTGCTAACTCAGTCGCAAATGATTACATTAATTTCTTGCATGTCAATCTCCTGAAAGCAATCTACTGTCTCCTTGCCATACTGACTATCACTAATACCATCTAACCAAGTTTTGATGAAGACAAGTGAGTACATATATGGCTGATTAGACATCCTGTCATCTATAGAAATACAGAGCATAATAAACTCTTTACTAGTAAGGTTACCTAGTTGATATTCTAGACGACTATTGGCTTCTTTTTCCTAGCACAAAGCATCCTTTCAACTGTAAATCTGTATTATTTATCCATGCCTTATCTGTCTCCATGTGTGCTACCTGAGATTAAGGTAAGACTAATGCCAGTAATCACCTGAGATTTTTCAGCAAATACAGAATGTATCTGTTTGGGGTTTTTTTAAGAGAATCTGCTGTAATTAGCAAAAACGAGGAATTTATAAATATGTGCTGATAATTTTTTCTCAGACATGCTTGAAGATTTCATTATCAATATTTAAAACTTCAAGTGTAATAGAAATCATCTCTCATATCGTTACATTATATACATTAGAACATCTCTTACATTGTATCACCTCAGAAAAATTATAATCTCATAGAATGAGCCATCAGATTAACATTTTCTAGGATATCAGTGCTGGCTTCTCACAGTGAAAAACTATTTCTCTGGCAGGTCACCAGATTTAAATTTGGCAGGCTGTAGTGTAGTGTAAGGTTTACTTGTTCAATCAAGCATTCAATTAACTAACATGTCAGTATGTTGGTCCTTTGTGAGACAAATAAATGGCAGCTAAAGTGCATTGAGCCGTCTGAATGGATAGTTGTGTAATTAATATTTGCTTTTAATTTATTGTAAGATGTCCAGATGCTCTGGCAATCAGTTCCTGGGAAATCCTTAAAATAATTGACTGAGTTCTGTAAACTTACTAGAGGGCAGCAAGTTTTCCTGTCTCTCTCTCTATGTGATTAGAGTTGGGCAAATGATTCAGCAGACCTTTTAAAATTCTAATTTTTTTTATTAATGTATTGTTTATAGTTCCAACATAATTTCTGTGTAATTTAGTGTTTGTTTAATAACAGTGTTTATCTATTATCTATAATCTATCTCAATCTATCATTGCGTTGGCATTCTCCAACTCAGTAGACCAAGATTTATTGGTTTAGCAGAGAAGAAAGCATGTAGTTTCAGGACAATTTTTTTCTAAGTTACTCTCATCTTTGTGAGCTACTCCAGCAGTTAATCTTAGTTGTGTAAACACTGAACAGGGAGAGAGAAAGGAATTTGCAGTGTGTGATTTTATTACATACGTGCTGTTATAGGATGAGTTGTCCTCTGAGCATGGTCCAGATGAGTAACTTAGGCTGTATGTCCAACTTTTACATGAAAAAAATCGAGCAGGAAGGGAGATCATAGCCTTTCAGTGTGTTTTTGCCCCACTTCAACATGTAGACTAAGATTATAGCTATGTCAAAGATTCTCTGTAGCCATTGGAGATCCAGGCATCTTCAGAGAATGACAGCTCAGACATCCCGTTCCCATTAACTACTGAAAAAGCCTAAGTCAATATTGATAATTGAAATCAGGTGAATCACATTTTTATGTGGCAACACTGCATTTCACCAAGGTCTGAGAGAACATGGGGTGCTTCTCAGCAACCAGATGAGAGCTAGGTTGAACTGCTATATTGCATATTTTGTATTTACATCACCTAGGGACACTGACACCATGGGAATGGCAAGGACATTTCTAAATATCATTCCATTGGTGATCATTTGTCAGTTTCATATGATATTACAGGCCCTGGTGGAAAGTCCATTATGTGTTCCACTGTGTCATTTCCAACACTATTTTTTATGTCTGGTAAGTCTTAAAATTGATTTTTATCTCCCTTCTCTGTTGCATTTGCATCATGCATTGCTCCCACTCAGAAATTGGACAAAATGTCATTTGTAGAAGGATCATTCCCACAACTATCACCCCTGGCTTATTTTTCCTCTGACCAAAGTTGTATTGATTTTTCTACTGCTGTCTTCCTGGCTAGCAGTTAATGATCACACTCAATGTACAGATAATAGAGATGCCAGTATCATTGTAGGGGTTAGCTGTGATCACACAGAGCCATTCTTCTGCAAAAGTAAAAGAAAAAACCAAAAAAACAGAGATCCCACAAGCATTGATCTACATAGACACATTTAATTGTATGATAATGGAAACCCCACCCAGAAGGGATAGACTAGCTCATAAATCAGATTTAAAGAATATCTTTTCAACCTTTACATCTTGCATTCAAGATATAGAGGGTTCGTTTTTAAGATAAAGTGCTTAGCAGTTATCTTTTTTTTACATGTAGTACACTATGATAACTTGTATGTTTAAAATTCCTAATATATTTAATATTTAGTAGAATAGAATATTGAATTTTATGTTTTGTAAGATTTATTTGACATAAATGAAAGCTTTTTAAAATACTTTCCAAGTAATATTTTCCAAACTCCACATAATCTGTCTTCAGTGTTCAGTTTTTAACTGGAGTCTGCTTGGGGGCTTTATTTTCAGGAGGCAGAAGTTTGACAATATTTGGAAAAAATAACCAGTTTGACAGGTCTTCAGTGAAATTCTGAGAAGCTGAGGTACCTCAAATGACTAGTCATATTTGTAAAACACTGAACATTGTGAACAAAAGCAATGAACAACTCTTTCATGTTTTTGAGCTATTCCAGCTGAAACTAGTTCATATAAGGATTGGAATAGTTAAAGAACACGAATTGAGTCTTCCTGCCAATATAGCAACTCTTTTATACGTGAAAACGTCTGTATTCCTTTTCCTTAGCATTGTTTGTTTCAGTAAAGCACACCCGATTATTTTTTAAAGTCTATGAAGGCTGCTAACCAAACAGTTCTCTAAATATCAATAGGAATTGTAGTCCTATCTCAAGGAAAAAAAGAAAGATATGATACTCCATAGATGAACATGAAACAGATTTTCTCTGACATTTTTTTGTTTCTACTTTATTTCCTTTCTCGTTATCTTGAACATTATTCTTAGGAAAGTCATTAAAAGTTCAAAGGTATGTATGAGATTAGGGCTTTCAGGAGAATGAAATTGAAGATCGGTTTTCAGTACTGAGATGTCTTGCAGTATGCAAAAACCTGACATTTCTATTGCTCTTGGGGCATCTTATCAGCAGACAGTGAACTTTGGGTTCCTACGGATTAAGAAAAGTTAGTAGCATGCTGTGAAATGGAAAAGCAAAAGATTATCCTCTTTATTCAGCGTACGTGTCCAAGCTTCTAGCATGGCAAAATTTAAAGGGTATCGTTTCTATAATTGGTGCTTCTAACACAGAGAAGTTTTATCTGCACATGCTTCTATCTGTATACAAAGCACAAGTATAAAAGAACAGCCCAAGATTTCTGCTGAGTATGACTTTTCTTTCTAGAACCCATTTTTTTCTACAAGTCTTTTTTCCCTTATTTCTTCAGCTTGAGAGATAAAGTAGGAAACTCTTCTACAGCCCTTAGGGGATCCAGGCAGTATTACTGCCAGGATGAATCTGCATATTAACTAACCCTTTGTGTAGGGGTCTAGCACCTGACACTCTTTTATATTGCTATAATTAAAATGAGTCGATGGGTCAATTAAAGTGAACTTTTCACTATTAATGACCCTTGATTACCCCTAACTGAAGAATCAATGGTATAAAGTCAGAACAGGCTGGAAATACTAATCCAGAAAGCCTGGCAGGTAGGCTGACATATCATGCAATGAGGTCTGAGTCCAAAGCTAAAGTAGGCTCTGGGATATTAACAGTTGCATCATATAGTCTCTGATAAACATAAATAGGTCCTTGAATTCATCTAAGGTACTTCTGTCAGTGATGTCATACCTTAACATGCAATATAAATTTCTTAAAAGAAGCTGTTGCTGATGCTCTGTCCAATGTTTTAATTACCAGCAATGGTGGTCCAAGATCTGTTAGACTGCATTGACCTTTAGCAGCAATATATTTATTTATTTCAATAAAATACTTTTATTAAAGGGCTTCGGCTTGATAAATGAGTGAATTCTCTTACTTCCCACAGCCTATGGAAATGATAGAAATTTCTGGGCAAGGATTTGGTTCTAATAGTATATGTAACACAGGCTTGTACATGGAAAAGGGCGTCCTATCACCCACAGGTAGTTTGATGAGGACAAAGAATTTTGGATAGGTAAAAGATCAATAGTCTTTCACCAGGTGTAAAAAAAACTTTGTGGATAAGGACACAGAATAAATAACAGGGCTATTCTATTTCTTGACATGAAATTTCACTTTTCAAGGATTCAGAAATACAACTCTCAGCCATTCAGTTCACAAAAACCACTCTTCAGACAGAGGTAATTTTCATCCTCTACCCATTAAGTAAAGTTTGTAAAAGAAGTTAGTTTATTCCTAACTGTGGTCCAAATAACTCTGGTGAAAAATCACTTGTAGCAACGCGAGTTTCAGGTTTTTGAATTTGTGCTGTATTTGGTATTGGTCTGTACTTGGTATGTTCCTTCCACCCCCAACATTCCTACCCCTGTGGTTCTTCCTGATGTAACCCCTCCCCCTTCCATTCCCCATTGGGTCGGTGTTTCCCCGCCCAGGGCAGCCCTGGGAATAAAGGACACACCACTCTCTCACCATGCTTCCCCCATGCTGAGAAGGGGCTCTGGCAAAGCCCCTTCCACATGGCTGCACTGAATAAACATCCTTATTAACCCAAGAGAGAGCACGATTCCTTCTTCCAAGCCTGAACCACGCAGCAGCTGCTGAGCTGATGAACCCACACGAGACGTTTCTGTGGTCTGGGGATTCCTGCTGGCCGGCATTGGCACCCCACCACGAAAGAAACTTCAACTATCACTAATGAATTCAGTGGAGAGTGTCCAATCAGTAGTAAGAGCTTTTCAAAGTCACACAATTTAGCCTGTGAAATAAATTTACCAATTCAAAGAAAGATGAGAAAAATCAAGAAATATCAATGCCGGTCACTTCTTTACTTTAGATCAACTACACAACCACAGTTGAGCATGTCTGAAAAACAGTACTAATTTCAGTGATATGATTCCAAAATATTACACTGAGTGGAGGCGCATTTGAATTAGGAAAAAAAAACCCTTGTGGCACTATCCATTTAAAGATGCCAAAGAGAAAGATAGATGGATTCTTCATTGGATCATTCTTTTATTTATAAATACACAAGTCAGTAGCAGCATAGTTCATTCTAAAAGGGTACTTCATTATTGCAAAGTGTAGTGTTTCTTGATATTTTTCCTCCAGTAAGTAGCAATATGTCAAACCCCACATACTTAACTCGCTTTTCTTGATGTCAGAAGACCATGGCATACCCTAAAGAACAAATATTTGAACAGTGCTAAAATCCTGTCAGCAAAGTCTTGGGTACCCATCTGTTACACAGATAATATACATACTGAAATGACTGACATTTGTTACCAATGCTAACAAAACAGTCAAGACTTGTCATGTGTGTGTATGTGTAACACACGGTATGCAAATCTGCATGTATATACAAGTACATCTATTAGTTATATGTCAATATGCATATAAATTTCTGCCTAAATATTTACAATCAATTAGTATATTTTTCAGGCTTAGTTTTTATATTGCTTTCAGCTGACTGAAAGGGCATATGGAAACAATAGGAACATATGGAAGAAAAGATCTGTTTTAAGACCAGATTGTGGTATGTTTACTCATATTGAATAACATACAAGGAATATTCCTTCTGTGACATAAAATACTCTGCTGTGAAAAAGTGTCACAATACAGAAGTTTGTATTTATTCACACTGTTAGGCATCTGCCATTTATTTACCTGCAGTAGTGATGGTGTCACATCAGAACTAAATCTGGGCTTGGATTGTTTCATTTATTTCCAAATTCTACCCCATGATCATTTTCTTTAATCAGGGTTACTCTTTTATTTACACAAACTGGGAACAAGCTTATCTCTGCTGTATAGAGAATAACAAGAAGGCTTATTGAGATTTCCCATTTATAAACATTATGCTGTTTAGTTTATCAGCTTAAAAATGGGACTTTTCAAAATGCATTGCCAATGCCACACTGTATCCAAATAGTGTTTAAACTGTGAAAAATTGTTTGCTTCTTAAGGCTGATGAGACACTGCATATTTTACTCACTCTATTTTGCCTAGACAGTAGCATGGATCACCAAAGTGTGAATGGTTTTATGTGTGAGGGGTGCACAGCTACTCACCCTCCTGCAACTTGGAGAAGAGAAAGAATGGAATTTCAAGCTTAGCTCTGAACATCTTCCTTGAACAGCCTGAAGTTTAACTGCAAATTCTTCCACCCTTTCCTGCTGTAGCCACACTGGTTCCAAATTCCACCTGAGTTCTTGTCAAAATAGCTGGAGATATTGGCTATACAGCACTAAACTCCAATTTTTTATTTGTGCCCAACACATGTACCCACATAGACACACAAGAGAAAGTCCAGGGGATGGTTGAAAAGCATTAACCCACTTTACCTAGGAAAATGCCAATTTGCATAGATGATTACTATATGTACAAGTAAGAAAATGTAATTAAGGCCCTTATGGTAGACATCACACACATGAGCCTTCCATTAAATCCCATAGGAGGTTGCTGCTGAGGTTTTGATCCTGGCTAAGTCCTACTCCTTGATTTTAGCCCAAAGGTAGTGTCACGGGAAGGAGAGAGATCTTTTGTTTTAAAAGTCCTGATCCTGCAAACAGTTTTACATACATGCATCATCTGCAGAATCAGAAATGCCCCAAGGTTCCATAATTAAAATATGAAAAAACCCAAAACAGCTATATTCTTAATCTGAATGGACTCTGCTAACGAAAGTTCTATCATTCCTCTGGGCACATCAACTTAAATACATTTTGCTTGATGCAAACGATTTAAAATTAAGAAATGAAACTGCATATTACTAGCTGCTTAATTATAAATCCATTAACAAAAAATATTAGCTTATTTCTCAAAGGCAAATATGAATAAAGTAACTTATCTTCAATGGAATTTCAATATAAAAAATAGAACTTCACTGGGGATTTGGATTATTTAGACAGAGAACAGTATTTTGCAAAAGAGTGAATGTAGAATGCCACAATCACTTTAGAAAAATAAAGCACTGGCAGTTCATATCAGTATAGATTATATCTATATAATCTGGAACAATCTGGAACAATCTGTGGATATGCCCAGTAACATTCCCTTTTTTCAACCTAACATCTACACTACTCTCTTTTTGATTTACTAGCAGTTCAGTAAAGTATCTGTTCCCAGTCAGTATTCATTCATTTTCTTGACAATAAACTTGTAAAAAGCTCTTGACAGATCAAACTAATATTGAGCCAGAAGACCCATGAACATAGGACAGCTTCACATATGAAATCTGAGCTCACAGGACAGAAAAATTAAATATTTCATAATAACAAGGTAAGCAAATAAATTCCACACTTGCCTTGAAACACTGACACTCAAACTAACAGCAGCACTTGAACACACTCTAGTCATGTGATGTTATCCTTCAAACTTCAGTTCTGCAGTGAAACTCCCTCAGCATGGTAGCCCAATCATACTTCCATAAGTATTTCTGGATTACTTCTTTGGCACTGGGACTTCTATCTTTCTCCTGGGTTATAAAGCAGGAAGCAGAGTGTTTTCACACCATAAGCAGCAGCACACAGAACATTTCAGTCACATCCAAGTACAATTATGGCAAGATACTGTCTATACACTACTCTAGTAGAAATCTTTCACAGAAAATAACTAAATCTTGAAACTCGCAGTAGCTTCCCCAGACCACAACTTCCTCTGTAGCTGCAGACAGAGGGTGGGAGCTTGGCAGGCTGAGGCACCTGATCCAACAAGATGCTCTGTGTGAGACAGCATTCCCTCAACTCCAGCAAACACGGCTGGAGTTACAGATGCTCAATACATCACATAAACAGGTCTATAAACTCTGGCAGTTTTGCACATTACTTACCTGAATATGAAAGACACTTAAGTGAAATGGGGCAAGATAATTAAGAATGCGCACATTCTAGCACAGACCAAGGGCCACTTCTGGTCACACCCCAAAGGCCATGTCTTGTTGCATCCTGCTTTTAACCTGAAATCCACTATACGGATCAATAGCATATTGCCATAAAAAGCATGCTATGAAGGTTTTGGTTTAGGTTGGGTTTTTGGCTTTTTTTTTCATTTTATACAACCATTAACACTTAAAAGGAGAAAAAGAATCCTAAAAAATTAAAACAAAGTCCTCTGGAGACACAAGGATGGAGACAAAATCTGACAGTAGCAAAACCTATTTTGCTACCCATCCTTAGAGTCATCTCCCAGTATGCACAGCCAATAAGCAGTAAACATTCTGGTCATGACAGCAAAACATTTCACAAAGGCTATGTTTCTAGAGGACATGAAATGAATTTTTAATAAAATGTTAAGTCTCAAAGCAATTCCAAAGACTGCATTTCGAAAGAGAATCTAAGCAAAAGAAATTCTACAGAACTGTTACTCAAATAGCTAACAGAAAGCTTGAAACGTGACACGTAAGAAAGACTGCAAAGTATCTTGACATTGCTGTCATATTGCAAGTCAGTACTTCAAGAGCAATGAATGAGATGTAAATATTTACCCTAGGTAGCTAGACCAAAGAACGCAAACAGATTCCACAGATATAATACAGTTTGTCAATATCTTTAGTGCTGGAAATGGAAATGTTAACTCTGCCAGGCCCACTGATCCTGAATGATGAATACAATCAATTACATTTTTTACCTGTAAGTCATTTGCATCATTGCCTTTCTTGCAGCTGACTGCTCCCTGCCTTCTAATTCTTGTTTCAAGGTACTGAACAACTTTTTATATCCACTTTTCATTCAGTCTTTTTAATAGATTCCCTGCTGCCATCTCAGGTTAACACCACTTGTTTCAGAATTTGTCTGTTTTCATCCCATATTTTCTCAATGTTGCCTGTGTCCATGGTCGCCCATCTCAGAAAGGTTGCCCTCCTGGTCTCTGAACTGTCATCTTAAATCTCACTCTTCCTCAAGCTCCACAAATTTTAACCACCTCCTAACAATCTGATCCAAAGTTCACTGGTCAGCAATAGCCATTAACTTCAATGGGCTATGAATCAGGACCAGATTGCTGCCAGTAGCTCTGGACTGAAATCTAGCTAAAGAGAAACAAAAGAAACTGCACGGGTACCCTTGTTGCTAATTACAGACTGCTACTTGAACACAGTCACGGCAAGACTGTATCTTAGGTTAATACCAGCTGTTACTATTTCCAACTTTTTTTTTCCAGTCCTTGTGCAAAGGACTAAGGCCTTACATTGTTGTACCTTTATTTGTACAAATTCAGAGTTATGCCAAAGGGCTCTGACATGGCTTAGATAAATAAGCATACACTAGCTTCTATAATTTCTTTAATATATTACAAAACACAATTCTGCATGTAGCTAGGTAAGACAAGGAAAATCATCATGTTTGTGAACAGGTTAGTAAATCATTGTAAAAAAATATGAAGTTAAAATGGGGTTTAGAGTGAAAAGACTATTCAGAAAGCACAGTGAAAATTTTAAATTTAATGTTTTAATCTCACTAGTGAGGACATAAAATTCTGCTCTTCCAAGGAACCTGCGTCCAATCCCATTATTACTCTAACAGCAATTTGAAGAAAAAGCATTCCAGAAATCAAAAATAACACTATGACTCTATTTTTCTTGCCTTCCTTCATAAACATTCTAGTACTTATTCCCTCTTCATTTAATTCTCCCTGCCTCTTGCAACCTCAGGTCTCCAATGCACATTTTTCATAAGGAAAAAAAATAAAATAAATTGCCCTTGCCCACCTTTCCTTCTCCTGTCAGTTTTAATGTTTTGTAAGTGCCTTGTTTGTAAAGTCAATGCCTTTCTGCAACCCCACAGTGCTCCCACCAAGTGGTACAGGGAAATCAGTTCTAGCAGACGATTTAGGCAATCTAATGTGCAACAATAAGATACACAAACACTATGTAGAAGAGTCTGTTCATGTTATGGGAAAAGTTAACAGCATCAGACAGCCACTATTGCCTACATAAAGCTAAAATATTACACATTTATTAAAAAGTATGCTGTGGTTTGAGGCTATTTCAACAGTAATTACAATTCACATTTTTACCCTATATTGTACTAAACAAAGTACTTTAGGGAAAGTGATAAAAGTAACACTGCCTGCTTCCACATAATTTTGCCACATTTATTAGCAAGGACAAAGCCAATTAGATGACCTTCACTGAAGAGGTGCAGTTCTGGGGATACAGGTTTTTGTTTGTTTTTTCTTAAAGATATTTAGGCTAACACTTATTCTAATGAAGTACACTCCACCCTTGCAGCTTCAGCAGGAAAATGCTTCATAGAAATGAAATTACTGTTGCAACAAGGTTGCTTATGAGATTATTTAATAATAAAAAAAAAAAGAGTTGGGACACAGTACATTGATAGGGGGTGGAGTGTATCATATATATACAAAAGAGGGCTATTATTTCTGTCGTCTGACATTGATGTGGGAAGAGAGAACAAAACCAAATGCATTTTCTTTCCAGCACTGAAACATGCAAAGACAAAATTACAAGTTGTACGCAGCTCAGAATAATAAAAAAGAAATGCCCCAGTATACTTGTTTAGATTTTTTAAAAATATATTTAATTCTCTGATCTTGCACTTCAAAACTTAGAATTAAGCAATGAGTGAACAGGATCTGAAATACAGACAAGGCAGTGCTCACATGACATTAAAAGGCATCTTTTAAACGCTGCTGTGGATTTCTAAACTTACACTGAACAGAATTTTTAGTTTCTGGGAATTTGAAATGCAAGATGAACTTGGCCACATTACATCTATTTCTTTAAGTGGAATTGTAAATATGCAATAAATTGCTGTTCCAAAGAGGCAACATGCAGAATTCAAAATTGTTTCTTGCAGGATTCTGTTGACCTGTGTATGGAGAGATATCAAAGCAGTGGTACAAAATCCACAGCTCAAGCATGAAATCCTTGTGGCTGGATGTTTGAGTGTACTGTTCTCCAAAATACATCATTCCCTTTTAACCACTGAATTTAGTTTTAGGAAAATAGCTGCTCACCAACTTTAAAAAAAAACCAAAAAACAAACCCAAACCAAAAAATGTAGGGAAGGTGGGAGGAGGGAAGAAATGGAAAGAGCTTATGCATTATGATGACATTTAGCAGAGAGCTGCAAACATAAAGCAAAGGCAAATATTTTAAATGTGATAGATTTCAACCAGAAATATGAAAGTATTTTTTCCTAGTAAATAGCTTGCCAGAGTTTGTTGGGACAAAATTTGGGTTGCAGCTACAGGCTGAAGCAGCAGTGTGGAGAAAGAAAACAAACAGGCATTTATCCTCCACCCCAACACTCCCTTTCTCTCCCAGTTAGCAAAGTATGATGCTTTTGGTTGGCCACAAGGCAAATATTAGCTAGAATCTCATTTAGCTACATCCACATCCACTGTCCCAGATGCTTAAAACTTATCATGGATTAAAGCCATGAAATAAAAATTTAAAAAGAAATTTCAATTTGAAATTTTATTGGCATGTTGCTAGAATGGTCAACATCGATTGACAGGAGAGACTTTGTCCACATACTCTGAGAACAGTCTTCCTGCACCTCCCCCCTCTTTTCCTCCTCTCTCTCACTCTTTTCAGCATTAATGCTATTAAAAGCCAAACAAAATACTGGCTATGGGTGTAAAGAATGCTGGTTTTTTTTGGAATGTTGCCATGGATCCTGCTTCCAGTCGTGTCCCACGGAAGGAGGGTGCAGCCTCCTGACTCTACGGCAGGCTGGTCTCCCCGGGCAGGGCAGAAGGAAGATAGCCACGTACTCCCGCTCCTCCCTATTCTTTCCCATCCACTATAGCCAGGTCTTTGATCACCCTCAGTTTGCCACTGGCATCGATCCTGCGCTTCTCGCGTATTAGATCCTCCAGGCTGTGGAACCTCACCGTATGCACTTTGTTCTCTGCCAAGTGGATCTTGAGATAGTACTGCTGCTGGTGCTGGGTGCCAGCAGCCGCCTGCAGCTCCCCCCCGGCTTTGAACTCCCGTTTCCCGAAGCGGCACCAGGCGGCGAAGCTCTCGGAGTTAGTCCAGCAGATCTCGTCGCTTTTTAAGCCCAGGTGCCCGCAGGCGTTCTGCACCACCAGCTCCGCCACCAGCGGGCGGAAGCGGTACCAGCTATTCACCACCCGGCCCACGTTGCCCGCGGCCGCCTCGTACAAGCTGTCCTGGCGGATCTGCCCCTGGTGCAGGTGGATGATCTGCCCGCCGCCCACGTATACGGCCCAGTGCGGCGGCGGGTGCTCCGACGGCCCCAGGTAGAGCAGCTCCAGCAGGTCCCCCGGCTTGCAGAGGGCGGGCAGGGCTGACACCGAGTAGACGCTGAGGTCCCCAGCCTGGGGGCCGCTGCTGACCTTGGAGAATATGCATTCCTGGCCGCGGAAAGCGGAGAACTGGGTCTCGTTCAGCACCAGCTGGTGGTGGAGGTGGTGGGTGGGCGTCTCCTGCCCAGGGCTGCCGGAGCCCTTCACGCCGTACTTGTCTGGCTGGCCTCGCTCGTCCAGGTCCTCCTCCTCATCCGAAAAGAAGTAAGCCACCCCGACGCGCAGCTCGTCCTTCTCGATCCCCGAGGGGTCCCCGGTCGGCAGCTCGCTGTAATTCAGGTGGGTGATGCGATCCAGTTGATTTCCCATCAATGACAGGGCGAGGCGAGGGCAAGAATCGCCGGATCTAAAGGAGGGTGGGGTGGGCAGAGACAGAAGAACAAGAGATGGGAAGGAGAGTGCACGCAGAGAGAAGGAAATAAAGAATGAAAGAAAAAAAAAAAATCAAGGCACACACAAAAGATTCCAGCGATTCCGCTCTAAGCCCCCATCCCTCCGCTTCGTGCAAGCGAGAAACTCGCAGTGCGGACCCTTCCCCCTATACCCGGGGTGCGGGGCAGGGCAGAGCCCCGACTCCGGAGTTCTGGCTCCCAGCATCACGAGAGGAGCCTCCCCGTCGTCCGCCGGCTCCGCGCACGGAGTTGCACCGCGAGCCTCAGCCCTGCGAGGGGAGAGGGCTCGGGGGACTCCGGCCGGAGGGTCCCGAGACCTCCCTCCGCCTGTGCGCAGCCGAACCGCGTCGGGCAGCGCTGCCTGGGGTGAGGCGGCTAGAGGAGTGCACGGCCCCGGAGCTGCCAGCCCTGC